>WBNP01001861.1:579632-637733 GCA_013401095.1 Passerina amoena | reverse complement strand
TCACGTCCGAATCACATCCTTACTGCTCTCTCTACAGTTCTCTTCCCAAATCACCATGGGATCACATCGAGGTCACCAATGTTGTCATCTTATTGCAAAGCTCTCATATCTTCTCAGTGATTCCTCATGGGCATCTCCTCACAGCACTAACTCCTTCTTCTTCACGTTACAGCCAACAAACTCCATCTCTCTTTTCACCCAGCTAACCCACTCTTTTGTAGCACTCGCCTTCTTATTGGACACAGCTGTGGCCTTTTAAGGGCAGGCCTGTTCCTAATCCTTGGGGATTAGCACAGCTGCAATTCCTCAGGGTGAGACTACCTTCTGCACTATTTTCTTACATTCTATCCCTCCATGTTTCAGCAAGTTTTTCCTGTGAAATATGTCTTTCTTCAATCAGCAGTACTAAAAACCCAACTGATTTTGTTTGGTTATTGAGGGGATTCATGAGTTTACAGCTTTCACAGAAATATACTGGTTGCCCAAAAAGGTTGTGGAGCCTTGTTCTTCGAAGATACTCAAAATGTGACTCAACATGACTCTGAGTAATGTGGTGTACCGGATCCTGCTTGATCAGGTAAGTTAGACCAGAAGACCTTCAATAATCTCCTCCAACCTTATCCATTCCATGATTCTATGAAAAGCATATTAGTTGTTGTTCTTTCATGATTTAATTGCTCATCTTTTTCTCTATTTCTGCTCTGTAGACTAGATACAGATATAATACATTTAGATCATCATTTGGTCTAATATTTTTATAAGCATAATATAAAATTATAAAATTGGTTTAAAACATTATTTTCTTCCCCATGAAAATGTAGTCTTGAAAATATTTAACTGAATCTTGCCTCTGTATCACATTAAACTAGTATGCTAGTCTTTCATTGCAGATTGGAATTCCTTACATGACATATCCTAATTAATTGTGGATTGAGTCCCTCTTATTTATATATTTATCTGCACTGATAGTAGCTTTGTCCTTGTGATAAAAGTTGGGACTACAATAAAGAATGAGCAATTATCTGAGATAATAAAGACAACAGGGTTATGTGAAACACCCTTAACTATCTGTCTAAAACAGATAAGATTCACCATGCTAGATCAGAATCAGTATGATTGCCAAAGATCATTAACTCCAATCTTACTCAGCCTGAGAACTCTGTACCGTACTTAAACCTCTTGCAGGCACCATTAATTCTTTGTTTGCTTCTGTTGGTTCGACATTCCCTTTCTTTTTCCCACCTCTACCCATTTTCTTTCATTTTTAATTTAGAACGAAGTTTCATTTAGGCAAGAAAATTTTTTCTCAGTAATGGTGCCCTGAATTCTTCCAGGCAGCTTTCTTCTGGACAAATTCTACCATTTTGATTACTTGAAATTCCTTCCCTGTTATTTCAGAGGAACAAGGCCATCATCACACATCCTTTTCCGATACAGCTATGCCTGAGTTACTGCCCACAGCTTCTCACAACCAGTGCCTCAGACCTGACAGCTATGAAGCTTCATTTCCAGAAATTGTATTAGATTTAGTCAAAAATCAGACCACTGCAGCTATGTGGAGTGCAAGTTTTAACCACATTGTCTCTCTTAAACTGAAAACAGTTAGAAAAATATGTGCAGGAGAGTACAGGCTGGAGGAAGAAGCAATATCCTGTTGGCTGGAAGAAAGCAGCTCTGCATTCATCTGCCGCAGCTACAATGGCTGCTGCAGGTGAAACTAGAACTGCTTTCATTCCCATGTGGCACGGCAGCTGGGTATTATCTTAGGTTGTAAGATAGAATTCTAATTGTAGTCCTGTAAGCAGGGAAGCTCTATAGTTTGGGATGCGAGAAGGACCACAGCACTGCCTTTTTCATTGAAGCCAAAACATTGTGTCACAAGGTATAAGGCAATCGATTAGTTGATACCTGTGTTTAGTTAGGGATATCAGTTCTGCCACAGTGTGCTCTGTACTCAGCAAATTTCAAATTTAGCCCTTTAAGATTTATATAATTTAAAACATGTCTAAGAATTTATCTCAAAAATCCACATAGAAATATTGATTAATCAATATTTCATTGATCAATAACTATAAATATTGATTGATCAATATCTCATTGATCAATAACTATGCAACTAAGTGAAATGAGGTCTAGAAATAATAAAACTTAGTACTAAATTAGGCCCTTAAAGTGTGAAAGAAAAGCATTCATTGATGGAAAAATGCTAAGATAGTTTCTTGGTATGTAATATTCAGAAGGTGGGTTTTTTTTGTTTTGTTGGGTTTTTTTACTACATGCAGATCTTTGATATTGATTTCATACAAGAGAATAGGTCCTTTTAATCTAGTTGGAGAAAATTATTTGCATTTGATGGTTGAGCAAATTCAGAAATTACAGAAAAATTAGGCATCTTGAAATTTACTATTATTTTTGCTTTGCTGAGATGAGGTGGTGAAAATGTATTTGATAGCTTTCAAAACAGAATAGAGGGGACTTTCTGCAACTCCTTTGTGATGTTAAACATATGTGAGACACAGATGGAGAATAATCAGTTTTCAGAACTTAAACTATTTTGTCCCCAAATAATTGGTGGGGGGTGGTGGCATTTACATGGGGCTTTTTTTGTATATTTGTGGTTTTTACTAAAAAATTGATTAAAAAATGAGGAAAACATATACCCACATCAAAATTTGGGGAGTTTAAGCACTTTTTTGTGTTTAAAGTTATTTTCTTCAGTTAAGATCAGCTGACTTATATTGTCTTAGCTTACTTGGTTTGCCTTGCCTTTTTCTCACTCCTCCAGTTTCTATGTATTGTAAACATTATAATAAATCAAAAGCTTACAGTGACTTTGCATTTTCACTAGAAGATAAGGAACAGCTTGACATTTGATTTTTAACTCAAAACAGAACTGCCTCTTCATGGAACAATACATGGTGCTGTTTTCTGTTTGAGCAACTGCGAACTCAAAACACAAACAGATCACACACACACACAAATACACACACACAAATACCCACACACTTTTAGCCTGCTGGTTGCTGGTAGCCTAGTAGACTAAACATTTCTAATGAAATGTGTGAAGATTTGAAATCGATATGAACATTTAGATATTCACCCTTATTTAATACCATCTTTTTGTACTTAGATGAAAATATTTGAATTACAGGTGTTTATTTCATAAATTGGGAGGAAAAAGGAAGTTTTTTCTAGACAAGTGACATGAGTAGACATAAATCTACAGAGTGACTATTTGTGTTGGGCTAGTACAGAAAAAGGAAAACATAAATTTACAGGGATTCTTTTATCCTTTAAGCATAGAATTAATTTTCTCTCAGTTTATAAAAGCATTAAATTCCAGGCCCTTCTTTCAAGTAATGAATATTTTACCCAAAGCTCTCCCTGAGAGGGAGAGAAACAGCTTTTCAACCAGCTGGTGTAGGGTTATATTTGGCATATGGAGCCTGGATTCAGTTATTGACTTAGAAGCCCATAAATACCCCCTTAACAACAGTGCTGTGTGTAATACACATTGTTGGGGAACTCCTTAACGCAGATTTCTAAGGTATCAGCCTGCTTGTCTATGAACACAATATACAACAAAGCAGAAGACTTGAATTTAGATCAGGTTGATAAAACACTAGGGACTGGTGGAAGCTGGGGAGTCTTCAGTAACAAAATAAACTCTGGGAATTGTTTAATGAAAAAGAAAGCAAAAACCTTTCCACTAGTCCTTAGAACTGTTTTCAATGTGGTTTGCACAGTAAATTAGTAATAGCTGCTGTATTAATAGTATTAAGGAATGACAGACACTTTATGCTAGTCATATACACAGTACAAGCAGCAACAATAAAAGTTTTTGAAGACTCTTTTCTTTACAGCCTCAAGTTTTAGTATAATTTGGTTTCAACTAAATGTTTTAATTTTTTTTTTGCTTAATGAGGTAATTAAAATGATTGTTCAGGGTTACTAATTTCATTCTCCTTGTTAAAATTTCTTTAAAAATACTTTAAAATACATTTTGTAAATTCATCTTCCATTTGCCTGAAAAAAAATAAAAGGTCTGTATACACTGAATAGTTCAATGCATGTGTTGCAAAGGCATGTAACAGCTGGGATCTATCACTGCCAAGCAATAATTAAAGAAAGTTGGCAATAGAACTCTGGGAAAAATTTTGTATGCTAAATGGAACCATATATCTTCTGTAGGAAAGTTCTTGTGGGTGTGTAAAATATGCATTCAGATGACTTTCTCTTTTTTGTTTTTAATTTTTTAAATTATTTTATCTGATTGGTTACCAGAAATAAAGACATTCTCAATCAATTTAAAATGGACAGGTGTGGTGGTTTAGTGATGGCCAAATGCCTGTGCACCTACTAGAATATACTCACTCATTTCTTGTTGTGACATAGGATTAGGAGGAAGGCAAAGCAGGCTCAAAACTTTAAAAGAACATAAAGAAATGTATTTACAGTAACTACAAAAAAGAAAGAATTATAAGAGAATAAAACTTTTAGAACAGTTCTCCTCTCCCCACAATCTTTTCTTTCCCATTCACAAGTTACAGAAACAATTCAGTTAGTTTATCACTTCTAGAATTGTCTTCCTGCAGATCATTTAGGGAAAGGAGTCCTTCTAGTAAATTCATGGAGAGTTCTCTACAAGTAAATAGTTATTGTGTGGCTTTTAATTTCTACAAATAGCAGACGCCTGAAAAAATCTGTAATCATGAAGTTCCTCCTATTTTTCACAGCTGCGTTTATGGGCCATGTTAACTTATGGGGTACTATTTTAAAGATGCTCAAGAGCAAAGGTTTTTATTTATCTCTGAAATCATCTCTAGGAACAGAGGTCTTCTCTCCATAGGGGCACAGGGTCTTTGTCACTTTTCTCTCCTTCTCTGTTCAAACTTCTTATGGGATCACAGTTACTTCATTTGCTTACTTTAGAATGGAGGCTTTGCTAGATATATATACAATTTGAACAAGTCATCTCTCCATACTTTCAATGTGTTATAGGGAAAAAGAGAGTCTGATGTATCGATTGCATCCTTCTCCATAGCTTTACAAGACGATTTCAGCCCCAAGATCAAGGCATCTCCTCATTCCTCTGATCTGGGACTCGACTCTTTCTTCACTGACCTTGGTGTCTTTATGTTGTTTCTCTATATGTTTTCACTTTATCCTTTTCTCTCAGTCGAGGGAGGATTGAAGATTGAAAGAGTTAATATCTTGCCCGGGGGCTGCGGATGGTCACAATACCCCGGCCGGGCTGGGTAGCTTGTGGCCGGAGCTGTTTTATGATGGAGGTTTCTGCAGCAGCTGCGCTGGGGTGCTGTCAGGATCAGCCGCGCTGGGGGGAGTAGCCAGGCTCGGACACAGCAACCAGCACGGGCAGGGCCGATGGCTTCTCTTCCCTCCTATCCCGTGATTGTGGGTAAATCACAGCGGTGGTAGAATCCTGTCTGAGCTGCTCCGGCCTGGGCTGCTTTCTGCACGGGCTGCAGAGCTGCCTCTGTTTTTTTTTTTGGCGGCTGTGCTGGGGGAAAAGGGGCAGTGGCATGGATCTCAGCAGCCAGGCTTGGACTTAGTGGCCGATGGCTTCCCCTCCCCCTGCACGGCAGCTGCTGGGGCCTGGCCGGGCCTCGGCTTCGCGGCCTCCCCTTCCCCTGCCCGGTGGCCTTGGAGCCGGGCCTGAGCCGGGCCTAACCCGGCCCAGCCCGGCCGAGACAGGAGCTGGGCCAGCCTTGTAAACTTTTTGTCAACCAAAAAAGAAAAAGAGGTTTCCTGGGATTTTTTTATTTTTTACAGGGGCGTTCACAGAGCTTTATCAGCTTTCTCAGTGGTTTAACAGATTGTCTGTTCTCAAAGCCTAATTACTGATTGGTTTTTTTGTCAGACTCAGAGAAGCTGCTAGCCGCTTCTCTTTGCATGACTTCTGTGATGCAAAACCAGGAGAGGAGGTTAAGTCTGAAAGCCATTAAAATCAGAAAAGTTAGTAAAATAACCGGATTCCCCAAAATTTACATTATGCAGAGAATTAGAACAAAACACGACTTCTTAAGACTATCCATAATATATAAATTCTGCTTTATTTCTGGGCTGACTAAAGGATTGTGTAAATTTTATAGTAGGTTTGCTTAAAATAAATATTGTAGACTTATTTTGTATTTTGAAATATTGTAGACTAAGTGTACACATATAATTTAGTATTTTAATCTAAATTCTGACTCTAAGGGTGATGTACCTTGAGTCAGGCAAAACAGTCATGGTAATCATGATAATTATTTAGGAAAGCTTATTTTTATACTCTAAGCATTTATTTTTCATGGCCTTTGATGAACCCCTCACAGTATGAAAATCAGGCATTCATGATTTATTGGCAGGGATTCATTGAACACACAGTTATCTCCACATTTAGACACCCTGAAAGGAACACAGAAGTTACTTACATGCAACAAATATTTACAAGAAAATGAAAAACATTTCATTGTCATGTGGGAAAAGGAAATGAAACTTTCTGAAGACACTGCTGTGAATAATTTGGTCATATCTGGTAAGTATGTATCTCTAGTAACTATAAATCTTATTGAAGTTACTTGGGACCATAGGGCTGGGCTCACTACGCCAGTTCACCACGCTCTCTTAAGGGTTGCTGCGCTACAGTGGTATGAACCGAGATACTTGAGAAGAACTCAGAATTTATGATACTGAGATTTTATTACTCAATTAATTGCTATTGGAATGGATAAAGCTGTTCTGGAGTTGTGCTCACTCTTTTGGGAAAGAACTTAGGGATTGTTGTGATGATATCCTATGTTCTTGACTATCATGCGAATTTTAGCCCTTTAGGTCAGCTAACCTGTCTTAGAATATTTATTAGGTATGCTTCAAGGTATGAGCCAAAAGTACTCTTCCTCTGGTCAGAGACGTTTCACAGCACCTATGTCTGTGAGTAAATTGAAAGCTCTTAATGCTCTGATTCTGAAATTATCTATCCGTATGCATAGTGGTAATCATTTTATATCAGCATGTCCTTTTTATTTAATTACAGCTGAGCAACTGGAACCCCTGGAATATTTACAGCAGGGATTTCATACTGTGACTCTCTTATTTCCTTTCATCCTTTCCTTTACTGCTGATCACTTAGTCCTTCACCCAGTATGAGCTGTATCCACTCTTACTAACTCTTGGCAATTGTCATAAAGCATACTTGCCATGATTAGGTCCAAGTAGCATAGAGGATTAATTTTTCAGTAGTCTTCTCTTATTGCCACAATATAATAGGGAAAAGTGGATAATTAGCAAGTGTAATGTCATTTGAACTTAGAACACTGGCAAGATTACCAGAAAACTTTCACATTTCCAGGCTATTAACATAGCAGTTTTGAGACTGGATGTGGTAAAGGAGAAACTTTGTCAACTGTCGTGGCTGTATATCTCAATATTGGAGCTTGGAATATGGCTTGAAAGTTTTGCAGAGCCAGCTGTGTTCTGTAAATGCATCACGGTAGAGTATCACAGTCTGTAAAGTATTGTATTTAAAGCTTCTATCTGCCACTAAGTATAAAAACGTTTCCTCAGGAAATGTAGCTGGTTATTATTGTGGGAATACAGTGGTCACTGAGGTGACATTAGGTAGGAGCTTTTCAATGCAGATCAATACTGGCAATTCATTTGGATCCATATGAGATTTCCAATGTTAGTCCATTAATGTTGAAAAAGAGTAATAGAAGACAGGATGTAGAAACAGAAGCAAAAGGAAGACATGATAAAAGCAAATGAACTGCTTTATATTAAAATGGAAAGGGAGAGGGAGGAGGCGAACCAGCTTATGATGTAAAATTTACATGGTAGGCTACCAAAGAATGATCTTGATGTTAAAACAGAAAGTGTGTACTGAGTTGTCTGATATGACAATGATCCTGGGTGAGAACCTTAAAGCAATTATGACTACAATTTTGGCATACACACAAGTGAAGTAGCTAGAGATCATTTTGAAACAAAAATGTGAAATGGAAAAAAAAAAGTCTCCTCTTCTGCAGCAAAATATACCCATAGACCTTTTCACTATATGGAAAATACATATTGTCACCTTTCATATTGTTGTAAGTTAATTTCAGCCAGCATTACAGGAAACGGAAGTAGGAATTATCTGTAGTACAAAAGATACAAAAGTACCAGCACTGGGAACTAAAAGCAAAAGCATGTCATTATTTTTCTTGAAATCTCTGGATACTTTCTTTTAGTTAATATAACTTCATTATAGGCAGATGACTCATATTTGATAGTTTTCACAATTCTTATAAAATTTTTGGGTTATGTCTTGCTCTCCTTTCTACTGCTCAAATATTTGTGAACCTAACATAAAACTTATGAGTACAGAGGAACCATAAGGATCTCAAAAAGATTTAGAAAATAGGATGCTTCAGTATGTTTTAACTTAAACTGGTTATTAAAATTCAATAATTACTTACATGGTTGTTCATATCTAGGAGGAAACAGCCTTTAAAATGACCCCCCAAATAAGCAGTGTAGTAAGGATAGTATCGCAATGGAAGGTCACTGATACCGAAATTGGCCAGATGGAAACTTTCTAACACAGTTTTGAGTATTAGAAAGCAGGCATTCATTATTACAGCATGCTGGTCACTCAGAGGGTCCTTCCTCTAATCAAGTGTGCCAAGTGTTAGAAAAACAGGTTTTATCATTCACAGTGATTACATATTCACTATTGTAATCCCTACACAGTGATTACATAGTCACTAGCTCTGCTTACTTGATGCATATATACCAGTTTTTGTTACATAGTCATATCCCTTATTGGAAGTCCTTGTATGGTTCTTTGGGGGTTGTCTTTGGTGGTCTTCAACATCCAATGTCTTTTTTAGGTGGCTGTTCCTTGACCCCCTCTTTTGAATAAGTGTAATGTTGTTGTTTTGCAAAATTTGTGCCTTCTCAGCCTTGCAGAGCTGAGCCGGTATCCTGCTTGCATTTTGTGTTACTTCCTTTTTGTCAGTCTTATCTGCTCCTCCAAGGCTATATTGTTCTTTATTCCTTGATAAGAATAAAAAAAGTTAATATCATTTTCTACTATCCTTATTATACAGACTTCCTGCTAAGGAGAAGCTAAATTTCTCTTTAGCATGTGACATGGCAAACTGTTCATCATTTCTTACAACTTCTAATTTTTGGAGAACTTAAACCATTTAGTTAATCCATGAACATAAGGAAGTGTTAATTGATGAAAACAATGAAGTTCAATTTCATTTGTTAAACCAGTTATGGAAGATGAGAGAGTTATATAAAGCTGGAAGGTGAAAACCATGATAGGAAGTTGGACTGCTGTTAAAAAAAAATAGAATTGCACCCCTTTCTCTTGATCTGATCTTATTTACAGGACTGTCAAAGGAATATTTACATTAATTTTGACAGAAAATAAATAATTTAAAAATACATCTTTGATCAATTCAGTGAAATCTTGATTTCATCCAGAACTGGTTAGTAATAAATCAGAAAAAACAGAATTACATTTTCACTCCAAGTGAAAATAATCTTTGGATGGGTTCAGAATTGGTGTTTTAACAGCATTGCTACGTTAAATACCCATGTCTTTGTTTTAAGACACATTATGCTTAGTAGTAATTGGAAGAAAAATACGCAGAAATGTGGAAATCAGAGCAATTAAAGTGACTCCTGGTCACTTTAGTCTCCTTGCTATTTTTTCAAGGGTTATTTCAGCTGATGGGAGGATTATAGCACTCCTACTTCGTGGAAATTTCTCGTAGGCTGTTTTGTATACACACCTTGAAGTAGCCAGCCTAATTGTGGGACTTTGATAAAATCCAATTGAATGCAAATTATTTTGGATGCACAGTTTTGTGATCATAGAAACTTCTATTTTGTGAACTGTTACAGTGAGATGTTACTTTGTCTCTGAAGTGCCTAAGTCATGGAGCAACTTTAAAAAAAAAGCAACCCAACACAAAAGCTCAACAGCCCTGCAGAGTGTAGAGTGTTCTAGTCACAGTACAGTGGACTCTTGTCTATATTTCCTTGCTTTCAAGAACTATGACTATGAAGTAGAAAGTAGTGACAGTAGTCACTTTCCATCTTGCTAGTGTAACTCATCATTACCTGACAGAGCAGCAGCACTTCCTCCTATAATGAGCTGTTGGTAGGGATGCTTTGCAGTACTGCGGTTGTACATAGGATTGACGCTGACTGTGCCTCCCCTGTATGGCATCTGAGGAAAGCTATATGGGAATGCATGAAAGAACCTGGGAACTTTTTCCTTTTCTGTAAGATAATGAAAACTTTCTAACACATAGGAGATGTTTAAAACAAGGTCAACACTCTGCAGAATTAGCAGCTTAAAAAACATATTTTATGACTACATACAACTTAAAATATTTTAACTATCTAGTTACTTTTTTGGAGCAATGAAAAATATTAAGGAAGAAAAATCTATAGTGTCAAGGTACATAAAGGATATGTGAATTATTAGGTTGGGGTATGTAAAACCAGCTTTGATTTTAATCCCAAGTGTTTGCAAAAGAAGAAATTGGAAGTTTTTTCCATTGAAAGAGATTCTTCTTTTTAAGTCTTCCATGGTTTTGGAAGAGTTTTATTATTTTTCACTCCATTAAGAATAGCCACTAAATAACACCTTCATACTTATATTTATCATGGTTTAGGGCAAATTTGGGAGGAAACTTCCAAATGAGGTCCCTCCCCACCCAGTTCAGGAAAATATTTCCTTAGAGAGAAGTGGAAAAAAATGCTTATTTAACAAGCAGAGTAATTGTGACCATAAAAAAAATGAATAATATTAAACAATAAAACCTCTCACTCTTCTGAAGAGATGGCAAATTCAGAAAGCCCTTTTCATGGGCTGTAGCTAAGCTTGCTCAGTCTGTTATCAGACCCTGCTGGAAAGTGCTGTGTCCCAGGCCCCAGTGGGCCACAGGCATGAGCTCCTGATGCTTCTCTGGGCTTTCAGTCCAGAGAAGGGCCAATCAGTTCCAGGAAAAACTCAAAAAAAAAAAAAAGCCAGGGAACTTCTCTGCCTCAGCTAACTTAAAAAAAAAACCTAACAACAAAGCAAAGGAGAGATCTCTCTCACTGTCTGTCCATGCTGGAGACAGCACAATCTAGGAGGTGTGATGCAGAGGAGTGCAGTTTCTGCAAACAAACTGTGCACCTTTTTCCCCCCCACTTTGCTCTTGGAACCAGTCTTAAAGGTGTAGAACTTAAAATCCAGCATAAACAAAACAGATGTTTGGAGATACAAGCATCATAAAGTCACCCTAGGACAATACTGAAATAATAATATGGTTGTATATATGTAATTTATCACTGGAACTATAACTCTTTGTTAAAACTCTAAATTTATTTGGTGTCAATTCAATACTTGAATGAGAATATTAAACATTACTTAAAATGCAGATACAAGCAATTAGATGCACAGTCTATGTAACTCGATATACCTGATACCTCCCAAGGAAAACATTTTTTAAGAGGTGTCTTATTCCATAAGAGTTTAGCAAAGGGAGGTATCTATCCTCCTATAAAATGCAGAAAAGTGAAGAAACACAAACCATAATTCTCTTGAACTATTATGTTAAATTTAGATAAATGTTTTCATTTCAAAATCACCTAAAAAACTGCAGTATCATAGAGCCATTGAATATTTTGAGTCCAAACCCTGGTCATGCATAGGACACCCCGTGAGTCTCACTGTGTGCCTGAGAGTGTTTTCCAGAGGGCCCTTGAACTCTGTCAGCTTAGTCCTGTGAGCACTTCCTTGGGGAGCTGTTCCAGTGCCCACCCACCCTCTGGATAAAGAACTTAAACCTCTACAACACAACTTCAAGCCATTCCCTTGAGTCCTGTCACTGATCACCACAGAGAAGAGCTCAGTGTCTATCTCTTCTCTTCCTCTCACAAAAAAGTTGTAGACTACAATGAGGTCAAATGACCTCAGATGCTCCTTGTAGAGTTTCTTTTCTAGGCCTTTTACTGTTGTCATAGCCCTTCTTTGGATACTTTTAAAAAGTTTTATGTGCTTCCTATGTCATGACAGCCGAAACTGCATAGTGTTTTCCTTCTATGTTCTACTTGTCAGTTATTGTGTGTAACCTGTGAAATGTAACTGAGGGACCATATTTCCCTCAAGTAATTTACCTTGCAAATTTTTGTAAACCTGCAATAACTCAGCCTTTACACTCCAGCATTTTGAATCACAAAGGTTTACTTTTTCTTACTTTGCTGTGAAGGACAAATAAGCCCAAAGGAGACAAATCTACAGTGATTATGTTACTTTTAGATTTTGGTACTCGTGGCCTTCTTTTAGAGCCATACGATGCACCAATGATTTTGTATTCTTCTCTCTAACTTGAAGTACATTGGGAATTCATGGTTAAAACCTTTTTTTTTTCTTTTCAGAATTAAATCAGGAGTAATTAAGTACTTATTGAATGGGCTTACATCACTTTCACAACATATATTGACATGGAATCTAGACTTCCACTATGTATGGGCCTTACTGGATATTGCATCTCTGCTCTGTTGTTCTAAACACTTCTTAAAGCATTTAGAGTTGTTCCTCTGAAGTAGTCATGTTTTTTTCAGTATGCCTTGGTGGTATCATAAAAAATCAGATACTAATTGTGCATTTCAACAGAAAAATTAGACATATCTTAAAATAAATAGTCTGTGTGAGGAAAAAAATTACCATGCAAATAGAATGTAAATAAGCAGAAGGGAGAAAGGAACTATGGTAGTGCGAGTTTATAAAATATAAAAAGTAGGTCACAGAGAGTGAAAAGAATAGACACTGGCTTTATCTGATAAGCAATCTTATAATTTATTTAGTTTATAATTTATTTACAACCACATTCATGCATCAAAGATGGTATAGACTTGTTAAAAAATGGATGGAGAGTTGATCTGCTTGCACTCCAGAAATTGTGTGTAAGATCATTTGAATATCGTAATCATAGTATTAGCTGCTCAGTTGTTATCTGTGAAGAAAGAACCTTTTTCAAAGCACTAAATAGGGAAAAATTAGTTAAGAAAATGTGAGAAAGGGACATTCTACTGAGCTGCCATGTCCCATGGATCACTTTTTGATTCTGAGTAACATTACTGACCAGTGACAGAGTTACAAATTATATGAATCAGAAAATAATCAAATCTTTGGTTGACAGATGTTTGCTTCTATTCTAAGGCTGTGTTATTATGAACATATTTTAGATTTTTTCTAATGTTGTTTTACTGGACCCTAGTTCAGACAAGCACTTTAAGCAGACACAAATCCTTTTGATGTCAAATGTACTTGATTATATGCTAACAATTAAGTATATACTTAAATGTTTTTCCTGCTAGGGCTAAGGATTATGTCATCATCTGTGGTAGGAAACATATGATATGACTGCAGATAACTCTGAAATGAAGTTCCAAATTTTAATTGTATCAGATGACTGCATTTTTTAGCTTTTAATTTTAAATTTAAGTCTGATTTACCTGAAGTGTTCTAATGTCCACAATGTACGCAATTGTGGTCACAAGTCAAATTACAGTCTTCTATTAAACAGTCAAGAATTTGCTTCATCTGAACGTTTCTGAAATAAAATCAGAAGGAGACCCACTTTCAGTAAAGACAGCTTGTTAGAGTGAAAAAAAAATTATTAAAATGCTCTACTTTTTAAATACAGAAATTTAAGATATTTGAAACATTGCTTGAATCAAATATAAAATTCCTAAGCATATTACTGCTATTTTAATTCAATTGTAGTTACATTCCTTGTAAATAGCTTGAAAGTTGCATTGCAGAGTTTCGCTGGTGAACATGAAATAAACAATGCTACAAATAATAGTATGATGATAATAGTATGATCTTTAAAAAAAACCAAACATTTTCTTTCAATTTTAATATTCACTGTGCTATTTTGAAGAGAAATGGTAGCTAAGATGCAGGAAATCATATTCATTTCCTTTTTGGTGCAACCAAAAAACTGCAGTAGCAACACCATAGCTGCTCATCAGCCAAATTACTCTTCTAAATCTGTCTGCTTATCTAGATTCAGTTTGCAGTTCCTTTGTCCTTTGATTGCTATTCTCAGCATTAAGAAAAAGCAAAGAAATTAACATTATTCTTATTTGATGCCTTCTGTAAAAGAAAGACCCAGACTGGAATACTCATGTTGAGAGGAAAAAGGAGGCCATTCAGGAAAAAAAACAGATGGTGAAGACATAAGCAAACTGGCTTAGCTAAGCCTGCATCCTCCCTAGTAAAGTATATTTCAGATTATTTTAAAAAACTTTTTTCAGAACAGCATGGGAATTTTAAATGTAGGAATCTGATACATTAAGTGGTGATGACATCCAGCCCAGAGCACCAGACTACTAAGCTTAGGTTTTCTTCTAAAGTGTTATTCATCAAGAAAGATCTAGCACTTAATGTGTGGTCTGAACAGTAATAGAGTCTGACAATGTGTTAAAAACCAAACATTTATTGAGTCAGTAAGAAAGATGAGCAACAATACACCCCTACAGCGATCAATGACAGGAAACAGGGGATTGTAAGTGATGGCATAGCTCTAGTGGACTGACAGGGACACAATGTCTGGGGTCATTTGACACCAACAGTCAATCGTGCAAAAATTGCTTGGATATAGGTAGGAGTTGCACAACCTCTTGGCTCTACCAAAAGCAGTGTGATTGAAGACTTGTCTGTACCTGACTTGAGCACTGTGAGCAGCATCCTGTCTCTGTTGACAATGTCAGTCTGCGGACTGAGTGTCAGAAGAACTGTGTTGGCCGTCTGATAAGGCACCAGGGAGGGTGTGGGAAGATGGGTAGTCACAATGTTCAATGTTATACACTGTTAATACAATATCTAGGTGTTCTTCATAGCTTCACTTAAATGGCTTATATATTTCATTGCTTATCCTCATTGAAGTTATAGGGAGATACCTGTGTAAATACTATTGCTGAATATCAGAGCTCTGCTTTAAAGATAAGGAATTAGAGCTATCCATTTTACTTCAATTATTGTCTTTTTCAATTACTGGTGGGTAAGGAAAATAATTTTCGTTATGCACAGAAAGGAGACTTGCACATGCCTTCAGGTGTTACTTATTGAAACAAAAGAGACAACATTAAGGTTACATTGCTGGATGTTTCCTTGCTCTCAATAGCGTATGCTCTATTCTATCGACTTGTCTTCCACAAAATGCATACAAACAGAGTGGCTCTCTTTACCAAGATATCTTCATTAAAATTTCCCATTTTAAGCTAGTTTACTCCAGCAGGATACAATCACAACTCTTTAACATACATTGCTGCTGTTTCAAATTATTTCACATGGCTTATCCTTTCAGTAATTGCAAATTATCAATTAAAACTGATAGATGTTAACTTCACTCTTTTTCTCATTACTTTCTCAGACAACAGCCTACAACATTTTTCATTAAAAATAATTGGTTAGAATCTGTTTCTCTGATCATCTAAGTATCCATATTTTCAGCATAACAAATTTATTTTGTTCATATCTTTCTCATCATAGCATAAATGTTTTACTTTTGTTTGGCATTATCTCTACTACTTTGTACTTCAGGATTGTTTTTCCATGCCTTCCTGTAACCTGTATATTACCATTACTGGTGTGTAAAATAATCCTTTCTGGTTTTTTTTTTTTTTTCTTCCTCATATTGCTCCTTTAAGAGTATACATTTCTCTCACCCCCTTTTCTCACTATTGTTCATTTTGTAACAGATAAACAATTGTGATTATCTACTAACAGCTGACAAAGTTAGAACAACTTATGTAATTTAGAGAAAGATGAAATACCTAGGACCATCTCACATAAATTTCGAAATTGGGATTGGGAAAGAGAGGTAACTTTTTGAATTTCAGGTTTTTTTCTTCTCTGATAAAATATTTCAATTTTAATAGTTTAGGTGAATGAGAACCCGAAAGTGTACGCTTTTAGCTTATTATTTCTAGTTTGTGAAAAATCTGTCCTGGCAGATGCAGATGCTTTAACTGCATTTTAAAATCTGATTGTTTGGGTTTATAATTTTAAACAAAGGATGTAAATTGTTTTATATACAAAAATGAAATAAAGTAAGCTAAATATTTTTTTCTTATTATTTAAGAGAAAAAGGCACACAGATAATCTTCTGCAAAATTGTCTCCTTTTTTAAAATAGTTCACTTTAGTCATGCATTTATTTTAGTGGTGTCCAGAAAATAACCTAAAAAATTATTTTCTTAAAGTCATCCCTCAGACACATGCACCTTATTTTTTCATCTGTATTGTACTTAAAAGATTTGTTACCTTCTTCTTGTTTGATTATATGTAATCAGGTTACATGGTTCTAAAACCACAGCATATGTACTGAATAATTTCAATAAATGATTCCTTCTCAAACCTTAGACAGAAAAAAGCTCTTGTATTTAAGTTCTTCATAGCTAGTAATTCAAGTGTTTTTCACAATAGCAAAAATATTCTGTAATCTGCCAGAAATTACATTCAATGGATCATATCTACATAATAAATAATTAACTTCTAGATGTTTGAGTAATCATGGCATTGATACATTTGCTCCTAAATCTGAAAATGGTTTTGATATTGCTGCCAAGGACTTGATAGTACTCAACATGGAACCCATAAAGAAATTAATGCAAGTAACAGCTTTTTAAGGTAATATTAAAAAAATAAAAGGCTGTAGTTGTCACTGTACTGACTTATATATTCCAAAATTAAGACCAAATCCCAATTTTTCTAGTAAAGGAAAAGCAGGAAAGAATTGAGGGAGGATTATGTTAGGAGTGTAAACTTACTGAGATTTATATTTTTATATCTTTGGGTTTTATCTGTTGATATTTGAACAAATGTACAGATAGGCATTTAAATGCTTGCTAATTTACTTGACAGTTTCCTGCACAGGTAGTTTTCGACTTTATTTATTTATTTATGTTTCACTTTATCCTTTCAGCATGAGATGCCTTAGATAACTCTGGTTCTCCTTGATATCTTGCAATATTGGCAGTGCTCATAACTCCTTTAGATTAGGCATTAAGCTCTGGACAGTTGAAATTATAGTTGCCTTATATTGCGTAGATCAACATTCAAGGTACCAAATCATAAAGATAATTAAAAAAAACATATTTTCAATACACAAACCATTTGGTTTCCTGACCAGTCAGAAAAAGCCAAAGGTTTTGCTAATGAAATATTGATTGTTGCCAGTCCTATGACAGTGGCATCACTTAAGACAGTGTAAATAAGCAGCAGTTCCAGGGTCAAACTCACCAATATTGAAACAGGGATGTCACAGCCATTGATCTGGGACTCATTAGGGTGCAGACTGAACATTACTGTGCAGTCGTGCTAGTGAGATGGATCACCATTTGGATGGAACACGCAGAGTGATTTTACTGTCTTTTTCTGAGAAACGTATGTGGTTTTCCAGCAACAGGGAGATTTGTGGGTACACAAATCAAATCTGTTATGGAGAGGACATTTGTCTTGAAGCTTTGCATTGTGTTCTTTGATGATAAATCCTGAAGCAAAATCAAGGCGATATGGTTGCATTTTCTATTTGCAAAGCTAGAAATTGTGGCCCAAAGCTGGAATTTGGTCAGACTTTGCTCCTTTCCATAATAGGTCTTAGGATATTGTTTCTCTGGCATGATGACCTTCAGGAATTCATAGGTAAAGTAATTCCTGAATGACCAAAAGTTATTGAGGAAAGTTAGGCTTATTAACTTATCCCTACTGATTATAAAAGATAGTCTCAGACTTTTTAAAATAGTCTCAGACTACTCTGGAAGAATGTAGGGATGTAGGAGTCAAAATACTGCAAAACAGTCCTCAGGGAAACCTGTGAGACTGTAGGAATATTGAAGATTCACCAAAAGGCAAGGCAAGAATTCACTAGCAGGATGGCCCACATCTCTTACAAGGGGCATAGCAGACTAGCTTCAACTTTGGATGAATATTATGAGGGAGGCAAACTTTATATTATTAAGTAAATGAAATATTACCTTACTCAGAATACTCCTGAACTTGTGGCACTTCCAATTTTTTTTTCTTTCTGATACAGCTCATAGTTCCTTGCAAGCATGCCATAGATAGCCTAAGGGAGTTCTTTATTGAATCTTTGACTAGAGAAAACAATTCATTCACAATGGAAAAAAGTAATAGCCTGCCTGATGTTCAAGCAAGGCACTTTTCTTTCTACAAGAAAGCCAAATCTCAGTTGCTGTATTTCAACCTAGAATGTTCAACCCTATTATGCTGGAACTGATACAAAATATTCAGTAATTCATTTCTATACAATCCTTATGGTTTCTGGAGTTTTTAGTCTTTTACTTAAACTATGGTAACAAGTCTCATGATGACTAATTGAAACTAATTACTTCTTAGAACAAATTAAAGAGGGCAATTTGGGAGGGGGAAATAAAAAAATAAATGCCTTCTGTAGAATATGTGAGTGGGTGTATTGTGCCTGAGCAGCTGCGTTGCTAAGTACTGTGAATGCTTTCTGAGATCTTACAATTCTAAAAATTCTAGCAACATACTCATACATGTAATTGGAGTCTTATTCTTCTGCATGAGGTTTAGGATTAATGCACAGTTGTTTAGTTGTTCTGTCATGAATTCATTTAATTTAATCATTGCTTTCTGCAACAGATCACTGGAAAGGAATAAAACTCTCAAAATGTAAAAAAAAAAGCCCAAAAACAAATCACAAAAAAAAAAGGGTCTAAGTATATGATTTTGATAAAAGTAATTTTTTTTATTCCTTTTTTTTTTTTGTTTGTCAGAAAAGATAGTCAAACACTTCAGTCTTCCTTTTATTGCCTGTTCTCTTTATCTGCTTTAAAAGTGACTCTTTCTTTTGGCCCCTGATACTCATTTTTATAAATATATAGCTATATTTAAAAAGCATCTTTTCAACTTTTTAGTTGAATATCTGCCTGAATGACAAGATTCATCAATATATTCTAAGTCATGTGCAATCATCCCAAATTTGTGAGACAGTCTTAAATAATGTTTTTATTTAAAACTAATAATAAAAATTATGAAGTTGGAATGAAGGCCCAAAGGTAATAGTATTTTACTGGGGATTTCTTATTTTATTTTTGATCAAATTCCATATTTTTAAACATACATCACTAGAAAATACCTCCTGCCTAACATTATCACAGAGCAAATTTTTAAAAACAAGCCTGACAGTTGAGAAATGAGCATCTAAATTTTCAATGTAAACACCGTCTAATCAAGAAAACCAGAAAACAAAATATGAAATTATAGCAATAAGAGGTAGAATTTTTTTCCTTATTGTTGCTTTCTTATCTTCACTGATTTGTTTAAGCAAATTTTTTCTTATATATTCTCATTTATTTTAAATTCCATGACAGCATAGAACACTGGCAGCAAAAATCAAAAAAACTGTCTTTTTAGCTAGTTTTGTTGAATTCACAATCTGCTAATCCTATTAATTTTGCATAGGAACCTTTTGTACAACCTATGCATAAACTTGTTAAGACAAATGGTCTTTTCAAATGACAAAAGATACCACAGCTCTATGGTTTTTGAGGTATGCTGCTTTTATATTTCATTATATCTCACAGAACAACTTGTGCTTGTACAGAATACTGACATTGGGACTCAAGTATTTCTTAAGTGTCTTCAGTATTCTTTTCTCTTTTTATCTTCATACTCTTCAGATTCTTAATCCTTCATCTCCAAATTGTTCATGACAGTATAAAATAAATGGGATGTTGTGTTCACAGTCACTATACCTTATATAGTTTTGGTTCAATACTGAAGAATTAGATGTGAAATAGTATACAAGCTATTGAAATATTTTAAACAAATATTATTTTAATCATAACATTCCATCAAACACCACTGATACTATTAAAATTGACAATATTATGCTTCAAAATATTCTCTTCAGATTAGGAGTCAAGAGGTACACAAAGGCTTACAAGCCCTGTATTTTTAGGATTGTAGTTTACAAAAGCAAGGGTCATTTTTTGTGGTTACTTAGGCTAATGTGTTTATTGTAGTGGAACCCAGATAGAAAAACACATGCAACATTCACACAATATGATTGCAGAGTTGTACCAAATTCATCAGGAATTAATTTATTCTTATAGTTACCTCTCAATGTCACTCAAAATAGGATTCTCAATAGATCATACTCATGTATACTTGGTATTAATGAAAATCCCTAAGGACCCCTATGGCACTACACAGTTTCTGCTATTGTTGCGTACTCCCTTCCATTTGAATGTTCTTTTATGAAGCAGTGCTTGACTTTATAATAACAGTCATTTGTTAGTATGTGCATGCACATATTTTACAGCTAGGCTTTAATCACTTTCAAGGCTATGTTTTTGTTTACTGGTCTTCAGAAATTAATCACTGCTGGTTCATTGTTAAGAGAAAAATGAGGCATTGATGAAATAGCAACAATTTGTGTTCTCTGTATAAAAATCAGTTTATGCAGAACTAAATCAAGGACTTAAAAGATATTATTCAGATAAGCTCCTTTCCTACTTTGCATTGCAAATGGTCATGGTTAAAGGTGCAGTAATTATATCTTGGTAATATCAAAAGAGGGGAGCACTTTAATAAATATTTGAAAAACTGTTAATCTGTCTGCATGAATAGACCTAGTACAATCTTAAAGAAATACTGACCAAACAAGGCAGCTCTGATATGGTTTTTTTACTGTGATTATAAGTGAATAATACTCTATCTTCTGTGAGAGCAGTGAGTGTTAAAAGCTTCTATCCCATTTAGCTGGGGAGTAGGATTGTGTATATAGAAGAGTTTAAACTCTATATAGTTAAAAATGCAAGCAATAGTAAATCAGGACAAGAGAGATTTGTGTTACAAAGGAAGAAGACCTATGTAAGGGTTGATCTTTGTTTGCTTCAGAATTTATATATTTCAAATGGGTCATAAGCAGAAAAAGAGGAGGAGAAGGAGAAAATCTGCGGGTGTCATACTCAGTACAGTCACTTCAGAAAATCAGAAAACTGATTTCTCCTTCAAATTCTGTAACACTTGTGTTCCAGCAGGGTCAAACAAAAATTTTTGGAAATTAATTTTGTTTATTATTTATTATAATTTTTTTTTTATTTTGTTTATTATTATTAAAAATAAAAGGAAAAATCTTCTCAGTCACTTTGGCTTTTCATTGTCCTAGAAGCATGTCCCAGAAGCCTGCAGTCAGCTCTCTTCTGGAGGTAGTACTGGAGATTAGGAACTTGCTTCATTTTTTAACAATAAAAAGACAGAGGAAAACAGAAAAAAACAGAAAAAAAATAAAACCAAAAAATAAAAACTGGAAGATTCTGCCTAGTTCAACAGATGTTTTTGTAGACCGCACGCCTGAATAATTTTGTATGTGGTATTGCTATTATTGTTTTCTCCCAGAAAGTAATCTAAGAATTTTGGGGGTTTTTACTGCTGGGATTGGGAGCACCTTTATCTCAAGAGTTCATACCCTCTCCTGGATGTCCCTCTAGGATCTGCACCGAGCTGAACATAGCTTTGCTCCCTTAAATAAGCTATTTGTGAGAGTCAGGCATTCTAGCTTCCAGTGACAGGAAATGCTAGGTGAATTACATTTTCCATCTGTTTAGCCAGTATCAATGTTTCTATGCCAGATATTTTTTATAACAGAGACAGAATAACAGTTCCATGATTGTATCTTTCATTTTCCCCTGAGCAGGGATGTGAACAGACTAATTTCACGGAAGAATACTGGAGTACTCAGTTGAATAATTTTTAAAATTTTTTATGTTAATTTGCACTAAATGAAGAATTAAACAATAACAATGATTGAAGAAGCCTGCAACAAATTGTTCCCCCTCCCCCAAACATTAGGAAAACCCACTGACGTCCTCCTAAAATGCATCCAGAGATAAAAGATGGTAAGGAATTCTAGAGTTGACAATAGTTTGTTTTCAACAATTTTTCTTACTTTCTTTTCCTAAAAGTCTGGTGACTCCATCAGTATGGTAAAAGACTACTACTTGCTTCTGGCTGAAACCACAAGTAGTAGCAGAATTCATTGTACCCACAGGTAATTTTCCTCTTCTACCTGCACTTATGAGAAGCAGTATTTTTCTGCATTTGCAGAACATTCATCATTTTTCACAAAATCACTTCAGGATTACATCCCTCCATGCAGTAAAATAAAAAAAAAAAAAAAACAAAACAAACAGAACACCTCCACTCTCAAGGCTGTTAAATAGACAGATAGGATTTGTGACTAGAGAACAGCAAAGAGGAATACGAGGGGTCATTTAGGTGGGGACTATATGACTGCTAAGGACTGTCACAGGGAGAAGTGCCCTGTTGGAGTGAACACTGTAGATACATATATAGCATGGCATTTTCTCCAGCTGAATTTGCAACCTAAATGGACCAAAAATAAAGTGAACATAAGGGTAATGCACTGCTTTTGTTTCTTTCTTAAAATAACTTCCCATACTAGTTTCTGTAGAATTGAGCTCGTGCTCCAGATCTTGCCTAACACAGGATCTGCAATTCTGTCTGATCCTCATGGGAGGTACTGTGTAGGAAGAGAATACCATTATGATCTTTTTCTCTTCTTTGGTAGCAATGCCAGTCAGAGACTGGCCTAGGGCCTATTCTGAGGGAAGAACAGCCTTGGGATCTGGCTTGCTAAAATCATTAGTCTTCTTGGTCATACTCCATACGTATCTGTAAAATAAAAGTGATGAAACTACTATAGAATTTCTTTTCAGGACCCCGTGGGAATATCTGGGGGCATTTTGAAGTTACGTAATGAAAATTGCTGCAGGGGGATCACATAAATTGTGTGCAAGAAAGCAATAGTGCCCTGTTAGCTGAAGTCAAGTGACTCAATTGCAACTAAAGCAATAGGATCCATATAAAAAAAACCACAGACCTAAAGCAGAGTCACAACAGTGTTTTACATCTTTATTGGACTTGCTTGGACTTCAAATACTGTTCTAATTCACTGTTCGCCTGTCATAGTGCAGAGAGAACCATCTGTTTGTAATTAGTAGCTATATGTACTTCTGTTACTAATAATAGTGCTAGGTGCCTTAAAGGACCTTGTGTTTTTAGTTCAAAACTGTCCACATTTGTCTTTGTGAAACACCTCTGCTCCTTATTCCTCTCTTTGTTTTGGTGAGTCACATCACAGAACAAATGAACAAGCAGAGGCTCGTTATAATTGATTCAATTACTGTTTCAGAATCTACAGGACTATACATGGGCTCATATGTGAGAATGTGCATGAATAATTAGAGATTTGCAAATAAAATACACAGTTCTGTATTTGTAGTATGTATAAAAAGATGTAACAAGGAAGTTAATAGAGGAAAAAATGATGGCACTTTGGCACAGATAGGATCCAGCAGGATCTAATGAAAACAAAATAGGTTGTTTTAGAATTAGTGTTTTGCAACAACAGAGTGATGTGGAAATGGGAGTTATAGTGAATAAGGTGTAACTGAAAAGCATGCAATAAATTTACTTTTACTAATGAAATAAACATGGCAAGAGGGACGGGCATTCAAAAGATGGTTAATAAATATGAGCATGAGTATGATCTCTGTGGACCATTAACAGATGATTTAAGGCAGTAGAGAAACTGAAAGTATTCAAACTTAAAATTAGGAGATAGACCTTTTTAAAATTCTTATACATTTTAAAATCAAAGGAGCCTCTACCAACTTTTTAAAATTCCCATACTCTTTAAGATCAAAGTCTGTGTAGCCCTTACTAACATTTCTATACTCTAAAATCAAAGAAATTTGTCTAGGTAATGAAACTTAAAACTGTGAGAATCACGTGGAAGGAGAAAAAATGAATCTAAAGTTAGGTACCAGGTGGATTGCTCGTGGCAGTGCAATGGTGTGGCAGTGATAGACCATGCAGATCTGTTTGTTCTTCTGCAAGTGCTTATGCCCCTGTACTTCCACGAATGGTTTGATCTTACGGACATATAAAGTTTCCTACACCTTTGCCTCTTCTCCATTTCCTTTTGGAAGTCTATCACCTTGACTCAAACTACACTTCTCTCAAGAACTATAGCAATTATATTTGTTGGGGAAAGGAAAGGGAAAGGTTTTGAGATGAAAAAGAAAAAACAAAACAACCAGCAAGCAAACCAAAATCAGATGGAACAGACCACTGCAGCATATCTCATTACATTTCACTAAAGGTCTTATTGCCTTCATGCTCATAATTTTATTGGGAGTGAGTTTCATATACTGAGATGTCATGTCAATTGTTAGTAGAAGATAGTTTCTTAAATATGCTTGTATTAAATATTGCCCAGTTTTAACACTTAATAGGTTCAGCCTGGTATGAAAATGGAACATCACTGGATGGACAAAATGAAAATGTAACATTTAATAACAGGGGATGAAACACCTCTGATATCTCTTTTCTGTTTCCTTATGCCAAGCCTCTGACCTTCATAATACTTTTCTGTTATATTAAAATAAATTTATTTACAAAATATTTAGATTGAAACTTTTATTTCTAAAATAGATCCAAAACTGGTTGACATTCAAGACCTTGTTGTCATATGGCCTCTGCAGGCCAACAGAAACATCCTTAAGTATGTACAACAGATAAAGATAAATCAGCAACTGAAATTCTATTCCTTCCCTCTCAGTTTGACCATGTCAGACTTTCTACTGAAATCTGCTATTTCATTCATCTTCTTTACTGTACCACTGATAATTTCCCTAAAGGACATGAAAGACTCAATTGCTTCTGTGTATTTGTCTTTTTGATTCCAGCATTTTACTATTATCAGCCCAGTACTATACCAGTCTTTATATTCATTTGTCATTACCTGCTGGTGAATAGCAAGAGTGATACCATATTAGATGCCCTGTACACCTTGGCATGGTTTACAACTTGGCTGGCCTTATTCCAGTCAGGATTCATTCTGTGTTGTTGACAAGAAATAACATATCTAAGGATATGTTCTGGTTTTATTATATTGACATAGTTTAATGAGAACTTAGGGAAGTGTGGGTTTCCTTACTATGTTATCTCTTGCTGATTGAAGCTTCATGAAATGAGACCTTAGTGCTCTATCTTTACAGACATGACTCAGATCAAAAGAGGTAACAAATAGAAAAAGTTAATTTATCAAAATGGAAGCATGTGACATTATGTAAAACCAGCTATTTCTGTGCAGGTTTTCTAAGATTGCTGATTGTTGCTTTTAATTTGGTTGGTTGGTTGGTTGGTTTTATTTGGTTTTTTGGTTTTTTTGGTTGTAGTTATAAAATTTTGAACAGCCAAGACCTTTATTCTTGTATTATAATAATAATAATTATTATTATTCTCCAAGACCTTTGATGAGACTTTCAGATAACTCATTTTAAGCTGGTATTTATATGCTTCTGAGATTTTCTTCCTGTGCAGTTCTAATTTTTAACTTTCCTGTCTCATATCCAAGAGCAGTAGCACAAATAAGCTCTATAAAATAAACAACCTCTATTTCCTGGCACTCAAGGAAGCCAGAACCCCTTAGCTCTTTTTTTATAAACAGTTTTAAAGATACTGCATTTAAATGCAGATATTTGACCATGCACTGCATCAGAGTAAAAAAAAAAAAAAAATTTCCTTATAGCATCAAAGGAAACCAGAGGGTTAACCAGGGACTTTTCTTGAGGTCAAACTCCAACACTCACTTCGGACAGGGCTTTATAATAAAAAAAATACACATTTAATTTAGGAAAAGAAAGTCTGGTATTATTTTCAAGCAAGTTTCATTTTCATTTTGACTATAGTAGCGATTCTTTCACATTCATGTAAAGTGAAGAGGAGTGAGATGATCTTTTAATTAGAGGGGAAAAAATAGAGCATTTGGCCTTCCTTTAAGTGATATATCATCACATACTGTAAGAAAAATATGAATGCCTTTCAATATTTCTTTTTTCTCACAGATACTTGGCTTGCTTTTCTATTATTGCATCAGGATGAGGGAACAACTCAACCACAACCAGTGAAGTTGCACTGGTTTTGTTAAAAAGACATTGATGCAAGCTTTGCTCTAAACAAACTTTCTTTAAAACAATTTTTAAAATTTTCTTTTATTTTGGTTCAGTTGGCATTTTCTTTGGTTATAGCTAGTAAATGTATCAACATATTTGAGCAGCAATGCTGTTGAAACATCTACATATTCTGCATAGTCAAGAGACATTTTGCTAAATCTTTGTTTAAGTTCTTTGTGTTTGTTTGCTGGTTGTGGCATTTATTGTTTTGTTTTGGCTTTTTCTTTCTGGAGACACTATCCAGAAAGAAAATCTAGGCACAGAACAATATTTTAGGTGTAAATTCTATATCTAAAATGGACTGTTCAGCATAACCCTTTTGACCTGACATCTTTTTTATACCCAAGGGGAAATAAAATCTTATATACTTCTTGAAATTTTAAAATCCTGGTAAGGATGAAGAAACTGCATCATATTAATGATCTTTGCACATAGATCAATAGCTGCTGACCATGTACTCTAATATCCCTGAATTCAGGTGCCAGCATTGGCAGCTTCTCAAATGGCTATATTGATTTTGTTTTCCTTCCTTGGATTTTAGACTAACAGTTTGAATTGAATGAACGGACTTAAATCAATTTCCCCAAGCTATGGTGGATCTGGAAAACATTCTCATTGTATCAGCCTGTTTTGCTCTATAATACACCTGGAGGTGTTGGAATCAGAAGGAATCTAAACACTGCATCCAGAAGAGAGTTCATTTCACAGTAATACAATTTTTAATTCCATGGCACAGATTAATACTTCTATTGTAAAGCACTCGAAAGGAAGTAAACATTGAGCCTAGACTATGAGTGCCATCTGTACATATCTGTCAGTGAAACAGAAATCTTGGTGAAATCTTGGTGTGTGCCATCCATTTGTGGTGCACATTTCCTTCCCACAAAGTCGGTAGAGGCCCTCAGAAATCAGTGGACTGCAGTTCAGGAGTGCTGCTGAGCACCAGCCTCCCCACATACATATTTGACATGAAAGCACCCTGGACTCCCTGGCAGACAAATTCCAGCTACTGAGTGCTCCAGGGTAACTAGCTGTGTTTCTCAGCACAGCATTGCACTGTACTGTATGCTACCATTAGTTCATTACTATCACACAGGTGGCAGTGAACCATGTACTAAATCACTGCTACCACCTTCTCTGTCATGCTCATGGGAATTTGCCAACCAACTAGGTGGTCTAGTGCAGCTTTATTTATCTTGTTAGTTATGCTGGGACAGAACTGAAAATATGTTGTCACAAGGTATTTTGATATGTTGAACTTTCACATCACTAGATTTCAGATTTTCACCCATCACCTTATTTTTGAAAACATGTAAAAAATTGATGAACCACACAGATAGTGAGTTGTTTTCATATTGACATGTTGCACTATGAGAATTCTTTAATACTAATAAAATAAATTCTTCAGAAAGAAGGAAAATCTAGGTAGTTGTTTAATCATAGTCATAGAACCTCTAAAATTTTATGCTTTTTTTTCCTCTGCCTGTGTAATTATTTCAAACAATCCTGTATAAACACATTTTGGAGAATGAGAAAGAATGACAACCAAGAGAAATTTGTCCATGGCATCTATTTTTTTTCTTTTATTTTTACTCTTTATGATTTTCTTTTTTTTTTTTTTTTTACATATACACATACATCTCTGTAGCAAAAAGATTTTTCTGGTGTGGGAAATATTACTTTTGCATTTTTTTCCTGCTAGGAGCAGATTTCATGCTACAGTAAAATCAAAAGAGTTATTTTTTAAAAAGTACAGGATAAGCAATTCTGATAAAAAACAGATGTGTAAATGCTTAATACTCTGCATTGTTACATGCTACAGCAGAATCTGACGCTGTCTAGTCTTACGGCACTGCCCTAGATTCCCTTGCCTTTGTTCTAGCTATGCATCATTTAGAGCTCTCCTGGGTGAAACTGTATTACTGAGGAAATGGGAGAGAGAAAAGGGTGGAGGAAAAAAGGAATGAATTCCCATGAAAAAGGAGCATAATAACTGGTGGCATGTTGTATTTATCACCTGTATGTGTTACATACAAAAGCACAGGGCTTATACAAAACAGCATGCAGCATTTTGACACACTAACAGAGTCTTCTCAAGCAAAAGTGGAACATATGTTTTTATTAGAGAATTCAAAGCTCACAGTTTATGGAAAAGCAAAGTGCATAGGTATTTTTAGAATGTTGCCATTTTAAGGTATTTTCAGCACTGCCTTTTCTAACCTTTTCCTTTCCGTATATAGCTGGGGACCCTCTTCTCCACTGAAAACAGCTTTTTGCCTCAAATAATTCATATATCCTGGTGCTCTCTGTTTTCAATAATATACTGCCAAGACATTACAGATGGGCTGTCTGAGACCAGAATTTCAAATTCTCAGAATATTGTTTATGATATGAACAAATAGGATAGGAATTTCTCTGAGGTATATTAAACAACATAAAGCTCTCTGGATTTAACAGTATTAATTATTTACAGATAGTTAGTGTAATAACACTTCTGGACATTGTTGTACTTATCAACTGAACCAATCATTTAATTATATTAATAAATCATCTGATAGTTTCAGTTTAACACTATCAGTGAAATTTCTTTTCTAGTCTGTACAACTTTGGTCAGTTGCTGAACTGGATACATTTAAGTTATGATAATATGAATACTAGAATTTAACCAATTGTCTCATGGAAAAAAAATGGCTTAAACACTTTGTGAATTTATATAAGAAGATGGAAAATAAATCCCAGTTTATGGGAAGAGTTAAAATTATTGTTTATTTGATAAATAGTTTACCTTGAAGAACAAAAATATTAGTCAAAGTTGCCCTGATTCTGAGGAAACAAAACCACTGTACATCATGGGATAATTAGGTGTATATAGGTATGTTAAAAGACAGAGGGCACTGCAGCAGCAGAAAACTACAACAGAGAGTTGCTACTGTAATGCACAGAATTACACAAGCATCTCATTTTCCCAAGCTTCCTATTTTAACAAAATGCTAACTTGTAGGTTTTTATTTTCTGTTTTGTTTTTGTATCAAACTTTTTATGATGTCACTTTTTATCTTTGTTGGTCTTGAAATGTTGAAAAGAAAAATCTATTCACACTGTTTTGAACTTTTCAGATTATTATGTTCAGTTCTCTTTGCACAACTGATACAAAAATTTGGTCTAACAGTTGCCTTACCAAAAACAAATACTACTTATTGGAATGAGTGGTAGAAGACAGCTGCTACAGATGCATTAAGAAACTTGGAAGTTACTAATAAAATTACCCATCGTGTAGCATTTTATTTTATTCTCAGCATGTATTAGAATTAGTATTTTGTGTTAATGGATGGGTACTAAAATGGGAAGCAAATTTGCTGTATAACAATTTTATTCATGTTCATTTTCCCAGCTCCACCCTGAACTAGTCTTTGGACAGTTCATTTCACTTCCAAGTGTAAGAATATTTTATCTTTAAAATAGATGAAAATACTGAGAAAATAGATGAAAATATGAGAAAACACATAAACACCTAACAATCTGTTCTTGAGGTCTCCTGGGATTAACTTAAATTCTTTCAGAGCAGTAGTTTGTGGTACAGCATTCAAGAAAGAAGAAAGAAAAATAAATTTTCCCCTTTTGCTTCCTAACTTTTCCTCTTCTAAGTGGGAGTCTTTTATTGACCTTGATGCATATGGAAAGATGAGACTTACAGAGCTGCTCTTACACAATGTGTCTATCCTGGGAAGATGGCAGGTATTCTTCTCCTAGAGTCTATAACACACATACTCCTCCAAGAACAGGAAAACTGAAGGAAAAGTCGTGCCAGTTTCATAGGTCTTAATAGTCACAGAAAGTTTGTTCATATTTATAATATTTGAGAAAATAGTTCCTTACAAATACTTTGTAAGACTGTTATGTTTCCATGACACAAAAAAGACATTAGGAAGTAAAGGGTTAGTTTTTTGCAGGTCTCGTGCCTTGAGCTTTTCAACTAGAACATTTATAAGGATAGGTGAAGGAAGAATATTGTATTTTTGTAGAGTACTGCTCCTAGCTTTTTTAATATCTACTTTGTAGACAACATTGAGGGACGTTAGATGGAAAATGCAGAGAGCTAGGGAGGATTTAGGAAAGTTATGCTCAAACTTTGAAATTATTTCCTATTTGGGGGGAGGGGAATAACTGTGTTCTGACTATATTGCATGAGAAAAAGGTAATATATTTTAAAATAGGAATAATATAGAGTCTGCAAGGACTGATTTGGTCAAGATTAGCTGTATAAGAAAACCCACAAAACTGAATGTAAAAAACATCAATGGAAAACAGGAGCTTTCAGACCTTGGACTTGCCATTCAGATACACTGCTACAAGCCTGAAAAACAATGGAAATCATTGTAGAGACAGAGACTAGACTAGGAACTGCCTTAAAATATAATTCTGTAGTGAAGTTCTGGAGTGGGATGGGGTAGGGGGGAGAAAAAGAGCTTGAGAGAGAAAGAGAGAGAAATATGAATGTATATGAGGAGAAGAAATTAACTAGAAATATATTAGAATTTTATTTGCCTCTACTGCTCATGGAACAGGAAAAAAGTTATTATTAAAATTTACACCTAAGTTATGGCTAACTGAATATATTTACAGATACAAATTTTTACAGATACAAATATATTACAAATCTGCATGCAGTTTTTAGCTAGTTGAATAAATGCAACTTTGGAATATGTTGGTTCAATTATGTGACTTTTTCAGAAGATAGCATGGGAAATTTAGTCTAGTAGTTCTGAAAAAGTATGTATAGACTGATGAGAAGTACAAAATATTTTCTGAAACTTATTCATAGATCTGAAAATGAAAATTACATACTGTTGTACAACTATATTAGAAAGCATATCTACTACAAATCTTTCATGTCTCTCAAGATTACACATTACAAATAATGTGACCCAAATTTTTGACATTGTATACCAGGATGATTTGATCAGAGAAACCAAGCAAACCTACAAACTGTCAAACTGCCTTAAATGACAACTACTACAGGATGGAGCTTTTTCTCTGCTATCATAGTCTCTGACTAATATCCCTTAGAAAGGGTTGGTGCAGAAAGAGGAATGTTTCTGTCACTTCAAATCTGTGTGTGTGTCTGTGTGTCTGTGTGTCTGTGCCTAAAAGCTGAAATACCAGTTTTCTTTATATTGAACTGTAATTATATTCAAACTGATATTTCAGGCATGACTTTGCATGCATACTGGTAATGGCTCCACAGTGGTAATGGAGAGTAAAGGGATTTCTTAGATGGGCTAAATATAATTAATACGAAGAAGAGTTTCCTCTAATGGTCACAGACCAGAATGAAGCAGGATATCAATGGAAAATATTTATTGAAGTTCAAAGAAGTGTCTTGTCTCTCTTCTCTTTTCTTCATTGTAGATGTGCTAGTCTGCATAATTTTGCAGTTTCTCTGGGGATGCACCAAGAAGTCCTCCACCTCTATCAAGACTTAGGTATACTGACTTTCCTTATTGAGTAGTCAGTGGTGTGCAGGAGAGAGAAAGCACATTGGCAACAAGGTGGTGTTGCTCAAAAACAGGAAACCTGTTTCACACAATGCTGATGGTGTAACTGGAGACAAACTAATTATTCTCTCTAGTCTTGGAAAGTATTTCTGACCAAGCTGACAAAAGTCTTCATTCAGTCTTTGCTTCCTCCTTACTGGCTGTTACTTTTTTCTTTTGCAAAGGTCCAAACTTCCCATTTGTTTTCAGCATAATTTTTAGTGTGCAGAACAAGTAAAATTGCATTGATAAAGACAGTTAGTTTGAACTCTGTCTTGAATATAAATATATTTAGTTTAAGAAAAAATGAATGTAATGTTATTGCAGAACGAATGATGACATAATTAAATTTATTCACAAATTCTACACATATCAGGCTTGTGGAATTTTAATAAAATTAAGAGATGCAATTTAATCAAGAATTTTTCCAGCAGGTATTTTTCTACAAAATAGTAAAACATTCCTGTAAATTTATTTCTAGAGCTGACTTATAATAGACTATTGCAGAAGAATTCTCTATATTTGTTTACAATAGAGTTAGGTTTTTTTTCTATATATGGCCTCAGAATGCAGGTGAAAGAAGAAGAATAAAGGAAGAAAATTAAAATATTCTACTGCAAGGTGTTTGATTGTGTTTTAGAGGTATCTAGCAGTATCAGGATAGGTATGAGACACTAGGGAGCATTTGTAAAATTAAATTAGGTGAGCCCAAATCAGATTGTGTAGAACTTGGGAAATTACATCACTGTTCTGCATAAAATCAAGCAATTTCTTATTGTCCTGAAAATCTTGCCAAGGAAAAAGTAATTATTTAGCCTCATTAATTAAACTAATTGCCTCTTAACTGGACTTGGATAAATCTGAAAGAGACGCTTGTGGTCTCTTAGTACTGAGTGCCCATCAAATAGAGTTGCTTTTAGGTCCCAAGGCTTTTGTGGTCTGGCAGTGAGCCATAACAGTCTTGTTTTCTTATTCCTCATGTCCCTCTTCCACTACATAAAGTTGATCTACTCCTGAGTATCCACCCCAAATCCTCTTACTACCCTTTTTTTTCCCCCCTCACCCATATTCAAAGGACTTCCTGAAACCTGCACCTATGGCCCTGGGAGTTTGTGCTAGAGAGAAAATGATCAAGTCTGCACCTTCATATCTGTGTTTTCTGCACTGAGAGAACATTCTTCCTTATAATTCTGCCTTCAAGTGTCATTCCCTTCCTTGGAATTTATTTATATTTTTCTACTTTTTCAGTTTTCTCTGCAGATATATCAAGTTTGTTTTACTTACGGCTATTGCTTTTAGATTCATGTCTTCCTATAAGTAGGAAATGTCCTTGAAACATGCAACTTGGATTTACAATTTTGGCTTCGTTTTACCATTTTAGGTGGTCAGAATTGAAATTTAAATTTGGAAGATTAGCCGAGGAAGGTGCCACAAAAGATCTCCAATCTATCCTCAAAAAAAGATTTAAGAAAACAACAAGACCTTCAAGTGTTCATAAAAGTGTACAGTCATGCTAATTCCTCAGGTTTAATGATTATATTTTATATACAACAATATTGCTTGGAGAACATAGTGTGACAATATTGTTAAAGCTCTTAAAATATCAAATAAAAATATACCTGTGAGGATCTGAAGACTGAAAGAGATTGCTATCCAAATTTCCCTACCTTACAAACAGCTGTGTGGGGAAGATCATGAAAAAAATTGTGCTGAAAAGGAAGGATTTCCTCAAGAGGCAGTTTTGTATTCCTAATAATTCTATACATACTTCTTTACCAATAATTTCATCTTAATTTCTCCAAATCCATTTTCATTCAGACTGAAAATTTGTAGCTACCTCCTATGTATGCAAGAAATTCTCTGTAGTAAATGGTGAGTGTGGAGGCCCTGGAGGGGCTTCTCCTAATTTACACCCGATTGGCTCCTTCCTCTGTTCCTATGCCTGAGCATAGGTGCTCCTGAGGCTCTCCCGGCCCTTTTTCCCTGTTTGGGCCTCACCTGATGGGGCCTGAGACCAAGGGCTGCCGGGAGGTTGTTGGGGGTGGTGGGAGCACGTGGTCGGGGGGTATGGGTTAGACGAGAGAACATCTCACCACGCGGCTGAATTAAACATCTGTGGATATTATGCAAAAGCCTTTTTTTTGGTTTCTTTACCCTGGACTTTACTAGCAGCAATTCAAGCTGCAGCAAGTGAGCATAGAGCAACTGTCAAATGCAAAGACAATGAAAGCTGCGCAGTGCTATTTGACATATTTTATTCCATCTATCTATCTTTGTTAACTGCTACTCTCATAAAAATCCAATTTTTTGTTTTTTTTTTTATTTTAAGGCAAGTTGAAAGTGTAGTTTAATACTTTTCCCGTTGGTTTTGCAGCCTTAGTCACCATTGGCAAATTGAGCAACAAATGTGAGCAACAATTTCAGTTTCCCCTTGTAGTAGTATACTTTGGCAGTTAAAAGATTAGGGACATGCAGCTGCTTTATAAAATCAATCAGCTTCAAAGTACTGGAAGGAACTATTAAGTGAACCTGCTTCTACCTTCTGGAGAAGATCTCCAACAAATTACTTTTGCAATGAGATAAATAAAGATTAGATATCTTCAGACTATATATTACTGCAACTTCTGCCATCTCTTGCAGAAACTATCATTTACCAGAGAAGAAAGTTTGCTCCATTTAAATAGAGTCTAGTAAATGTATGGGATTAGAGTAATCAATTTCACATTTACATTGAACACTAAGATATAATCATTGAACTGTATAAACAAATCATAGAAACCAGATGCTCTATCTTGTTTCTCAGATGCTGCAGTATCAAGAGCCACATATATATGTTCAAAAGAGACCTTAGTTGAAACAAGACATAGATTTATATCAAATTTCTTAAATGCAATCCACTGAGCAAACACAATACTTTTAGGGAGTTTGAAAAAATGTTTCTGTACTTGAGACTTGTTTCTAAAAAAAATTCTAACTAGATTAATTACCTTCTTGTGTCCAAAAGGCCTGAAATGTTTTGACCTCTGTCACTTGTCTCTAGACACTAGAGCAGTATATGAATATAACTGAACTGCAACAAAATATTCACCAAATTTCTCTGTAACTCCATCTAGTTTTCTTTAACTAGAAAATTTCTCCATTGAAAGGTCTGGTAAACAGGCTGAAACCGCATGCCAAGAAAAGTCAAAAATTTTACAGTGTGGTTTATAAGAACACTATTGCTATATATGTCATTCCTGGTAATGACATTGTTTAGAAGCATCAAATATGTACGCAGAGAAAAAAAACAACCTTTTCAAGGAATTGACTGGGGATTTGAATTAGTGCAATTTAATCAATGTTGCTGTGATATTGTCTAACACTAGACAAATTCAGGTTCTGCAGATTACAGATGGTAATTTACTAAAATTTTATATTGTATTATGTGATTTTAAAAATAGTCTGATTTAAAAATCTTTTTATGCTGATAGGATCTGGGGGCCAATCCATGAAATTAAAAGAGATTACTTCTCATACCAAACTAAGTCAACAGCCATGAAGAACTGAGAAATACTGCTTTATCCCTCTATGTCTCTCAGGAAGAATTTTTGTACTGAAAGAGTTGTTAAGCACCAGAACAGACTGCTTAGGTTGGTGGTGGAGTCACCATCCCTAGAGGTGTTCACATCTAGTGCCATGCTGTATTTGGCAAGGCGTTGATTGGTCAAAGGTTGGTTTTGATGATCTCAGAGGTTTTTTTCAACCTAATGATTCTGTGAAATCGATGCATGTGAGAGAAAGGTACTGAGGAAAGAGCTGTAACAAAGACACCTGCCTTAAAGACATCTTAATGACGCTTTCCTAAAGCATTAATTTGCTTTATGGAAACAGAAAATCTATAGATATATGCAGAATTATCAAGAGGCTTATAAAAAACAGAAAAAACAAACAATCAAACAAACAAACATAAAATAAAACAAAACAAAACAAAAAAAAAAAAAGAAAGCAAATCACCATCACCAAAAAAACAAACTAAAACCCGAAAAATCTAACTGTCCTAACTTCTAATAACCCTTCTACCAAATGAACAAGCTTCTCCCAAGCAATTAACCAATAACAATACCAACAAAAATATCACAGAGATTTCAGCACAGAAGTATGGGATTCTCAACTGCGCCAGAAAACCATTAAATTACAGTATCAAGTACCTGTACTGTCAGGATTGTCTGCATTGTGGATGTTACTGATTTAAGTTCTCAGTGGACTTAAACCAAAAAGAGTTTGTACTTGCCAGAAGCATTAAAAACTGTCTGAACACCTTATTTTCTATGCCTGCCAGTCCCTGATGGCAGATATCTAAGTGATAGATACTGTATGTAAGCTGTCAAGGACACAGCTTCCAACAACTAATGTCCTCTAGGCTGCAACTATTTCTTCATTTTAAAGCTGAAAGAAGGGCTTGCATTACCTGCAAAATCTCTTCAAAAGGTCCTGTTTTTCCTGTCATTTGGTATATATTAAATTGATGCTTAATCTCTTCCTGTACTGTGATTTAAAACATTACCTGCATAGACAGCTAATATATAAACACTAAAAGAAGTCCTAACACAACTCCAGTATTTTAGTTTAAATGTTCTTTTTTTCTAGTTTCCTCTTTACCATTGATACCCTAGTGACTAAAACATTATTAGACTCCTGTAGAGACATCTCAAGTACACATAGTCCTCATTCATCAAGAAATTATGTTGAAGCAACATGCATACTTCACAGCATCATTCCTTGTGCTTCCAACTAGTGTTGGAATATTTGCCTTTTCCTGTGACCTCAGTGTGCCTTAGATACTTGTATATAGAGATGGAAGTTACCTGCTGTATAATTTTCTTGAAGGAACTGAATACATTCTTTTATGAAATGAATGAGTTCTACATGTTTTATCTTCAGATTGCTTTTTTTTAATTCTTGTTTTGTTTTGCATATAGCCCTTTAGTTTCAAGACAAGATTAAGATCATAGCCATGATAGAAATTCCTAGTTTTAAATCCCTCTTATAGATTCTTGGCAGTTCTGAACTAGTCTGGCATGTGTCCTCATTCTTTTAATAGAACTCAGAAGGTGTTCAGCAGTAAGCTGAAATTTGCACTTTCAAAGAACAGAAGCATCAGAACTGTTCTGATAGGTTCTGTACCACACTTACAGTTTCATGGCCTATGACAGTGGTTGATGTCAAGGCAGGAAGCACAGGATGCTTGATAACCTGAATCTGGAAATTTGTAAGCAGTAAATCCAGGATATTCATCTTATGAAAAACATTTTCTTAGGCTTTTTGAAAAGTTGGAATTATTTTTTTATTATCAGTGGTCACTATGGTCAAATACAGTGACTGGAACAATGTAATTTTCTTTCTCTGTGAACAATACTAATCAGTGATAACTTTTATGTGAAAGAAGAAGGTTTTGAATATCTAAGAGTTTATGCTAAAGAAGTTGTAGAAGAGATAGGATTTACGTAGAGAATGTGTGTGTAATGTGGGACAGTCATGTCTTGTGTTGCACCTTTCTACATAGTGGAAAACTCATGTAAGAATTGTTCTAATTGTAGAAGCAGGTCCTTGTCCATTGGTTTTTCATAATTTTCCTGGACTTCAATCTATGGGACATGGAAAAGCTTTTTCAGGCTGGCCAAGAGCCACATCTGAGGGCACGAACCTTCTGTCCATGCCAGTATTGAACATTATGAAAACACAGACACTGTCTACTGTGTCTGGTCTCCACTATGCTTGTTATTGAGTTGGTATTTAACATGTTTTGTGAGGTTTCTGTGCCTATTCTCAGATGTGTGGGTATGACTAGTGTCTGGGCTTCTGTGCTTTCTGAAAACTTAAAACTGTGAATGTGTCTTCTGACAATCTCTAGACTTTCTTTTCTTAAAACACACCTATTTTTTAAATTTTGCAGATAATAATAAAGGATAATCCATTGAGCAACTAATAATCATCTTAGAAAAGAAACCTTCTGTTATCATTTAACGCCTCCTTACCTTATCTAGATAAAAGAAGCATCTTCTGGAGACACATATTTTCTCTTTGAAGTGCATTTTAATTTTGCTTTTAAAGTCTTTAGAAAAATGTATGTACATATAGCTTCCTTTCTCCTTAAAATCTCTGGACAAGAAATGAATCCAGAAAAACACTACCAATTAAATGTAAAGTCTCTACCTTGTATTTCCTGGTTCAACAGAAAGTAAAAAAAGCTATCCCCCCCCAAAAAGCTACCCCTGTTCTATCTTGCTATCAGTAGATAATATTGTTTCTAACCTCTGCCTTCTCATTTCAAACTTTTTTTTCCTCTTTTCTAAGTAAAGGATAAGAAGCAAAGCATTTCTAACTTTTCTTCTTTTTAATCCAGATGTCCTATTTAAACCTTGGCAACCGGACAGAAACATAAAACAGAATGAAAAAACTTTGAAAAATCTCTGCATCTTCATGTCTTGCCTTATGTACACTATTTTAGGTTTTATTCCTATTTTCTTTTTTAAATGCAAATGCCTGAAGGCCAAAGAAACCCTGCTCCACTCTCCACCTGATGTGACTTTTGTACAGTCATTTTTTATATTCAGAAGACTAGTATTTCTATATTTTGCCACTCATTCAGGAAAAATACCATTATCAGTTCTTCATTTGTCCATCTCTGAAGTGGCTGCAGTTGAACAACTTATTAGGACCTTAGGGACAGAAATGAAGAGGAAGACTGCTTTTGGTTTGATTTAGTTTGGTTTGGTTTGGTTCAGAAAACCAAATTTTATTGAATTGCAACTCCCAAAGTGTTACAGTTGATAGCTGGACTGTACCAGAAGTCACAGTGTACTAGTTTGAAAGCAAACCAGCAGGAGATCCCTAGTCAGAATTAGAATTTAATAGGAAAATTAAGATAAGGGCAATAATACAGAAACACTGACTTAAAATGGCAGTCAGGATATGACCCAACACCCTGTTGGTCAGGGTGGAAGTAGAAGTCTGATTAAATGATGGCTGCAGTCCTGTTGGAATGATGAATATGATTCTGTTGAAATGGTGATCTTGTAGTGAATTTGGTCATTTTCTGGAGGTCCAGTATTGATTATGAAGCTCTTTTCCTCTTGGAATCCAGTTGGTAGTGCTGCTTGTGGTGTTCTGAGTCCAGATTATGTCGAGGTAGGAATGCTTGATTCATCCATCTGGGTGGAGAGGCTCACAATGGGATGATGTAATTTTGAGGCTTGATGGCCTGTTAGCAGTTAGCCCCAGAGGGAGTTATCAGGGACAAGCCATGGAAGAGATAAAAAACACTGCTCCACATGTTTTTAACAGCTCATGCAGATGGTAACAAAATACATACTTCTGGTTTTATATTATCCTAACGTATAACCTAAGACACACAGAACACTACAAATTTGCATGAAATGGATGTCACTTTTCAGTGTCATAAAGAAAAGCACGAGAAGTGTGGTCTTCCTTTGGAAATGCAAAGGAATTTCATTTTCAGCTGTAGGTTTATATCCTTGCTATAGCAAAGGCTGAAAAATATTTCCGTAGTTGAGCTCACTTCGCAGCTTGGAGTGCAAAGCATCCAGTAAATGCAAGCAACAAGCAGGTACTAATTTCAGCACCTCAGGACTGAGAAGACTTAACTTACAATTTTTTTGTTTTTTTTTTTTTTTTTCTCTCTCAGCTGGTATCAAATGATTCAAACCAGAATATGATGTAGCTTAGTCAAAGCCATATATGTGCTTTCCAGTAGCTTGTGTATATAGTATGAATTTCCAAACAAAACCTTCCATGTGCATAGGATTTCATCAGACTCAAAATTTGGATCTCTACTGTCTTCTCTTTCACTGTTTGTCTTTTGATTTTTTTTTTCTGTTCTGATGTGGGTTTGCTGTTTTTGGGGGGGGGGGGGGGGGGGGGGGTGCGTGTTGCTTACATGTTTAACGTACATATTTCCTGCTCATAGAACCAGGTGGTAATTTCATAATTAGTTTACATGCAATAATTTGGAAAATTCTAAGAAAGAGAATGTCTTCAAGATCACAAAATCTGATATTACCTTTTGAGTCCCTCCCAGGGTCCCATTGCTGAGGGTTTTCACAGATCAGTATACAATAGATTGCAATAACTTGGTTGGTAACATGTAGGCCACTGTTGACAGGTGAGCTGCATTTTAATGTCTCTATGCATGCACCTGTCTGTAAATGAACTGGAATATGGAGTATTGGCTAGTGCACATCCCTGAACTCTCTTTCAAAAAAATTTATGGCTCAGAAAAAACATTGGGGTTTGTTGGTTTGGCTTGGGTTTTTTTGTTTGTTTTTTTTTGTTTGTTTGTTTGTTTTTTTGTTTTTTTTTTACTTCCAAGATTTCTACACTAACATATTTTAGTGTGTTTTGCATGAGCTAGGAGCGAACAGCCATTTAGAATTGAAGCTTTGTAGCTTTTTTAAACTGCAATTCCCTCATTCTGTAGTTCTATGTATGTACTCAAAAGTTAGGTGCTGTTTAAATCTTCTCCAGTTGTTCTCTGTGTTTCTGGAGCATTCCAATTCTAGTGAGGTTTTCACAGTTCCATTCCTATGCTCAAAGTATTTCTCTTCATGTGATTTATTCCTGGCACCATTGGCTCTTCGTGATTACTCAGAGGCAAAGACTCTTAACAGAATTCTGATTCCTCTAGTGCTTCACTTTGTACTGATCAGAAATATTGAACATGATCCCCTGAACAAGAAAACATCCTGTTTCTATGGGAGAAACATGAAAATGAGAACATTTTACCTACAAGATCTCCTGTGCAGCTGGAAAATAGGGCATCATTATCTGTCAAGAAAGACTGCCATAGATCTACAGACTGGGAAACAAATGCAGAAGGGTTATATCAGGACAATTTTACATTTTGGATGACTGTACGGAAGAACATTGTGAGTTGAATAAGAAACTGCTGGATCATCTTCTCTCAGTAAGTGCGGAATAAATACATGTGAAATTTTTGCTTGGAAGTCCTTGCTGTAAATTTTTGGGGAACCTGTGGAGAGCTGGACCCTAAGGGATTTAGGGAAAGATTTTAGGAAGTATGTAGATGCTCCTGAAATTTCAAGTCATGGAAGGCTGTAGTTCTCAACATAGTGTTAGGGGGAATAAGGTACGCAGGTGTTCCCACTGGGAACTTGTTTTTGTTTACAGTTGATGAATTTGGAATGAGGGCCTCAGTGCTGGGAAATCTGAAAGTCCACGCCTATCCTGGGCACATCAAGGCAGTTATTGTACCTTCCACTAGAGCATTAAGTTAATGCTCGTGTTTGTGGGAAAGGAAATATGCAGAGGGATATTTTTGGAAGTCTGTCTGCTATGAGCCACTTAGTAATATGCCTAATTACAATACATTAGATGACTGAGGCAGTCCACCTTCCACATAAGGACAAGAGCCTGGAAGATAAAATTATGTCTACAAAGAGGTATTTGTAAGGCTAAGAGAGTTTTATGTCCATATAGACATGAGAAATTGACACAGTAAATGTTCAGAGTATGCTTGCCTGATGCTTTACTGAACCTTCAGGTGCTCCTCACTGTAGCCCAGCATTTTCTTCCTTAACTGAGATGCATCTTATCCAGACAAGGTTAACTACCACATTCTATTTGAATTGCAATGTGACCATCTGTTCAAAAGAAATACATCATAAAAAGGAAAAAAAAAAACCAAACAAACAACCCAAAACAAAAAACAAACCCTAACATCCAAATTCATCATCTGCAAGAATGATAGCTTTGACCATAGGTAGCCAGGTATATTCTCCTTTATTCTCAAAGCTAGACCAGAAGCATCTGAACCATCATAAAATTACCTCTGTGCTATCCATTGTAGAGCATATATTCAGCAGGCAAGGAACAAATTAATATATTTTTAGAATTATTTTCATCAGCTTTTACTTGGATTTAGCAAAGATGGTAAATATATGAGAGGAAAAATGCACTTATTTTCAGGGGCTCATTTTGAAGAGATCTGCCTTCTGAGTCAGTATATCAGAAAGTAAGCTGTAATACAAAAAACCCATCCACATTTTGAGATCTATCACTATCACCCAGAAGTGAGCCTTTTTTTTTTTTTTTTGACATGATATATTAAAGCAGAAGAGTGTTAACACCAAAACCAATGTTTTGATAGAGGAATTATATGAAGACGCCAAAGAACATTCATGTTCCGATATTAATTGAATGTAGAATTGGTAATATTAAAGTTAGATACCCCTTATAGACTTTTACATGAAAACCCACATCCTTCTAAATGTGCCTAGAACCTGTCTATTTTAACTGCTGATATGAGAGCTAAAAGTTCACAATTTCTTGTGTTTTTGTAGGGGTTTACTGTCTTCATGAACTATAATCAATGAAAAAAACCCCAAATGTACAAGAAATATAACATTTAGACCAGATTTTAAACTCAAAAATTTATGAATGCTTTCCCCTTGTGATTAAAGCAACCCCTTCCAAGCTTCCAAATATGAAATAATGTCAGCATATCAAAATAAAGCCATCCCTTCAAAGTAAGTGCATTGCAAAGGGTTAGGCAGAAAGCTGATTCTTCTTTATGAAACTGAATGATTATGTAAAATGCAAGCAAAAAAAGTTTTTAGCACATATGGCAGCAGAATTTGAGAACTGGTGCCTGCAAGTGTGAGAAAAATTGTTCCTCCTTTTAGCTACTGGTTAAAAGGAAAAAAAGTCCTGATGAGTTTATTCATTGTCTTCCTGGATATAAAAGACCATTATATAAATAAATAAATAAATAAATAAACAAATATAGATATATATAGATATATATAGATATATAGATATATATATAAATACAGGCCATATCTTCAAAAGAGTCTAAATTTCAGTTTGTCTTTTATCTGCTTAGAAGTTCTTTTTTTGATTATCTTGTTTTAATCACAAGGAAATATGGACAGACAATTATCACACCCTTCAATATGACTGACTTATTAAAAATTATTAGTTTACTTTACTATTAAAAATTTTTATCTGAAACAACTGCAATCTTTTTGTATACTTGAAAAGATTACAAAAAGATATTTCATTGTTTTAGACGTACAAATTCTAGCCAGTGATTCCTCATTAATTATTTGCTATGTTATTTATAATTTAGATTTCCTAATCTCTTGTACTTTTTATCAGTTAATATTGTTCTGTTTTGTTATTGGATATAAAAACCTTGAGAAAGCATAAAGAACACAAAAAAGAAACACCTGTGGGAAATTGCACACTTTCTATATATTTAAATAAATATTTTTATGTGCATAAAACACAATTTCTTTAAGAGTGTGATGACACTTTCTTTTGACAGACTAAACTGTTTTTCACATCAATTTAGAAATAAATGGAAAAGATATGTTATTGTCAAAATTGTATGGCGTTCTTTTATCTCAGCTTATGCCAATGAATACTTACTGTCAGAATCATTATTTTCATTATTGTTTTCTGCCTTTCTATTTTCATTCTGTTTGCTGCCTTTCTTAATCCTAAGTATACAGGTATTTAATTATACTACATAACTTTTGCAAAAGAGGAAGTCAGTGATTTCTTAGGCTCACTTTGATATGAAAGGTTAACAATTGATTAGAGGCTGGTGTAAGTCGCAAGGAGTAACTACAAATAACAGTATGTATTAATTTAAACTTTGATTACTAAAAGAGAAAAATACAATGCTCTAAGGACTATTAGAAATTTCCAGTATTTTATTTTGCTGTTATGGAATGAGTGTCTAATTTTGTCATATTGCCATAGAACATGAGGATACTGCCATATGCTTCTTTTTATGACAAAAGTGTAGGCAGATATTTAAGTATAGTTAAATGAAGTAATTTATCTACAAGTTACTGGTATCTTTCTCTTCTTGTGTACCTATTTTCATTCAGTTCATACTTTCACCCATTGTCTTGCCAAAATATTATTTTCAATAATGGATTATTTAGATACTTTTTTTTCTGTTCTGAATATTCATAACACTCTTTAAAAGGTGAAATTGCTTTTTAATATAAGGAACCCTCCCTAGCTACTTCTTCTGCCCTGTTTTATTAGATCAGATAAGAATGGAAGTACATGATACTTAACTAATAATGGAATAGCAAGAAATAACCTTGGTCTGTTAATGAAATGCTAATACGGCTGAAAGGAAACCAAATATCACAGAGCAGAAGGAAAGATGAAGCTATGCTACTTATTTATGATTTCTCAATTAAAAAGTATTCTATGTTCTGAATAATAGAATGCCAGTTTGTAAAGACTAGTGAACATAACTAATTTTCTCTTATAATTGGTTCCTGATAACTGCACCTTTCTTATGCATCTTGTCCAGATTTTTTAAAAATTAAGCATTGTTGCAGTAAACTAATTTATACTAAGTCTTCAAAATAAAACCTATGGAAGCAGCCATTTTCATGGCAAAAAGTTTTATTAGATAGTTATCCATTATCAGCTTGGCCTCAGGATGGAAAACTAACAAACTAGTTGCTAATTACTTAAATGAGCTGGCTCCTTGGGAAACAGTTTCAATAATGGATGACTTAAACACCACACTGTGCTGTTTATGCTTTACAAAAGGTATCTGTTCCTTCCCATTATGTCTATTCCATGGTTTGGAAAACATAATATGATAGTACTTAAAAGACTGGTAACACCAAGCCTGTTCAAGACAAATTCCTCATGTAAGAGGGGCAGAGATAAGGAATAGATGGGCTCCACATTTATTGAAAAGAATAACCTATTGCTCTAGAAATTTTCTTCTTGATACTGCTTTTTTTCATATTGCTACCCAGTTGTTATATGAGCTGTCATTGTGAAGAAGATAATTATTTAACTAGGAAGTGTCCTACAACCACAGAATCAGTGCCATAATGCCAACTCATAGGCTTTGTAAGATTGTCTCTTGTACAAAAAAGTCCCCATGCTAATGAAGAGAGAAAAGGGATTTTCTTTGAAGCTTAAACCCACTGTTTCTGCAAAGGCCCGTGGCCACATTTAACTCTGAGATTATTTTTTGGAGGGGGAATAAATGCAATTGATCAAGAATAATTGCATTTGTTAAGTGAATTTCATTTTCAACAATAAATAAAGAACACCTGCAAGACAGTTTTTTTAAGCTTGGGAAGCATTAGAATTTTCCAACAAAGCATAGAATAAGAACAATGTAACTTTAAAGACCAGATACAGTGAATTTAAAATATTCACATTGAATAGTTGATGAAAGTGTAGTAGGAAAAAAACTTTTCTTCTTTTAAATACAAATAATTGGTGAAATAATTTTAAATAGTCAGTGAAGTAATTTCATATTGGTGAACAAATATAAAACCTGACTTCTCAAATAAGCTAAAGACAATGAAAAAAAATTTACTTATTTCAAATGTGTATAGATAGAACCTTACACTATACTAAAAGCCAACACACTCAGGCTTATAGAATGAATTTTCCGGAGAGCTCTATCCACCATGAGAATTTTAAAAATATTTTTTTAAATGTTACATGACAGTTTAGAAAAACCTTCATTTAAGAAAAGTTTCATGCTTAACATTCTCATTTTTTTACTTCAGGTCTTGTTAATGAGATAAAGTAGATAAGCATTTGCTGTGGTTTGGTGGTGTTTAGTTTTGTCAAGATTTAGTTCTGACTTAGTTAACTTTTTCAAGGTGCGTGAAAATAGAAAAATTAATTATTCCCCTAAATATTGTTCATTCTTCTTAAATGAAGAATTACTTCCCAAAACACAACTGGATTAAAAATCCAGTGTTCTTTATATTTGTGTTTTAATTAAAGAGAGTATACATGAATTTCCAAACACACTTCATATCACACATGAGTTTCCAGATGCATTCCAAATTTTTCTACCAATACAAAAAATGTGGCATTTACAAAGCTTCCAAGGGAGACAGGTAATCTTTCTTATGAAAGTAGGTTTGAAAAATAATTGTGTGCAAAAATTGATCACTTTCAGAGTCTTTCTGTGAGCTCCACTATCTTCTCAAGAATTCCTGGACTCAGCCTAATGCATGAAGGGCTAAATAATATCTTTGCCACAATACAGGTTTTAGGAGTTTTTTGTGTATCAACTTTTCACTTACAGTTGGTCCTGAGTGTGATTCCTAGCTTTCTCACCATTTGGTAGTGAGAACTTTAGCATTACAACTATATATTTTCCACCTCTCTATTGCCATTTTTTTTTTAGGAAATGAAAACCAAACCATGTGCTGAGCTTGCAAAACAAAATACTATGCATTGTCTCTCAGCCTTCTAGGACAGAGCATTTTTTGTGCTACCTTTGACGCAGGTTTCCCTGAGTTGAAATTTTAGCTGACTATAGCTGTAGTGTCTATAATGCTGTGCTTCTGTCTGCCACTAAAGCATGTGTCCTGTACAGATGGAGGTATGCTGCTCATGGTTTGGCTATATGGCTAGCCAGAATAGAAAGAAGGACATTTTGTGGTTTTTATCCAAATAATCAGAGGAATGAATGCAAAGGTCTTGTCAAGGTAATAATTCATTAGTATGAAAGCAAACGGTACTCTTAAAAGAAACAAGTAAAAAAACCACAGAAAATCCCAAACCCTGAATGTAGAAAGTCAGTGTTACAGCTATACGGGCTGTATGTATATAAGTTATACATAGTCTTACAGCTTACACTTTGAGTAAATTTATTGTAACAACAATAGGAATTGAATGTAGTGGACTGAAACATTATATAGTCCACTTGAAATATGACAAGGAAAAAACACATTAGCCTAATTAATTCAGCTCCTAATGACTGAATGAGTGGCAAATTGTGAAGAGCTTCATACAGCCAGGATCCAATAGACATTGAAACAGGTCTTAGAGTCTTTCAGGAGTGCCCACGTGCATTGTCAAGACCACATTTCTGTAGCAGCCCCTCACACTGTAACACAAACCTCACACATTTAGATCAGCTCTGAGGAGAAATTAATTTTTTGCTAACTTGTGTTGTCTTCATTTATTCCAAAATATTCATGTGTTAGAGCTATATTAGGAAATGTTTTGTTCTTAGTACAGTCTGATATAATGTGCATTTTGTTTAATTTCCATTTATAGACAGTACTTTCAAGGCAACCATCAATAGCCTTTGAAATATATAGCATTAAAATTTCTAAATGCATTCACCTTTTTTTGCTTGAATTACCAAACAACACCAAATTTGATATATAAAACAGATATGAAAATATGTTGGTAAATTTAGAATATGGTTATCTGTAGTTTTTGGGATGGAATTAAAGAAATCTCAGGATTTAAACACAAAAATCTAAGATGAAAAATATATCTCTTTTAATCTCAATTTCTTGGTAGAAATTTATATTTTATGTCTACTTAATTCCTTTGTCATGCTATATGTGATAAAAAGGGGTGGGATTCTTCTGCATCTCCAGAACACATTGGTAAACAGAATTAATTTATCAAAACCCTAACATCACTTATGCAACTGTCATCTTTTGGCAGCATGTGTTTGATTTCCCTTTCCATGGGTGCTACTTTCATTGCGCCCATGTTCTGGGTGTACTGGCTGCAGACTTATCACTCTTTAACACAAACAAAAAGCAAAAATGAAACTGAGTCAGTGGAAAACTCAAGGAAGTTTGGAAGTCTCTTTTTTGCTCCTGAAAACACTAATAAAATATGATCAAGTATTCTGATGGGATAGTGTTGTATTCTCATTTTAAGTAATTTTTAATTCCTGATGCCTGTTAATTATTACAGCAATTAACTATTTTAGCAAATATGAACAGAAGATCTAATCCTCAAGCACTGAAAATCATAGCTCTACAGAAGCCATTAAATAAATATGTATTTTCCCCTACAGTTTAGTTATTATCTCTCTCCTTCTGTAATTCTGTTAACTTCTTTCTTTTAGTTAGGAATCATATTTCTCTTCTGACAAAACTTTTAATTGTAAATGTCCTGGATTTTTTTCTCCTTCCTTTCGTATGACACCAGCCAGCTTGTGTAGCTCTCCAGAGACTGCTGCAAAATTGTATTTACAGACAAGATACCATTTTTGACTAAGTGATATCTCACATAGCCATATGATTTTGAATTTCTTTGCTTTGCAGGAAAACAAGTCAACATTTTTCAAGCACCAAGAGTCCACTTTTCTTAAATACTTTAATATGTATCTACTTTTAAAAATAATACTATGTAGACATAACATAGATAAAATTTTACCATTTTAATACATTAACATATATAAAATGTTTTAATTGTTAATATTATTAAATAAAATAACATAGAAGGGGACATTTAAGAGATACAGTCATTAGGAAAATTAATATCTATAGTAATTAAGTAATGAAAGACAAGTGGGAAGCTTCAAAAATTACTTAAGGAATTCTACATTGAAAAATGGTTGAAATATTTCATTTCCTCACAGACTGGGCTTGAAGTCAGATACTATATACTATACATACTATACTATATAATGAATAGAATAGATACAGTCATCTAAAGTTTTGCTGGAAACAGCTGTCATAATGGATAATCACATGGTTTGGGATTGCATGTACATGAGCATTTTGTTATTACATAGGAAAGCCCTAATATAAAAGGAAACCCTTAAATTTGTCACCATTTTTTAAAATTCAAAATACTCTTTAGTCAGTACTTCCTTCTTTGAGACAGAGCTATTTCAGTTAAGCAAACAAGTTCAAGTTTTCAGTGAGAGTGCAGGATGCTTCTGCATCTTACAATGGACTTAATTGTCTTTTCAGAAGTGGTAACCAAAAACCCAGTTTAGGGGTGCTACTTCTGATGGACTGATTTTAACTCATTGAGCTTTGATAAACAGAGGATGAGGGGAATTTTTCCTTCTCATTTGTTTCTCAAATCTGTGGGGTTTTTTAAATTTACTTCATTGATAATTCATAATGCATAGAAAGAACACTTTTTATTTTTCTTTTTTTTTTTAAATTATTTTTAAGGTAATAGTTAAAGTAAAAAGTAGATGGGTCTCTTTTTTATGTTACTTGAAAGTTGATGGTTGATGGTTGATGGTTGTTTTTTTGCATACAGTATGGGCTCACATAAGAGATAGTCACTATTTCACAACTAGGTTACAAGTTTGTCATGAAGTTCAACTTCTGTTCATCAGAAGCTAGACAAGGAATTAAGAAGTGTACCTCAGTAAATATGTACTTTTAAAATGTAGTTCCTTCATTGGTAAGAGCAGAATCAAGTTGCCAAAATTGCACATTACAGGTGCAGTGCACTTGCCGAAAGTATTGGAATGAATTCCCATCAAAGGCCAGGTCTCTGGATGTTCATGGTAAATGCTGCATGTGCTCTGATGCTTAAGGAACTCAATTAAAAATTCATGAATAGGTGATATTAGTTCATTCCACATCCAAAGGTTTACAGAGCCTCCTGAATACTCAGACAAATTGTCTTTCTTCTTTCCCTACAGACCCTCTCTGTTCTCACGCCTTAAAATAAAGCTTTTTAGAGGCAGAGGGAAAAGCCTCCAATTTAAATGCAGCAAGCTTTCACTTGCTTGAGGCAATCACAATGTGTTAGAGAGGATACTTCTTCCTTTTACAGTGGTCTGGTTTTACACAAATTGACCCACATACGAAAATCTAAAATAGTCACATAGGTTTGCTGAGCCACTGTCTATTTTCAGGATAAAGAGGAAATTAGACTCACTCCCATATTTTATTCAGAAGAAAAAAAAAATAGAAAACAACTGACTTTTATATAACTTCTTCATATTCTGCAGGTAGCCTGCATCGTGAGAGGACTCAGGATATAGTGGTTGTCTCATGTGTTCATGCAAATTTGGAAACTACTGTCGCAGGAAGAAATAAGGCCAAACGAGGAGTTTTTCACTGGAAATCACAAACTTATATTGTGTATAGTCAGGGAGCAGAACTCAGTGGAAAAAAAATGCCTTTAAGTGTAAGAATTTCCTCTGGGTAAGTAATCAATAAGTAAAATTAATGTCCCTTGCTTGGATTCTGAAACTTTGAATGATCAGATTTTGTTTTCACTTTCTTATAGGAGAAGCTAGTTAGGTGACATTTTTCATCCAGTCCCTGCTTAAATACAAAAACTGATATGAACCTCTTTTTGTCAGTCCATTAACCCAGTGGATGACAAACTTCATTGTCATATGACATTTTTCTGTGTTTACCAACCAGCAATTTGAGACATCTAATGAGGTTATTTATTCCATTTTCAAGATAAAATTGATAGATAATGCTTTTGTGATGGCATCTTTGATGTGCACATGTACCAGCACCATAAATTTTCTAAAATTACTGTCTTTTCCCTTGTGGTCAGAATAAAATAACAAAGGACACAAATATGGAGAGGTAAAACTTCATCTGGGAAAGTTGTGCATCTAATCTAACAGTTAAGTTTGAAAAATTAAAGCGGACAAACCTTAAGGAAATGCCTACTTCGTCGTTTGACTTCATCTTCTCTGCTTTTTTTTCAATGCTGTCATATGGGAAAAGCTAGATCGGGATCAGGCTACTTCTCTGGAAGACTAAGAACAGTTTCTGCCAATCTATGAATTTGTACAACATGATGTAAGAAAACTTCAAAAGGAATTGCAGTTGATGGTACTTTTAGAACCACCAAGGCTGTGGAGGAGAACCATTTGCTGGAAAGAGCACTCCTAGAACTACTTCCAAAATCATTAAGTGCTTAGATCATAGAATAGTTCTTAAACTCCATCACATGTTTTTCCTTCCATGTGTGTTTCTTAATTGCTAACCTCCTGAACCTTTTGAGGTAAGCATATATGTTTTTCTAGTCTTCCTCTTTTATGTTTAATCTTTTGCACTTCTGGAGCATCTGACCCATAAAAGATCTAAGTTATAAATACAGCCATTTCTATTTTATTGTGACCTCCCTCCTTTAAAATATATCTGAGAATGTTTCAGTGGTTAATACTAAACTCTTTTCCTATGCTTATGCTTTATTTCACAGTAGTCATAATATCCCCTGCAATAGTAGAGAACTTTTCCAAAGGCTTTCTGAAGCTTCTGAGACCCTCTGCTATAAATTATGGTTGTATTCTCCACAGAAGACTGAGAACTATTTTGTGCAAATAATGACACAGAAGCTCTTGCATTTCTGCAGAGTTGCTGAAGGCTTCTTCCCCCCTCCATTTTGCCTACTGCTGTCATTCTAAAATCAACTGAGGTCGCCAGCTGCACATCATATCTGCATGTCATACCCCCCTTGTTCCCTGTATCAGTCCTGCTTTCTGGACCATGTTAAATTTTCTAGTTTCACCTAAGTTTTTAAAGGACTTGTAGAGTCTTGTCAGAGGGCTCCACTATCTTACAGCTGCAAAAAAATCAATTTCTAATTAGTTGGTAGTTGAGAAGTTTCCTGTTAGAAATTGAAATTAATCAACCACAGTTTTCAGTTTTATGGTACATATCTCAACTATGGAAAAGAGAATACTGCATTGTCATAAAAAATGTCACTAATCACAAACGCTTTACATCAATATTCACCTGTAAGTATTTTAACAGCATACAACTGAGGAAAAAACTTTCTTTTTGGTACAATTCTTTTGTTTCCTCATTCTAATAGCTTCTCACTGTGTTTCCAAACAGAGCAGAAAGTTCATAAATATGGTTGAATATTTGGTAATTTTCAATGCTAGTGGAATAATTTTTTCCTCTTCCCTCTTTCTTACCTCCCAGTCTTCACTCTCACTGCTTATGGTGGAGGTCTTTGTTTTTCCTTCTTTTTTCTTTATGTGCAATGATAACCATTGTAGAATTTGAACACTTGAATCCTAGGTTATCACAAGTTTAGGGAGATTTCTAGGAACTCCTCATTAAAATACAGCAACCGTATTATGATTCCTGATATTTAGTTTACTCAACTGGTCAGTCTGTTGGTCAGTTTTTCTGTAGCTTAAACTTTGTTGCACAAGCACACAAGAAAATTTCAGCCATGTTTGTTTTCATAGAAAAGGGAGAAAATCAAAGGAAATTTGTTTTTTCATTAAAAATTTTGGATAAATTTCTTGGTATTCAGACAGCTCCAGGTCAATATCCATGAAAAAGAAAAAAAAACAGTTTCTTGCAACCCACTGACTTTTGTGTTTTTCTTCACATAATCTGCATTCATGAGCCTGCTGGGAAGAAATAACAAGTGGCTCACCAGATAAAATAAATACATGGAAGTATTACTCCAAAGACTTCCTTTTGATGATATAATTGATTTGATGCATTTCTTATTGTAAAAGTTATCCAAGATCTGTAACATATGCCTCTAGTACAACAGTTTGTTTTAGAGGCCTGAGTATTTTTCATAGAAATGAATTCTCTAAAACAAGTTTTATGTCAGAAACATTCCATTAGAAGTGACATTTGTGCAGAGAAACTTAGATTTTTCTTGTTCTAAGACCTCACTTTGAAAAGTTTCTGCTTGCCAAAATGATAATAGAACTTGGAGTTCAAAGTGCTTTTGACTGTTTGCCAGGTATTTTGAGATGCCTGCAGATAACACATCGTTGCCTGACAAATTATTTCCAATAACTCCTTTGGAGCAGTCCATCAGTTTGTCTGTTAAGCTCCTAGTTACTGGGAGGTCTCTTGAAGATCTGAAGTGTCAGACATCATTCACAAAGACACCTGTGGATGATTACTGGATATTTTTGCACTTGTCAACCTTTCCTGTTAAGTGCTTCTGTTTGGAAATGGAGGAATTCTCCAATTTATGGAGTAGTAGTCTCATTTATTACTTTTAAGTTAGCGTGTTATCACTGCTTCTCATTCACCACTATGACTCTATTAAATGCTACCAAGAAGCATTTGACTTCTTGCTAGAATGCGTTATGTAGCACGAGTCCAGTGAGGGAACAGGTTTGGGGGAAAAAAATAGCAGCACAAAAACCTCCTAACTAAAGATTGAAGTGTAGCTTTTTGTTCTGAAAGAAATATTGGAAGATTCATTCTTATCATAGAAAGTATTGTTTCCTCTCCTGACATTACAAATTTCATAATCAAGTTTCCCTTAATCATCCTTGTTGAAAATGAAATGACCAGAATGTTCCAAAAGTTATTTTCTTAAAACAATCTACATTCTGGTGTTTCCTTGTGGGGAGGGTTGGAAAATATTTGAGGGGATCAAGATCAAAGTATCATGAAGCAGTAATTTAATCCTGTAATTTCATGTTTAATAGTGAGTGCCATCCATTTGATGAAATATACCAGAGCTTGGATTTTTTATGATCTTGTTTTTTTAGTAAGGGTATCCTGGTGGTATTTTTGTTGTTGTTGTTTTTATTTGTTTGGGGTTTTTTTGTTTGCTTGGTTGGTTTTGGTTTTGGTTTTGTGTTGTTTTTTGATAACCTAAATTGCAGAGTCAATTTCCTTCCTTTCTTTTCCTAAAAAAAGGCACCAAAAACTTTTGCTTTGTGGAAAGTAGACCATGTACATCTCAGACTAGGAAGTTACAAAATATAGGGCTTTCCAAGAGTAGATAACTCCCAATTATTTACATTTACATTACAGTTTGTGCAAGAACGTTCTTGCACTAAATTTATCACTCTGCAGTTTTCATGTTCGTAATTTAATAAGATTACTGTCATTTGTGAAATGACTTAGTTTTACATTATTCCCTTCTGTTAGAGAGAGTAGTAGGAATAGCAGGAATTTTAAATTTGTTATTGTCTAAGAAACAGGGTCTCAAAGGGAAGTTTTGAGTTTCATATAAATGTGGAGAGATTTGTTATCACACCCAGTTCCTAGAGGAGTTTTAGACCATCTGAAGATGACACCAAACCCTTGTAGACTCTGCAGAAGAGATTCATTCTGGAGTTAGCAGAGCATCAGAGATTGCTAGATTCCAATGAATGATAAGGTATATTTATGCTGTAACTGTATTTTCCTGCCCAAAAGTGAGAAGGAATGGCAGGAAATGGAAAGATAAGAAAATTGAATTGTAGGGAAATGAGAAGGGATTGGACAGACATTGTGTGCCATCAATGTATGTGTGTCCTAAGCATCCAGCCATGGTAGAATAGTTATTCAAAGACTATTCTAGTCCAAGCAGAGGTAAAAACTATTCTAAATTTCAACTGGAAACCTCTTTTCTGAAGACTGCTGGTTGATATTTTCTATCATAAGCATTTCACATAGATTGTATTCTTAACCACAGGTTTTTATCAAAACCAATTTTGTACTATTTTTTCAGAATAAATATACTTTCTTCTATGATGTGTACATTTGCAAGAGTTACACAAACTGAAGCAAATTGTTGGGCTTTATGTATCCACACAACAGTTTTCCCTACAGCATAGATTACTTGAAAATATCACACCCGTTTTCCCTTTTTACATGTCTGCCATACGGGAAATAGCCAAATTTGCAAATGCTTTCCTTATCTTCATGGAACTCAGTAGACTATGCACAAACTAGTGAAAAAATAATCTTTAACTCTACAGTGAAAGCTGGTGTCAGCACTTCCATTGCTTTAGCACAGTGTATGTTTGTTCTCTAAGATTAAATCCTGTGATTTATTTATTCTTATGAATAATGTCCCCTGGGAACTGAAGACCAACAAGATCCCCACTGTTATCTAATCCAGATATAGGGATGCTTTCTTTCCTGATCCTGATTTCTAATGCAAATCCATAGCAGTACATTCTGGAAATCTCCACAAAGACACAGGGTAAATAATAAAATTAATAAATAAATAAACCTAAATTGTTCATTTTCTTTCTCTTTGAGAAGAAAAAAGAACAAATAAATACAGAACAGATGTTACCCACACTACTTAATATGCTACAAGAAGGCACGCTGATGTTTCAGTAATTGCAGACAGAGCTGAACCTGAATGGAATGAAGCAGATATTCAGCAGTAATGTGCAGGCTCCACAGAAATAAACCTGTGATGTAGACAGAAATATTAGACAAATTTAGTCTGAAAACCACATTTTAATTATTAAAATTATTTTAACCAATGCATTCATGAACCAGAACTTTTGTACATCTCACATTTTGCATTCTCAGGACCATAATTATATTTATTTATAAATATAATGAAAAAACTTCTCACAGACTGATCCAGACAGTCTTTTACCATGCAGTATATCTATATGATAGTTTGCAAGAATGTATCAGGTGCTAACTTGAGCCAGTTGGGAAAAGGCAGCCTTTTCTTTATTGAAGCTAGTAGATCATCAAGTTATTCATCTTATCCATAGTGTCCTTTCTTGCCTTTAGGTCTCAAGAAAATGTAAATCAAAAGCTTTTTGAGTTATGGTTCCTGATGATTCACAAGGTAATCTTGCAAACACAGCAAGGAAATATACGATTTGTAAATTGCTTAAATGACATCTTTGCTATTACCTTAAATTATTGTTGCAGTAAATCCTGTTTTACAATATTTCAGCTTGATAATATTTTAAAACTGTACCTTTATCAAGATAAATACTCTACTTTTTATTTGCTTACGTGGTTTTTTTTAACTTTATGCCTACTTAAGCACAGAATATTTTATCTCAAATAAATTCACCTATGGTTCATTTCTTTATGCCAGAATCTATATGTATCTAAACTAATTCTAAATCCTTAGCTAATACAAATTTTTATCCAGAATTACACTAGGATTTGCCTGAAAATTAACATTTTCAAGTTGCAAAAGACTTCAGGTTCAGGATAACTTTGGATTAAGCATAATGTTTGCCTAGGTTTCTTAAGAGTACTACATTCCCTTCAGATTCCTAAAAGCAAATAACAATTTATTAATTATTTCAGCCCTTAGACATATATTGTAAAGTAACAGCTTCTGGTTTGTATGGAAAATACTTAAGACATCCAATTAATAGTCTCATGTTATATTTAGCTTAGCAAAAAGGCAGTCTAACTTTATGAAGACATGCCTCCATTTTCTATATTAAATGTAAGACACCTGTAAGGTATTGAGGTTATAAAAGGCTAAAACTAACCTTAAGCATCTCTAGATCTGCCTAAATTATAGTAACTTTAAAAAAAAGCATGTTTACTGAGGCAGCTGCTTTCAAGTAATTATTACTTATTTGTGGTGGCATTGTTTTTTGTTTTTTGCCCAGGGAGCCATCAGAAACTGCAGTGGCAGTGAAAGTTCTTGTAAGACCAGAATGTGCTTCCAATGGATAGATGTCTTTCAAATAATAGGATTTTTATTATTTTCATATATTCTAGTAATTTATATATTTGGTACATGTAATATATATTTAATATGACTTATTTAATATGCCATATGCATTTTAACTTTTATTATATTTATGCTTTTATTATAATTTACGTAAGAATCATGCCTCAAGTATTATTCATCCCACAAGAAAGGACTTACTACTCAGAAATTGCCTGCATGTCTGGAGGCACCATTTTATGCCATTCTTTGTGTCCCTTTTATAAAATCTTCTGCAAAGAAATATAAATACAAAAGAATCTATTATTTCTGAAGAAAAAAAGAAAAATCACCAAAGATTTTAGGTATTATTGTGAAGGTTGCTTGGGTTTGGTTTTTTTTATTTTGTGTACATGTATAATTATTATCTGAGTGCTGCTTTTTAAGGGCAATTAAATATTTAATCAGTAATTTTAGAAAATAAATCCCTTAGACCTTGCAAACTTTATGAGCCATACATTTTTGAAACTACAAACCCTGTATTACCACTATTGGTTAATGAATTCCATATATAAAAATTTCTAATGGGATCCCAATCCAGGATTATAGCTCGCATACTGGACTGAGACTGCCCCTCAACACTCTAGATTTAAGATATGGATTTCTTAGGTTTGTGAGTTATTTTCCAGAAGAAAATCAGAAAAAAGAACAAGACAGAATAAAAACTCACATAACAAAATGAAACTGTGAAAGATTAGCTATGTCTTCCTTTAAAAATTTCAGGGTTTTTTTTATGAGGCAAAAGGAAAATAAAAAAATTAAAATAACATAAGGAAAATCCCCTGAAAAAGTTCATAGCAATATATTAGTGAAATAGACACATTTAAAAGAAATTTTTGTTCAAGTTTAAAATAAAAATAAGCATCAAAAAAAGAAATAAAACCCAAGCAAAACAAAAAGCAAAATCCAAAGCAAAAACCAAACCAAAGCAAACCAAACCAAACCAAAATAAGAAAAAATAGAGTGTTTTGTAGGCTTTTTTGTGTGTATGAACATTTCTGTGAAGGTTTGATTCTAGCACAAATCCTAATGAGAAATATTTTGCATTTGAAATCCTCTCTTACGTCAAATTTTGAAAAATAATGTGCTGCTATAGAAATCTGCCTTTGCATGGGCAAAGTGACCCTCTTTTGCAAAGATACCTGGAGAACTCCTTTAAAAATGCGTTGAGTGACATTAAGGACTTTCAGGACTCATCAACAGGTCATACTGAGTAGGTGCTACCCTGAAATAGTTATTTTCCATGAAATCAGTTTTCTGTGTTGTTATTGGGAACAGGGCACGTGAATTTACCCTAGGACTTAAATTATATAATGACAATAATTTACTCTTCCTGTCAATGTTTTAATACTGAAAGGGATCAGTTTCAAAGGCTTTTAATTAATCAGAAGTATAATCATGGAGGGCATGAAATGTATTGAAACTGATGGTTGTAAAAGAATAGTCTTGAAATCCCAGATTGTGAGCACCATTCCATCCAGTAACTAAGTAGGAGAAAGGTATTTTAATGAAAGCAACATAAGGGATTTCTAAGGTCCTATCCATTATGACCCTTCTCTCTCCCAAGTGTTCAAAGTATCATACTTATTTTACTGAACCTATTTGTTCTTCCTGTACTTTTCTGAATTTTCTGTATTTAACACAGCATAAGACGGATCTTTCTCTTAAAATTTTAAACTTAATTAAAATCTGTGGAGGAAGATTGTTCTCTAAGGGTCTCCCATGTGAAAATGAAAGGTTAAAGGGTCATGTCCGAATATTGCCAACCAATTTAAGGAAGTGAAATTGCTGAAAAGGCCAGGAAAATGTAAATTCCTTCCATTGAGCCTCTGATGTAAATATTTGGAATGGTATGTGACATTTCTAACCATAGCTGTAATGTTCACTAGTACCAGGTGTACTCTTTTTTTTATATCTGCATGAATATTCGAGGTGAGATCTATGTTCTGATATCCTCACTAGTCAGCATTATATCTGCAATTTTGTGTGATACTCATGTCTGACAGGCTAGGGCTTTACTTTGAATCACAGCCTAGGGCTCTTTGAGACTCCATGCTTGTACTACCAATGAAAAAAATTATAGAGGGGAAGTGTATCCTACGTGGTTTCAACACAAAGTATTTCCAGAAAGCAGGAACCTGTGGGAGGAGATGAAGTTTTCCACTTTCCCTTTCTGTTTCACTTCTGCTTCCCTCTTTCCTTCTCCTCCTTCCCCTTTCCCTTCCCTTTACTGTTACCCTCTCCCTTTCCCTTCCCCTTTGCCTCCTTCTTCCTTCTTC
>WBNP01001861.1:548203-569051 GCA_013401095.1 Passerina amoena | reverse complement strand
GGTGTGATTCAATAGTCCATTGTGAAAAATAACACCTTTCTATAGATGATTTTAATACCTTAAGAGAGGTTATTGGACTCCTGGTTCAAGAATAATGGAATGGTTTGGGTTGGATTGGTGTGATTCAATAGTCCATTGTGAAAAATAACACCTTTCTATAGATGATTTTAATACCTTAAGAGAGGTTATTGGACTCCTGGTTCAAGAATAATGGAATGGTTTGGGTTGGAAGGCATCTTTAGGTTCCAATCCTCCCTGGCACAGACAGGGACATCTTTCATGAGAGCATGTTGCACAAGAGTTCATCCAATCTGGCCTTGAACACTTCCATCTTCTTGGAGCAAACTGCTCCAGTGTCTCACCACACTTACTGTAAACAAAATTCCTCTTTATATCTGATCTAAATCAACTCTTTTTCATTTAAAAATCATTATCCCTAATCCTGTATTTATTACAGGTATTGATAAAAAGCCACTCCTCATCATTCTTGTAATCTCCCTTTTTATATCGAAAGACCACATATATTTTACGTAATCAAAGTTTGAACAACTTTAACTCTCTCATCCTTTATTTGCTGGAGAGTTTTTCTAGTCCTCTGACCATTTTCAAGGCACTCACCTGGACCCTCTTGCACCCATTCATCTGTTTTTTAGTGCTGAGAGCCCCAGAGCTGAATGCAGCAGTCTAGGTGAGGTCTTCCCACTGCAGAGTAAAGGAGGAAAATCATCTCTGCCAACCTACTGGCCACACTTTTTTTTTGCTGCAACTCAAGATGCCATTGGCTTTCTGGGCTACAAATGTACTTTGCTGTCTCATGTCCAGTTTTTCCTCCATCAATATTGCGAAGTCCTTCTCCATAGGGATGCTCACAACCCATTCATATCCCAGGCTGTCCTGATACTGGGGATTGTCCCAACCCACATGCAGAACTTTTCACTCGACCTTGTTAACTATCAAGCTGTTCACACACACTTCTCAAGTCTGCCAAGGTCCCTCTGCATGTCATCCCTCTAGTACATCAACTGCACTTCATTCTGGTGTAATCCATAACTTGCTGAGAATGCAAATAATCTCACTGTTTATACCATTGATAAACAGCACTGGCCCAAGTACAGACCCCTGAGGGACACTGTACATCACTGATCTCCATCTGGACATTGAGACAGCAACACCTTGGATAGGGCCATTCCATCAATTCCTTATCCATCTAAGAGTTCACCCATTTCACCCATCAAACCCATATCTCTTCAACATAACAACAAAATGTGGGTGGCATCATTTCAAGTCCAGAGAGAGGACACCAGAAGCTCTTTCCTTATTCACCAGCTCCATCATTCTGCTAGAAAGCCGCCAGCTTACTCAGACTCAGATATGATTTGCCTTGGTGAACCCATGTTAGCTATTTCTATCACATCTCTTTTTTTACGTGATTTGCTCGGCTTCCAGGTGGGTCTATTCCATGATGTTATGAGGCATGGAGGTGAGGCTGACTAATCAGTAGTTTCCAAAGGCCCTTTTTTACCCTTTATATTAATGGGTGTTGTCTTCTCTTTTCCAGGCACTGGGAATTCATCTGATTGCTATGACTTTTCAAATACAATGGAATGTTCCTCTTCAGTAAAATTTTCTAAATTTCTGATGCTCGTTCATGGTGTCAGTATTGAAAATCTAAAGGTAATTATTTACTGACTCTTCACAGAGAGAGAACCTACAAGTATAAGTGGAATGTGCACTACTCCTCCAGCTACTCCTCCAAGCTTACTACTACACAGTAGGTAGCTGTGCAAATGTTCTACACTGTGTCCCTGCTCTTCATCTCTCTACAAGGCAGTTGCATACTTGAAGGAATAGGTGGGTTGAAAAGCAATTTTTATCATTTTTTGTTGAAATATGGGTAGACAAAGCGAACAGGATTAAAAAGAGCAACTTAGTCTTCAAATTAAAATTTCCATGATTCAGAAAAATATTTACTCTGTATTTTGTTGATTAAGGTTAAGTGAACAGTCCTCTGAATAATATTTTTTTCCTTTTTCATCTCATTTGGATGAACCACTAGAAAGTGATGAGGTAAAGAACAGATCTGTTGCAACAATTTTATCTTCTGTGCAGCATCAGTGGAGGCTTAAAAATAATTTAAAAGTTCAGAAAAGTTTCAGTTTCTTAGAATTCAAAATATGTTGTGAATGCTGCTTTTCCATTTTTTAGCATATTCTTGACATTAATAGGCCCCTTTGGAATAGCTTAGATCTCCAGGTCAAAAGTTTCATGGAAATGTATGATTTTAGGTTAATTTTTTTCTGGAATGTCAGGTCAAGGTTCAATTAAACTCTTGAGGAATGACTAAGTATTTCAGTTCACCCAGCTGGGCTTGCTTTTATGCCACGTTTTACGTTACAAATAAATTCGGGTGGTATTTGTGAGCCATATGAAATTTTTAACAGGAAAGTTACTTGGAAATCTTCTTCCAAGAAAAATATTTCCTCTTAGCACAAAAGTTTTTCTGAATCTAGCAAGACATGTCTCACATTAAATGGCAATAAAACAATAAACCTCAAAAAACATTTTCCTTCCTTTACTGTTGTACTTTTGTATTTATTTGTTTGGCTACATTTATTAGGGCTCAAGATTCAGTACTGGCACTTACTCATGTTTGTGTAGTTACTAGCTGAGGAAGGGCTCAGTAACAAGATCATACCACATTTCTCGTAAAGTTTTTAAATAATATTAATAATAGATAGGAAATGTGTTTGGTGCTAATCTTGTATGTCTTTTTTTTTCCCAAAGAAAACAAAGACATTAGTCTTCTGTCTTTGCAAACATATACACTTGCAAAGGATATCTGCAAAGTTAGCAAGTACTTAGTAGCAAAGGGAAGTCTCCAAGGCTCTGAAGTTAAATTTATGCTTTCAGTCTGAACATTTCTCTTGGACTAAATTCTTAATTTCTCATGTGAGTCACATGGCACTGAAATAGTCCAAAGCATTTTAGACAAAATGTGCAAAAGTGGAACTAAGGACTGTGTGCTTGTTAAACTAATAAATTATTCCAGCAATAAGAATCTAAATGTCAAAGTCTTTACCACAAACTAAAGAGCAGGGCTACCCCTCAATAATAACAGCCTAGTAATGAGTAAGGGTCTGATGTACTATGAAAAAGCAAAACTATTTCAGACTAACTTTTTTCAATAACTATGTTCCCTTTTTGGTTATATAGAGTAAGATTCTGATTCAGGAAATCTACACCATGTAGCTTACATCATTCAAAACCCATACTAGCACACAGTCACTTTACTCAAGTGATTGATCTCTAGCATTCTGCCACTTGGCCAGTTTCTACGGAACACATTACTGGGAAAACATCTGTGCTAGTTCTTTTTGTCTGCATCAGCATATGTTGGGCAATGAAGCACAAAATTTGCAAATAGTATCCTTAATTTTAACACACAATTGTAAACTACACTCTACTTTTATCATCTTTCTTCCCTCTGCCCTAACCCATGAAAGTATTGGGTTGCATTTCACAGCTCAGCTTCAGAGGACAAAAATGAAAACCAAATATTTAACTTTGAGCAATCGTTCTCCATTACTAAGATTGTCTGGAAGAATATATGAATATATAAAGGTGACTTAAACCTTAGCAGGAAAAATGTACTGTATCCAGACAGTATAATTAGTTTCTTGAAGCCTTGCCTCTAGTTTTATACTTGATCAGTTATTTCTTCAATGAAGTAATATTCTGCATGGTTAGACAAGGTCTTTAAAGCAATTACAAAAGGTTAATTGTACCAAATTAGCATATCTAATATTATACTAATGCCACAATATGTGGTGAATACCAGTTTTATCCACCATATGTATTTAATTGGCATATCTATTTGTCTAAGTAATTCTGAGTACAACCTCCTGAATATCTGCAGCTGAATAGTTTAATAATTTTTGTAATCATAATTTTCTTCCATTAATTGTTTATTATTAAATATTCAATTTCTTTCTATCCTGCAAAAACCTTAACACATCTGTTAGTCTAAAATTTTATTTCTACAATAAAATAGTACAGGTGATCTGGCCATTAAATCTTTACATCTCTTGAATATATATTTTTTTTTAAATGTAGCTAACCTGCCTATTAATTTCAGAGATGGCACTAGATAGGCTCAGTGAACTAAAATGCACAATATTGAAGCTGGAACATTTAAGCATCCTTTAGCATATGCTTGCTCTTTTATATTTTTTTTAACCTTAATGTGAGGAAAATAAATGACAATTTATTAAACAATATTGGCACCTGGAAAATCCTAAATTTTTCATTCTGTTATATTAAGCTAGTCCACTGATTATATCCCCATTGCCTAAAGGAGAAAAGTGTGAGCTAGATGTGAGCAGGAAACAATAGTGAAATACAAGCCAAGGTTTAATTTTGCAAAACTGTATGTCACATGGCAATGCTAGCTTACCACAAAGGTTTACGTCTGTGATTTTCACTGTATTTTGAAGGATGGTGAAAAAGTTAAAAAGTAAAATTATTTGTAGCACTAAAAATTATTAGGAGGTGAAGGGGAGGAGACAATGACAGTGGATTTTTCCTTTAACTGGGAAAAATTGGCTTTCAGAATTTGCTTCTGTGGTATAAGGGAGAAGTCTAGATGAATTAAGTTCATATCAAGTAGAACAAACAGAAAAGCAGAGAATGAGAAGTTAATTATAAAAAAATAAGAAAGAAATACTGTAGATGAGAAGTTGATGTTTGAAATAAGATCAGAGGAGTTAGAGAAAACAGAGAAGAAAGGAAAATGAAAGAAATTTAAGTCAATTTTGATTTAAAGATGATGAAAAGGAAAAAAAAAAAGGTTGCAAAGAATTGTTTTCTGAATATAATGTATGATGTAATGAAATCAGAAAAGTTTCCTCATAACTTTTGAAAAGCACACTTTGTAGTTCATGACATGTGCAGGTGTGTTGATGATATTTGACATGTGGTGTCAACATGAATGCACTGCTATCAGCAGCACTTTAAAGCACCTCTATTTTTACCAGGAAAATCAAGGCTAATAAGTCACCAGCAACTGTTCATAATGACAGTTGTGATCCAGAGAGTCATTGGACTTTTTTGACTGTTCTGTTACCTGACTCTATTCTGAGCACACTGGAAGATCCATAAGGATTCCTAGGTCCTCTTTCATCCATGATTTGTGACTGCTGGAAATGGACCAATGCAAAAACAGTCTCATAGAAATTGCAAGTTTAAACAAGAGATTCTACACATGAGATTTTATAATGGATTTTCACCTAGGACAAGATGTGTGTCTTTAGTTATTTAAAATGTAGATTAGATGTTGTAGATGAAAGTACTTGTGAAATTCATGTGATTTTTTTAAACTATATTGCTTAGTAGTAGTGGTACAGGGCATGAGAATGAGAGGCAGTGGGAACAAACTAAGGCACTCATGCTGGATGTGAGGGAAAAAACTACAAAATGCAGAAATGTCTCTTTCAGCCTTATCTGTCAAAAGTTTTCTATGCTTAACTGCTCAGTTAAGCAAATCTTTGTAAATTCAGAAGTTGTGATTATAATGGTATGCTTTTAATCACATTTGCTGAAAATGTTTAATACTCTTTGAAGCTAGTTTATATAAAAATTATAATTTACTTAATTTACTTTATGTCTAAAAAAGAAACATAAATTCAAAAGTACTGATCTATTTATGATATTTTATATTAATTTTACTTATATTTATTCTGTTTGATCCATTCTAAAATATGTAAACATGCTTATATTCTCTCTCTTTTGCCATAAAAGAAGTGACTGTGTCAAATTGACGTTAAAAGTACTAAGCATCCTGTATCTTTTGTATTTTAGTATGTTATAACCAAATTGGTGAGATGTGGATGTGACAAGCTGATAATAGCATGAATGACTAACTTCTGAGGCAATAAGTAAATTGACCTTCTGAGTAAAGGTCTGTGATTACTTCATGTTGATAGAAAGAGTTAATATGCAGGAAGGCAGGATTGCACAAGATCCTGGATAGGCTGGAGAAGTGGATAGTCAGGAACCTTACAAGGTCCACCAAAGCTGAATTCCAAGCCTGATACCTGGGATGAATAAAGCCTTGCTGCTGGACAGGGTGGGGCTGACCAGTCAGAAGCACTTCTGCAATAAAGAATCTGGTGTCTCCAGGCAGGAGGCAGCAATGCCCCCAGGAAGCAAAGTAGCCCCTTGCTTGCAGAAAGAGATAATTCCCTGTTGTCTTTTACCACAGAGATATCTGTGTATATAGCTGTAGCTGAGTGCTGTGCCCCCTTTGCATAGGGAAGACCCAAATCCACTGATGGAGACTATGATCTTGTGCATAATCCAAGCTATTAGGCCTTTATCTGTAATAGAAATTTGCAAGTGAAATTTAACCACAGTCATAGTGTGGGTAGGAAGGAATCTTCCAATCACCAACTGGGTCACCGACCCCAGCCCCTGCTTGATGCAGGTCCCATGACAGCAGGTGGCTTAGGGTTATGATCAGTGCTTATCTGAGTATTGCTATTTTTAGTCACCTCCACAGTTCCCTTTCCAGAATTCAGCCAGAATTTCTCAAGTTCCAGTTTTTATTTACTTGTTTGTTTGTTTGATCATAATTGTTGGTACTGTTGTGATGGGATAGATTAGTATGTTTTTTTGTCTTCCAGGTTTTTTCTTTTTTTTTTGCCAAGAAGATTTCACAGCTGTATGTAGTTTGAACTGTGGCAATAATGCTGCTCTTGATATACACAACCACAAGAGTCTCTGAACATAATAACGAGTCAATGCTAGGGGAAAAAAGCATGGAGTATTGTTAGGATATTACCTCCAGCGTCTAATGCCCCAGGAATCCATTTACAATTGGAATCCACTCCATCACTTATGTTTTAGCGTTTATTAGGAACTTGAAGATCAATTCATCAAATGCAGTGTGCTGCTGCATAAAAGAGAAAGGAGGACACTGCTCGAGGTTCTCTGCTTTATTATAGTGGGACATCAGCACTTAAATGCTTGCAATATAATCTGAGCCTTGTAATTAGTAATCATTCATTACAAGCTGAAAACACCATATAGAGCACTTACAGCCCCAAAGGACTTAATTCTTAACTGCAGCTAGTGTTGTTTTATGATTCCAATAACTAAAATCTATTGACTGTGATTTTATTATGGTTTGTAAAGAAAGAAATTGAGTGTCTCTTCCATTTTCTTCTAGCCTCAGGCAATTGCTGTCTGTTTTATTTTCTGTTACCATTGAAACTGAAAATCTGGAGAGAATTACATTTCTTTGTATTAGATGGCCAATGGAAATTAGCAATGTGCAAGGAATTGATGGTATTAAATTAACATATTTAAACTTGAGTATCAAGCTGTAGTGCCCTGTTCATTAATATACTTAAAACCATATGGTTGCTTTTGTTTTTGGTGTCAGCTTAGTTGGGTGGGCAATGCTTAGGCACAACATAAGATACACTTATTGATTCTTAAAAGGTCTTCATTCACACTTGAGCCAAAGCAGCTGGTAGAGGGCTAAAGAGCATTCAAGTCACCCAAATCTCTAGATATTGCTTTCTGCTGTACCATCTGTATCCTATTAAATATTCTTGACTTTTGCCAAGTTTGGCCAATTTATATGTTAAATCAGTTGCGGAAAACAGGATCCAAGATGCTTGTGCAGGGAAAAAAAAAACCCTAGTATTAAATTGCAAACTCTTATACATTAATCATTTGTTTTGGAAAAATCCAATTCAACTTCTGCTGCACAAATAATGGCAGTAGGATGACAGATTTCTTAGTTTCTGAGACAAAAATAGGAGGGCAAGTATAATTTCTATATATTTTATTCCTGGAGAAGAGTATCATCTTCAGACCTGAGAGAGGATGTCATCCAATTTCTTACTGGAAGAGCCAAACCCCACCAGTTCTGTGAAGCAACTGTAGAATTGCTTGCATATGCTTTTTCATCCAATATATGCTGTAATCAAATGAGTCTTAAACTGTTTAAGAACTGATATTTCAGCACCTCATAATCAACTAAGTATTGAAGTAATCCTCAGTGTCATACATCTAGTGTTACTATTTGATGGTGATAATCTTTATGAATGCCAGGATTTTAGTCTTCAATTAGTTTAATTTATTGAATTAGGAGGTCAAAAGTCTCATCCCCAGATAAGATATTTTTCCCAGAAATTGAACACCTGCTGCATTTTTTCATCATCTACTGATTTCATGTCAGCCATCTCACTGTAAAAGTTGGAGTCTGACCATCTAGCTAAAAACTACTAAAAGTGGGTTTGGTTTTTTTCTGTTTTGTTTTGTTTTGTTTTTGTTTGTTTGTTTGTTTGTTTTAAGAGGGATGTTGCTTCTGTCTCTTGTCTCTATAAAGATCTTCTGATTCCTGGGAAAAATAGGGAAAAATTTTTAAAAATTTCACTGTATCTGGTTTAGTGTCCCTTTGCTCTTCCTCTATCCAATTTTACTTCTTATACTTTTTAAGTTCTGCCATCTCAGACATTTGCACTCTCGCTGCAGGATTTGTATATATATTGCCAGCAGTAAGATCTTGCCAAATTTCTGATAAAATAGTTTCAGAGTCCCATTCTTTTCCCTCAGTGCAGTAATACCATACAGCATGATTTTTTTGCCATTTCTCATTCTTATCTTGAATGAATGTGCATTCATTTCAATGAGAATGCCTCCCTACTCAGATTTGATTGATATAAGAATGTAGCCTAACTTCAATGGTAAATCAGTTACTCAAAAAAGTAACAGCGAGTTAAATAACAATGTAGATAATTTCTAATACATGCAAGAGCGTCAAAAATAATTATGCATTAAGTTGGGTATGTTGCACAATCCTGTCTCCATGGTTCTCTATTTTACCTGTGAAGCTATGAGAAACAGAACACTCAGGTCTAGAAATTGCAGCTACCATTAATTCACTTTAAAATAAAATTTCAAATTGATTCACTTAAATTTTTTTTTTATTCGCTACTACTTCTCTTCTCCTGCCCCACTCCAGCAATGCAAAAGCTTTCTAAAGGGGAATAGATTGCCATGTTTATTGAAAAAGAAATAAAAGAAAATATTATTTTTTCATAATGAAGTTTCACAAACTCTTCCTAAATCTACATATCAGTCAAGCCTATACATGTGCGGACTAAACCCGAAATATATTGACATTATTTATTTATTTATTTGTTTTTTTAATTGCTTATTTTTTTCATATGTGTTTGTGTGTGTGTGGTTAGTGAAAATGCTTCTGAGCTGACTTTTTTAAGACTTGTCTTGTAAAAAATGTAATAATAGTATTTAAGTGCTAAGGCCTTCTTTCTAGTACCCCAGTTTTAATGATACACAGACTTGTTTTTCTTATTGGATTCTGCACTGTTCATAACATGTTCCTTGTATAGAACTCATCCAGATGAAAATATAAATCTTGAAACATATTTGCAAGTAATAACTTCAGAAAATAATTATTAACTTGTTGATTCGTAAATAAAATTTATTTTGATCTATGTAAAAATTATCAATAACCAAGAGGAATGGAAAAACTTTCCTCTTTAAAACTGGCTTCAAATTAGGGAAAAAAAAAAGTCAGTAAGTGTTGAATTACTTATTTTACTTTCCAAATGAAAAATCAGATATTTCACAGTTCCAGTGCTCTATGTCAAGTGTTATATCAGAATTCATTAGAATGATGCCACTATTTCATTATAAGGTCTCAACTTCCTAAATGAAATAGGAGTTCTCAGCTCCTTTCATTAGGTGATGATGGCTAATTTTCTCAAATTCTTCATAATCTATTTGGTATTTATAGAAGAATTAAAAGACATATGAAGGCCATCTCTGAAATGAAATCATGGGAGGATTTATGATCTCATGTACTACTTCCACATGAATTTTCATTATTGATATTATTTCATCTTTTAGAAATCATAACATTTTCTCACAAAAGAGGAATAGATTTAAATCATAACACAGAAATAATTTAAAATATCTTCATTATCTCTGAGGGACATGAATGGGATATAGCATGAAGAAACTATTTATAATCTTATAATTACCTTGGCATTCTGTGATCTAACAGTGGCTGCCCATGGTGTTAACTAATATTTACTTTGGTTTTACTTGATTAGCTTTAGGTGTTATTTAAAATTATCTCTGATATTTACCTTTAAACAAACAAGGTTAAGTGTGCATGGGTTAGTTACCTTAACATGTCTGTCACAAATATTTATTTTTATGATATCCAGAGCCCAGCATGAAAAGGCAATGAAATATCACTTAAGAAGTTGACCTTTGCTGAAATGAATCACCTCTGCAAATCAGTCTGCTTCCTAAACTTTAATTTTGTACTTTTGTATTTTGAAACAGGTATGTAATCAAGAAGTTATGAGTAAGGTATTTTTATCTTGCCATATGATAACAATTACATATATTTAATTCTATATCTCTTTCCTAGTCCTCTAACAAGTTTAATTGCATCATCTTTCTTCTGCACTTCCAGAACTCTAAACTTGAAGAATTTGTTCAGCAAGGATCTCAGCAAGAGTATGTGACCTAAAAATGTATTTTTAGAACACCTGTCTTAATTTAGGTAGCAGTAGACTGTGGAATCTCAGGCTTTCAATGGGGAGATGAAGAAGAATGCCTTCACACATATAGTTATCTTAGCTGTTACATTTAACTGAAAGTTTCTATATTAAGGAATAATAATGTGCTCCTAATTCACATTTTTCACAGTAAAATTTTGAAACATTCATATCAGTGTAAAGGGCTGTAAGAAGGTTGTCACTATTATGAAAAATATTTCCTTTATTCTAATATCTCTGCTGTGCTAATTGCACTGAATGACTGCCAGGGGCTGTGCAAGTTTAGTAAGTGAAGATTTTGTTTTCTTGGTTGGTGTTAGGTTTTGAATTGAACAGTTGCGATTATTCCCTGTCTATGTGCTCTCAAGGTCTCTAAGTTTCAGGCTTAAATAAATATACACTAGTATCCAAAGTAGTCATACACACTAGCTCTAGTACTGGAAGCACCAGAAGAAGGAACACAGACTGTGCAGCCTAATTCATCTACATGTTGTCACAGCTAGATCTCTTGTGGGAGCTGTGCCAGCTTACCTGTCTTCCTGCCACACTGCACTCCACTTCATGTAGACCTAACTGCCTCCCAAACTGCTCTGGTAAGTGCTCTAATTTCTAGTTTAAATAAGAAAGTTAAAAACCTCGAAACCATCAGCTGCTATTAAATATGAGGTCTGTATCTTTCCAACTCTTTCTAGTTGCATCCATTCTCATTTCTTCTTTGGATATAACATCATATGTATTTGTCACTTAATTTCCATTATGTCACTTTCTTAATGTTTTTGCCCAGCCCTCTTTGATTTGATCTGATGGTCATGAGGGAAAACATAAATTGACACTCATTTGAACTTCAGTTAGTCTTCAAGCATGGTAGAGACAGTGGGAGGGGAGAAGAATAGCATCTCTAAAATTATATCCTGCTTTTCCTGTTTATTTCCTTGACCGAATTCTTACCAAATTCACTCATTTGTAAGCAAAATACAGGTTTTCTTAACTGTCAGAGATACATGCTTCTCCTTTCTCAAAAGAACAAACTCAGTTCTTCTTGTCTCTTGCCTCATCACCCACAATAAAGATTCTGGAATGAAAACTAAACAGGCAGCTTATGATGGTGCATAGAAAAGAATATCACATTGTATTGTCCTTGCAGTGCTTACCACACTACATTTTTTTTGCTAATAAATGAATGTAGTCATCTCCTGACATTCCTTGGCAAATGCCTACCAAGCCATTCAGCAGGACAGTCAGGGAGGAAATAAAATGTAAAAAACCAATGAGTCAAGATAAAGTCCGTTTAATACAGCAAAAATAAAGGCTGCACACAGAAGCTAAGAAAACAAAATGTTTATTCTCTACTTCACTTCAGTTGGTGTTGTCCTTCTACTTCCTGGTTAGTAGGACTTGAGTACCCATATTGGTTGCTCTGGAAGGCAAATGTCGGTAACAGATGCAACCCTCAATTCCTTTCCCCAAAGCCCCCACTCCTCTCTCTTGGTTTTTTTATGGCTGAGTAGACATAATATGGCATGAAATATCCTTTTGGCCAATTTGGTCAGCACTCCTTGTGTCCCCTTCCAGGATCTTGCCAAATCCCTGCCTACTGATGCACTGTTGGAAAGACAGAGCTGATGATGTGCCAGTGCTGCTCAGCAGTAGCCAAAACACTTGTGTATCTCCTACATTCTTTTAGCTGCCAGTGCAAAGCTGGAGAGGGCTGCTACAGGAAAATGAAATCCAGCTCATCCAGATACACTTTTTTTCACGCTACTTTCTTTTGGTTGTAACTGGAGAAAATTTAACAAACATGTCTTAACACATTAAATTTTTTCCCAGAAAATACTGATCCCTTATGTGAATATTCCAGTCTTACTTCACACCCTTCTTCAGTGTTCTGATCAACTGCCAATGTGAAGACTGAGATTTGACAATGGTCATAATAGTTTCTCATTCAGCTGGATATTATCCTTAATTACTTTAATTCTCAGAGTTTCACAGAAAATGCTTTTGAGTGTGTACAAAACTTGAAAACAAAGCAACATCTTGATCTGATGGGGGTAAAAAAGGGAATCCAGCTTTTTTGGGAGCTATTTTTCAAAAATTTAGTTAGATTCTTAAGTGTATTTATGGATCCCAAGTGAGAAAAAAAGTTTAGAGGTTTAAATAATAAAATAAACCTTAAGGAAGAAAATAATTTCCATAAAATAGAAGAAGGGGAATCTATTACTAAAGAGGTTAGTAACATATAAATGATAAAACAGGTAAAGAGAATGAAGCAAACTGAAAGTCATGAGCATCAATGTTGAGCAAGAGGATAGGTCAGAGAAAGTAAAGGACTTATTAATTCCTTTCACATGGAAATGAAGGTGTAGAAGTCCCAACAAGCTAGTTCATTTAACTGTAAAAATAAGGTCACATGCCCTCAGACTTCATATTCATTAGTGCAATCCAAAGGTATTAAATATATATTTGGCGAATAAACCCTAAATTAGTCAAGTATGGAACCCTAAAGATGCCGCAATGTAAGTTCTTTTACCAAACCACCACTACCATCTTCATTTTTACAAGAAAATTTTACAGAAATTTTGAAGATTTTCTTGCTTTATTAGCAGGGGAATTACCTTCAAACTTAGATGAAAGAATAGGAGGTTCTATTTACTTGATTTTTAAAAAGCAATTGAAGCTTCTTAGCTTTAGTCCTAGGCTAGTACGCTATTCATAGCATAGTCCAAAGCTACAACGGCACATCCTTTGACAACATGAAGATATCCACATGATATTTCAGTTGAAATCAAATATGTTTTTGGTAGAAAAAGTAGGAGAAGCCTTCTTTTCCTGGCATTCATTATACACAATGGTCTAAGAGATTGTCCATAAAGTTTTATCAGCACCATTTTGAACATAAAAAAATGGTAAGGAAAAAGAAGATAAGGTTACAGAGCCTGAATGGGAGGCAGGAAGGACAGTATGTTGAACAGTAACTGTAAAGTGTAAATAAGCACAGCATGAGGAAGAAAGTGATGACTGAGGGGGAGCAAAGTAGGGAAAGATTGTTGAATAAAAATTCTGTTTATTTGGTCTACATGGAATATATATCAACAGTCCATGGTACCTTGCATATCACTACTGTTCTTTTTTTGTACTGGTTTTGGATGGGATATGACTAATTTTCTTAATAGTAGCTCACATGGTTTGGATTTTTGGTAAAAAAAGTTGACAACATAGTCATGCTTTAGTTACTGCTAAACAACACCATGTTTTTCATGCTTCCCTGCAAGGAGGAGGCTGGTGGTGCACAGGAGATTGGACGGGGACACACCCAGGACTACTGCCCAGACTGACCCAAAGGCTATTATTCCATGCCATATGGCATCAAGCTCAATAAATAAAGCTAGGGAAGAAGAAGAGAGAGGGGCACATTTGGAGTGATGGCGTTTATCTTCCCAAGTCACTATGAACACATGCTGGAGCTCTGCGTTCCTGATGTCTGAACACCTGCTTGCCCATGAGAAGTAGTGAAAATATTCCTTAGCAGCTTTTAGAAAGAATTTTCTCTGCAGCTTTTAGACTATTAATCTCTTTTATCTCAACCCATCAGTTTTCTCACTTTTACCCTTTCAGTTCTCTATCCCAACTGCTAAGGTGTAGTAAGTGAGCATTTGCGTGGTGCTTAGCTCTCAATGAGGCTTAAACTACAGCAGTCTATTTTAGGAACCCAACAGGGCTCAAGGGTTAAAGATAATAGATTTGATTGGAGTGTGGTAGCCCAAATTTATACCTGTTAATAACTAAAAGGGTCTTGTAGTTGCCATGGGGCTTGCTTGCTTGACTTTATATTTGCTTTTGCTGATTGCTGTAGTCCTTGTTATCTCCTCTACTGTGACTGGGATAATTTCAATAAATTGGGAGTTGACTAGGACTTTACTGCTTTTTGTATGCTGCTGTAGGGGGCAGACTGGAACTCCACTGTGAAGTAGGAAAGTGTACCTGGAAAGAGGTACACTTCAAAGCATCTGTGGCCATGGTTATGTGCACATCACAGCAAGTACATCCTGAAAGGATTGTGGAATAAGCAAAAATCCATATTGGAACGGGTACAACTCAAAATGTCAGCACTAGAACATCCTGAAGCTCCAGTGGCCTTGGAAAAGTCTTTGTCATAGTAAGTATGCCCCTGAAAATATTGCTGCCTTGGACACGTGACAAGTATAAGAAATACTTTAAAGCACTATGTGAAGGCTGATAAGGACCAAGGAACATTTTCCCAGTGGACTTTTGTGGGGAAGTTCCTGTGTTTGTGCCAGCTTTTTGACTACTAAAAGTCAGGGACAGCTACAGAATTCTTCCAGAAGTATATAAAATTTTTTTTTGGAAAAAATTTAGATACAGAGTATTCATGTTACCATGGAAGAACAGGCAATTATTTTAACAATCAAATGTGCCTACAGACATATTTGATACAACATTCAATATGGTATGTGATCTTTTTCCACATGACATTTCCTGAAGCTGATTTTGAAGCATATATAATGGTTTCATCTTTGTAATTTATTTAAAAGCAACTTTTCTAATTTTGCTTTAAATAATATTGGATGCATTTGATGACTTAATGCAGCACACTGTTCCCAGATAGAGCAGCAAATTTTTAATCACTAAGAAGTACCTGAGAATTAAATTTTTCATGGTGTTTTTATTAATTGATCTGAAGAGTTTTCCCCTTTATGTGACATTAGTTCTGTAGTTTCTTTCTTTTCTATTTGCAACGTTTATTATATTAACCAAGGGTGTTTCAGGTTGAAAAATTCATCCTTAGGTTTTTCAATGAACAACTATATTTTGCTCTACAACCAGCTATCCTATTTTTGCCTCAGTATCTTATTTAACGTTTTACAAGTTAGAACATTTTACATGATTGATTCAGCTGACATGTATTAGGAAAAAAAATAGAAGTTTTTATAGAAAAGCTATTGTCCTTTCTGAGAAAACCCATCCATTATTATTTTAAGTTCAAAGTACTTTTTGTTACCCCCTGGAAAGCAAATTCTTAGGTGATGTAAATCAGCAAAATTCCACTGACTTAAGGGAAGCTCTGCCAATTTTATATCAATTCTGAAACTACTTTCTTCATTCCTATTGAGTGCATTTAATGGGAATTATTTTCAGTTTCCATTGTGAATACTGAAATTGTACTTATTATCATTTTTAGTTGAATGTTATGCAGCAGTTTTGTTGTATCTTCTCGATTTTTTTTTAATTTGTGCTGCTCAAGAAAATGTGGTGTGAGGAAAATAATTTGTAACCAGTGATTATATGAAAACATTTTTCTTAAGAAACTAGATCTCAGTGATCTTGAGGAATAGAATTCAAAAGGATCATTTGAGTTACAGCACATAGGTCAGGTTTTTTAAAGGGTCTGAATGGTGCCTCTCAGAAATGGACTATCCAACTGTAATACAGATGAAGGACTTCAGAAACCATGGCAGGAGTCAAGAGTTTTAAAACAAATTCTTACACCTCACTCCAAATCACAGAAAAATAAAGGGGATAGTATAGCTATTCATAAAGAAGCAGAATGCAATCATTTATTTCAAATGCTAGCAATAATGGCTACAAAATTGCCTATAAAATTTTAGGGAAAAAAGGATACACAAAAATGAGTATTATCAGTCCAGAACTCCAAACTGTTAAGAATAATTTAATGGAAACTCATACAATATCAAACAATCATAAAGTCCAAAACAAAGGGCACTTATGTTGACTGCAAACACAGAACACAGTCTTGTCCACAGCAGAGGTGCCTTCTATTTAAAAAACAGAGTCCTAGTATATAAATGAAAAACAGGAAGGAAATCTTTCAAACCAGTATATGTGCCAGCACATAGCAGAGTGTTTTGTGATAGACTATATATTATGACTTAATATTTTGGACTACTCCCAACAAAACAAGATGAATAATGAAATAATAAGGTCCCAATTAGACATGATTATTTTATGTGATTCAAAATGAATAGTGATTTATGAGTTTCCTTCTGCTACTTAATAACATGAGGTGAGTGGGTTTGTAGGCACTTCGCCTTTGGCATGATTGTAATGAAAGCAAATACGCTTCCATTCCCTCCATAATCATCCACATATTGGCAGAGCATTAAATTATTATTTCTGTATCAAATGAAGAGACTTTTCCTCATTAATGTTTCTGAAGGAAAGAGCTGTTTCATTCAATGTTCACTAAACTCAATGAATACTGAAATTTCCAAAACCTGACTGATTTAAATGTGTAATTCTCTTTAAACTTTCAGTGGCAGTTGGCCATTAAACTGCTTTTTCTGGATCCAGATCTCAAAATTTATCTGCCTATCAGATTATTCTGGGTTAGGCTGGGTTAGGCTTTAAATGGCTGCCAGGATACAGGCTTTATTCTGGATAAGGCTTCGCAAACAGGACAATACTGCTACCAAAACTTCATATTTCTCTGAAATGATTGCATCTAGGAACAACTGCAGAGGTGCTCAAGCCAACCCTTCATTTGTACAAAAGGCGGGGTTAATTTCTCTGCCTCAGGAGCTACTAATGTTTGGGTGGGGTTTTTTTGTTTGGTTGGTTGGGGGTTTTTTTGGTGGGTTTATTTTTTTGTTTTGTTTTGGTTTTTTTGTTTATTTGTTGTTTTGGTGGTGGTGGTGGGTTTTTTTAATCAGGCAGTGATGAAAATGAGAATGAAAGGTTGAAAGGAAGGAAACAGTATAATATTTGAAAAATAAACAAAAACTTTTTTTTTTTTCCAATGCAATGTCTAAAATAAAGGTACACCTAATGTGGGTTAATAATAGAAGATTGTCATTCACTCCTGTGAAGGTCATTATTTGTTCTTGCAAGGTTCATCATTTCTCCAATTCTTCAAGCTTATTTGTGACAACTGAAAATTTGGTTAATAATACTCAAAAGGTCTCTTTATCACCACATCTGTGAGACAGTGATATATTTGGGGTTAAAGAGAGGCAAACAAATTGCAAGAGCATAAGGCAATAAAGAAACTGCGTATAAATATAGAAGAGCAAGAAATTATAACCTTCCTGTTGGTTTGCTGAAAGCTTTTTACTACTGACAATCCTTGTTTACTTGGACTAGTTTACAGTGCTTGTCAGCAGGACATGTGATCTTTTCTTTTCTGGCATGACTCTTTTGGGTGCCGATAAAAACTGGATGTTTTCCATACAAATTGCTTCAAAGGAGAGTGAGGAAAAGTTACAGTTAAATAATGTCTTCAGAAGTATGAGGTTTTTTAATGAGAAAAGTCTGCCAGGGAACACATGTGAAAGGCTCTATTAGGCACCTGTTTTTTAGCAAGTCTGACACACAAAATGCCATTACATTAGTGCTGTGCTAACTATTTGTTCTAAGGTCACTGAAACTGGTATGTTTTCTCAGGTAGCAATACAGCTACTGAACTACAAAATAAAAGTAAAGGATTAATTTAATTTGTAATTAAAATATATAGGGAAAAACAAAAAAAATTAGATAATCCTGATTGAATTTCTGTATCTTTACATTGTCTTCCTTAAAACATCTTTTCCTTCTAAATTTTTACCATATGACAATATTTATGAATTATCTTTTCTATTTAATAGAATTCTACAGCATTCTGTACTGAATACTTGGTGAATATCTCATGACTAAGAATACTGTATTTAAAAGAAAGAAGAGAATCTTACCTTTTCAGTTGCATTTGCATAGAACTGACTCCTTGCATTTTCAAAGACTGCATATGGACTTGCAGTCTTTGTATCAGAATTGTTTGTTTTTTTTCTTACGGCCTCATCTTCACCCCTTCTGTCCTTCCTGAGTGATAATGTCAATATTTTATACTTTGCATAATTTGTAAGGAAATTATTGGTAATTTAACTCATGTGTAGTTGATTTTAGTTAAAAGTGACTATTTACAAATTACTTTGATTGCATTGATATTTCACAATTAAATTCTATGAATTATGTATTCAGATACCATTTGGTTTGATAGGCCTTTCTTCCTTACCAGGCTGTACATACCAGATTATTTCAGCAGTTAGCTCAAATGCTGGTAGTTCTGGATTGTGAGGCTGTGGTTGATAGACATTCTTCTTGCATAACTTCTCATGCTGCCTATCCAATGACTGGTAATCCTTCCTGAGCCATTTTCCCAGCATATGGTCCACAGCAGCCTCTCTGTGCCCATATGGCACAGGTGTTCAGGCCTTTTCTGATGGAATCCTGCCAGATTTTATGGAGCTATGCAATGAAATTAGTTAGTCATTTCAATGTTGGAATTCTTTTATCACTTTTTTTTTCATATAAGCATACAAATAGATGTAAAGCAAAAACAGCAGCAGCAACAACCAAAACAAAAACAAAAACACCAAAAACCAACTAAAACAAAAGCAAAAATAGCAGCAACAACAACCAAAACAAAAACAACAACACCAAAAACCAACAAAAACAAAACATCAACAGGAAAAAAAACAAAAAAAAATTCCAAACAGAAACAAAACCAATAAAAACTCCACAAAAACAAACAAATAGAAAAACCCAACAAAAACTCCAAACAACTGAATGCTTTACAAATCTCTGTGAGATTCCTTTAGTTTATTTAATCTTGTTTCTGGCACATGTATCAGTATACTCCACCTACAGGTGCTTCATAAAATTCAGATATGGAAAAAACCTCAGAAAGTTCCATGTCATAGATGCATGGTAAGATGCTGCTTTGATTTACATCCACAAGAGAGCAACTCCTACAGAGATGAACTATTTAACAATACAAGTTCCAGAAACTCTACATGTAGAATACATTGTGCACATATATGCATAGAACATATTAATGCATTACTGGGCTTTTTAGTTATTTTTCGCAGTCTCATTCTGGATAGTTTAGTCTTACTTGGGCCCTTTGAAGTGCATCAAAATAACTGGTAGCAGGTTACTTGTTCCTACTTACAGGTTAGAGTGCATCATCTTTAACATAGTTGACTGCTGTTCTTCTAGCATCTCATCACCTTTTGATGTTTTCATGTTTGGTTTTCTATTTGCTCTATCTCTCTGTTCACTGGCCTAACACACTTTTCAGAGTATTGGTGTATGTTTTCTGTATATTATTAAAAGGATTCTGTCTTTCAGTTATCTCTACATTTTAGCAGTAAAAATTTTATGGTATAGAATTAGCTGCTGATTTTTATATTGGATCAGGATTTGGGGTGGTTTTGGCAGTCTGTTCCTTCTAAAAATACTAATACTAATTGTAATAATAATAATTGTTGTTGTTGTTTTCATTTTCATTTTTATTTTTATTTTCATTTTCATTTTAATTTTCATTTTCATTTTCATTTTCATTTTCATTTTCATTTTCATTTTCAATTTCAATTTCATTTTCATTTGTTTGGTTTTTTTCCCTGCAAAAGTTATGAAACATCATTTCTCTCAATAAAGCACTCTAAGTTTTCAAAATACTTTTTGGTCGATTTCAAAATAAAACAAAAACCCAGAGTACTTTAAACATTTTTAAAGAAGTGTGTAATACCTATGTATACAATGTATCATTACAGTAATAGAGTTTATTCCCTCGTTCAGAATCATAATTTCAAATAGTCCGTCCATATTCACCAGACCACTGTCTTTTCCACGATAGGTAGTAGTCTTTATGTAAAACCAGCACATACTTGCAGAATGTCGCTACTGAAAAAAAATTGTTGAAACATAAACATTTCAGTAAAACCTATAAGTTGCAATGAGAAAAGTGTATAGTTTTGATCTGCCATGCTATTTTTTCATCACGTAGCTGTTACGACTTTTGGAATCTTAATTTTCAAGGTTTGCCTGTGGTATTCATGATTTTTCAGCTAATTAAAAAAAAATGCTGCTGATCACTTAAATATTATTAACAATCTTTTTAGTTGTTCTTTGTGTTGGCTTTAGGGAAAAGCACATCCTTTTCCATAACCATCTCTTCATAAAATTAGAATACATCAAATCCATCAGGAGCGTTAAAACAGGACGTGTAGAACTAGGAAATATATTTTATTTTTCTCTGAAAAAAATGTATTTAACTGATATTTGTGATAAACTCAATTTAGTGGATTTTGCAGCGACAATATTATTAAACAGAAGTAAATTAATGGCAGTCATTACTACAATATCTTCTCTTTGACCTAATGACAATATATAGTCTCTTTGCAAAATTTCCTTACTAAAAAATGAAATACATGGTGCAGTAAAGAATAGTAGAA
>WBNP01001861.1:510345-548103 GCA_013401095.1 Passerina amoena | reverse complement strand
GGGCTGCCCAACACCTCCTGGTGCCCCCACCACCCTTCCATCCTGAGGGGTCAGGCCTACCTCTGCCAGGCCGCAAGTTTCCCCTCCCCCGCCCAGCTCGAAGCCGGGCAGGGGAGGCCTTGGCACCTTGCTGGCCGGAAATCAAAGAGAGCTCCCAAGGGAGTGCTCTGCTTCTACCCCTGTGTTCTCAGAGGCGCATCCACCCTCAGTGGCCAAGCCTGGTGTCAATTTAAAATCTGAACACCTACTGGCCTCTGGCCACTCCATTCCCAGAAAACCTGCTTCCTGTAAACCCACGACACTTAGATAAATCTTGAGTATGATTTTCTTTCCAATCCTAATTGATTGGTAAAATATACACTTGCAGTTCAAGTATCCAATCCTTATTTGTTATTTGGAAATTAGATATTATAAAACTATTATTCTTTAAATCTGATATTAGCGGAAAGCAGTAAGGAGGAAAAAATAAAAGTCACCAGTCACAGAGATAGATTATATAGTACCCACTTCAGTTGTGTGGTGCTGTTTTTTTGCTCCAAAATATTCTTTCTGTAGGATGCGTAAGGCATTCTGCTTTCTGCTCACATGATTTTCAGTCATTTTTGTCAGTTATGTCCAGATACATGAATCTGTTTCATATCAGCTAAGAGAGATAGGTACTAATTTTGCCTTTTTATAATCTTCTTTATCACAACTGTCTCTTGTTCTGATTAAAGTAGTTGCACATATACTGTTGAGTCTGTTCAGCAGAATGAAGAAGAAGTAGAGTTTTGTCTTTTCTGACACAGTATTCTGATGTTATTGAGCTATGTTGGCTAACATAGTAGCAGAGTCAAGACAGAGAAAACACTTGACTTACCAAGCCATATACAACATAAGAAAACCTCCCTCTGCAGATATCTTAAATTGACTGCCAGCTGCCAAAACCTAATCCTTAGAATGGAGAAACACAAGTTTAAAAACAAGTTAGCAGTGTAAAAGTAAAAAGTCATACATACAAAACCACATTGACAAATTGGTAAGTTAGAAATGGAGCTTATCATTTCATATGCAATTCATGAGGCAAGATTTTGCAATGTTTGAAAAGGAAAGTTCACCCAAGGAACAGGACATAATTAAGTAGTCCTGAATAATTGTTTTGTGTGGCCTGCTATCTGATAGCCAATCACTTAAGAAATTTTGAATGCAATAAAATTTACATGAAAGAAGAAAGCCTACCACTGATTAGTCAGCTGTGGTGGGTACTTTGTGTGGCATGTGCATGTCACTGTAGTAAAGCCAAAAAATGTCTGCCATTTACTCCTTATCTACCTTCTTGTCTGAATTCAAGCTGAATCTTTTCATTCTAGATGGCACTTTGAGCATCTCTGGTAGTGGTGGTTCTTACTGTCCGTACAATACAATCTACAGTACAGTCCTCTGTCACACTAACTTTCGGCAGAGGCTGTGTTTATTCTGCTGGTAACTAAAATATATCCACTTTGTGGTTACTTATGCATAAACAAGACAAAAGATCATTGTCAAATTCATGCAATCTGCTAATTTTTTTTCAAAATATTTGAAATATTTTTCTTTATATCTAGAGTTTAAAATAGAGATTTTTGTTGTTTTGCAAAAGCTTTTGTTTAAACAACAATCAATATAGTATAGAATTATAAAAGAGAAGAAAACTGAGTCTGCATTTAAGAGTCTGAGGTGTTTATTGAATTCTGAAGAAAGAAATTGCTATTTTCCAGTTTACAGAAAAGCAGTTAAATTATGACTGTCTATATATTCAAATTTTGTGTCTTTATCAACCAAACACAACAAATATATATTTGTTCATCTTTTTAATTTCAGGAGTGTGAAAAGAAGAAGGGGGAGGCATGGAAATTAATGAGATTGAAAGGAAAAAAGACAACTTAAAACAAGATGTTGCTTCTACAAAATGCGGAACTTAAAATGCAAGTAAAAGTGTAAATATAGATTATATATTCTCTTCAAGACAGTATTCCTAATGCGGAGCCTTTTTTTAGCATGTCGTCTGGAAAAGATGCTGATATAAAGGTGCTTGACGACTTTCTTTGTCACATTCTTTCATGCCTTATATCAGTCAATTGCATGCTTTCAAGTGGCAGCAAAATTAAAACACTGAGATAAACAGAGACAAAGCATGAAGAGAGCAAAAATATTGAATAATTCTGCAATATTGTATAGATATGAATTTGATGTAGAGATTTTCTCTTCAAAACTTGAAAACTAAAGAGAAACATTGCTTTAAAATTGCTAAGGGTGGAGTGCAGCTGTTTTCTGCACCTTTGATACATGGGAAAAACTGACAATACTTTCTATAAACAGATTGCACCAGTTTGAACTAATAGCTATAAGAAACAAATTTGGGTTTTATTTCAGCTGGGTGTTAAACATATAAGTAAATAATGACTTCTTGCACTGGTCCTAAAACAGAGCATACAGAACAAAGTCTTCTCACTGTCAGAAATGTCTTATTTTAGAGAGTATTTTACCTCAGCTTCTAGGAAATACTTGTTCCTCAGAATAATAACAGGAAATCAGAGAAGGGTGATCTTTTCTTGGAAGGTTTTGGTAGATGCTGGAAAAGAAGAATGTAGTTACTGTCAGTACTCTCTGTGTGGACATTGATTTACCTGTAATAACATTCAAAGATAGGTAAAACTGTCACAACTCAATGCAATAAAATAACAACCAGGAAGGATAAACCTAATGGGAATACATTCTCTGGTGTTTTTCTCCTAACCAAGAGTTAAAAAATCTACAAATCCAAATCTGACAATGTAAAGTACATGTCACCATCCCCAGAGTATTTATTTCATACTCCATAAAGCAAAATTCCATTATATTTAAAATTCATTAAATATGGTTTTGGTGGGTTTTTTAAATGCTTGTGAATTACCTGTTGAATAGGATGTGTGTTTGCTGTTCCTCTTATTCCTCAAGGAAAATAAGGCAGACCCTCAAGATGCAGGAAAATAACAGGACTGAAAATCTACTTTGTTTCCTGTCAACAAGTTGATCAGATCATATTGCCAAAATATAAGCTGAGGTATTCTCATACTGAAAAATTACTCTGGTGTTCATATGTTGAAAGTAAATATATTCTTAAAATAAATGTTTTAAGCAAAAAAGATTTAAAAATGTAATTTGTTGTTCTTCCTTCAAGTGTAAAAGTAATGGAATAAAACATAAAAAGTTGAGAAACACTGCTTATAGTTTATTTTTTAAAATTTTGCTTTTTATTTATTTGGATTGTACTACAAAATAATTTTAAAGGCTGTATGTAGAATTGGGTGTGGGTAATGATATTCTTAAGACATGACAGATGATCAGATTTCCTCTAAAATTGTGGGATAGAGAAGGAAATAGCAACTGTATCTTGAATGTGTTCCCAACATGTACAATCATATGTGTTGTATAGAAGTGGAAATTGCACTTTCATGCTCAAATTCCATATCACATTTTATCTAAAACTCCTGGTCTGAGACTTTTTGCTTGTTCTTAAAAAAAAAAAAACAAAACAAAAACATGCAAAGGTTTTTTCTGTTTTTAAATACTTTTTAAAAAAGCAAAATGAATGGTTATATTCTGAGAAACCATAGAATGGTGAAAAGATTTCTGTTTTAATACAGAATATTGGGGCAAATTGAGCCTTCATCCCCAAAAAACCCACTAACACAGTCTTGAAGAGAAAATATCTTTCTACTTATCTCAGTTATGAATATTTAAAAGTCACATATGGCAGGATTCTTCCTAAGCCCTTATCATTGGCTTAGTTGCTCCAGTGGAATTAATGGTAAGATGCTTGTTAATTTCAATGCAAGCAAATTTAAAGCCAAGATTTTTACTATCATTCTTGAAAGACATGTGCAGAAGATACAAGCGTAAAATTCTGCAGTAAAATAGTGGATTGTCATTTGGAATGAGTTGGACTCCATTTCATCAGATTTGGTAGCATAACAGCTGTCTTTCTGTCAGTGCAAAGTAGCAGAAGCCATTTAATGCCTTTGTGTAATGAGATGGATGAAATTATAATAGCCATAAGTGAAAACACAGGCTCATGTCTTTAGGTAGAAGCTGAAATATGCAGTACCACAAGCTTTTGTCAGAAGCAGTACAACAGTCATTGAGATGAAGTCACTGATTATATTAGAAAGAGATTACAATCTCTTATGGAAGGAAAAAAACTGGAAGGAGCAGATGATATACCAGATGCATGCATTGCCTCCCAGAGAAATCTGGAAATGCTGGCAACATAGGTAGACAGCTATCTCACTAAACTCATCAAAATAAAGAGGCACACCTTGCAGCTGAAGAGACATAAACCTATGCTGGTGGCCTGTAAGCTTGAGCACAGCTATGCAGAGAAAGACCCTTTGGTCTTGGGGAACAGTGAGTTAACCTGAGTGAGTAATATACCCTGGCAGCAAAGAGCACCACCCTGACACATCAGGAAGACCACTGCAAGCAGATCGAAAGAGGCAGTCCTTCCCAGTACTCAACTTAAATGAGACACATCTGGGTGCAGTGTTCAGTGCTGGGCTGGCTCACACCAGAGGGACATGGATATACCTACTGGTCAAACTAAAGGGAAAGAAGCGAAGGCACAGGCAGTGGAAGTAGGGACAGGTATAGTGAGAAGAGTATAGGGACGAAGTCCCGTTGTGCATGTATAAGCTGAGAAATGTCAAGGTGGGCTGAACTTGGCAAGGGATACAAAAAACAGTATGTGTGTTAGCCAGAGAAGGAAGGTTAAAGAACAAGATCCCCCTTATGAGCTAGACAAGTAAACTGGTAAAACAGTCAAGGAATAGGCTGAGGTACTCAACAGATTTTTTGGTTTATTCTACAACTGCAGCTTTTTTTCCCCACATTTCTAGAGTGAATGGACCTCAGAATAGGGACTGGGGGAGCAAAGGCCCTCCCACTGTAGGACAAGATCAGTTTCATGGCCAGTTGAGGAACCTGAACATATACAACTATAAAACCTGATGAGATGCATCCCAAAATCATACATGAATTACCTGATTTAGTTGCCAAGACACTCTCCACGATATTGGAAAAGTCATGGCAGTCTGGTGAAAACCCAGGTGACTGGAGAAAAAAGGAAAACCTTCACCCATCTTTAAAAAAGGTGGAAGGGAGAGCCCGGGCAACTACTGGCCTGTCAGCCTGCCCTCTGTGCCTGGGAAGATCATGGAACACATACTCCTAGAAGGTAAGGCTCATGGAGTACAGGGAGGTAATTTGAGAACTATGGGTGTCATTTATTTGAACTTCTGCAAAGCCTTTGAAATGGTCCCCCGCAACATCCTTGTCTCTTAAATTGAAGAGATACACATTTGATGGATAGACTATTCAGTGGATGAGAAATTGTTCAGAAAGCGATACCCAGAGGCTAGTGGTCAGTGCCTCAATATCCAGATGGACATCAGTGAAAAAAGGTGTCCTTCTGGGGTTCAAGACCAGTACTTTTTAATGTTTTTATCAATGACGTAGAGAGATACAGCTCAGCAATTCAAAGATGATACCAAGCTGACTGGTTCATTTGACACCCCTGAGGGACAAGAGACACATGGCAAGAGGTGGGCACATGGTACCATCACAAGGTTCTACAAGACCAAGTGCAAGGTCTTGAACCCAGGTTGAGGCAACTCCAAGTACAAATGCTGTCTGGAGGATGAACAGATTATGAGCAGTCCTGCCAAGAAGGACTTTGGGGTGCTGATGGATGAGAGGCTGGATATGAGCCAGGAGATGTATGCTGCCAGGCCAGAAAGCCAAGCTCATGCATCAAAAAAAGCCTGGTCAGCAGATTGGAGGAGGTGATTCTCCTCTTCTGCACTATCACAAGATCCCACTTGAAACATTTTGTCCTGTGTCCCCAGTAACAAGACATTGGACTAGTTGGAGCAAGTCCAGAGGAGAACTCAGACTCTTCTTACAGAAGATAGACTGAGCTAAGGTTTTTCAGCCTGGAAAACAGATGATTCCAGGGTGACCTTACAGCAGCCTCCCAGGATTTAAAGGAGACCTAAAAGCAAGCTGGAGAGGAACTTGTATTTAAATTAAATATAAGAAAAAAGCATTTTATAATAAGAGTGGTAAGGCATAGGCAGTGGGTGCCCAGGGATGTGGTACATGTCCCACATATCTAGGGGTGACACCCCTAGAAACATTCAAGATCAGATTGACCTTTGAGCAACCTGATCTAGTCAAAGATGTCCCTGATCACTGCTTGATGATCTTTAAAAGGTCCCTTCCACCTCAAACTATTCTAGTATTCTTTCATACTGGAGACACTCCTCTGGGGAACCATGAAGATGATAAAGTGACTGGAACATCTGTCACGAGGCAGAGAGGCTGGGAGAGCTTTCAGTGTACGTCCTGAAGGAAAGGCTCAGGAGGGTCTTCTTTAGGTGTATACATATTTATGCACATGCATTAAGAAGAAAGAATCAAACTTCTCAGTGGTGTCCAGAGACAAGAGGAAAGTGACACAAACTGAGATACTTGAAAACCATTCTAAACAGAAAGGAAAGGGATTTCATTCTGAGGGTTATCAAAAAATGGAATTTCTAGTCCATGGAGACACTGAAACCTTCCTGGATGAGCCTAGACAATGTGAAAGTGTGCTGGTCAGTATCAGTCATTCTGTGATTCTGTGATAGATCTATCAGAAAACGACCACCAAAAAGAAAAAAAAAACAAACTGGGAACAGAAAAAAAAAAAGTGAAGAATTATGAGGCATAGAATCATGGCTTCGTGAATCTGACAAAAAAGAACTTCTAAACTTCATGCTTTATAAGATATAGTTAGAGCCGGTAGTGAAGTGAATGACACCTGTTTCTTGATACCTCAGGTGTTGGTGGAGAGGCAAGTCTTTATTCACACTTCATTGCTTTCCACCTTATCTAGAGACATATATATATTCCACCGTCAGCATACCGTTTTACTAGAAACAAAATATGCACAAGCCTAAGGAATTCATCAGATCAAAGAGTGATAATAATATTTCATTTGTTTCAAAATATTAAACCAAATGGAGAGTTTGGCCAGATCAAAATATGTTTGGTTTATCTTCATTTGCCCAGCTAACTTTCAGACTACTGCAGCCATGTTTACTGCTTTGCGGCTGCAATAACCTTTCTTAGAAACAGGTATGTTGCAGTGTGATGTCATAGCCTGCCTCAGTTATCATGGCTCCTTCCCCAGGTGTGCCAACCACCACTCCTTTCCCCTCCCTTGCCCCTGCTGAGTGCTATCTGCCAATCCTGACATTCCAGAAGGGCGTTGTGTGATTGACAAAGTTCAAAAGATGCCTCTCAGCCCTGGGGATATTGGGCCATCCAAGTGTCATTTGTCCCCTGAGACTCCTCCTGTCTCTTACCTGGTTGGTGGGATCCCTACCCCTTCCCTCCCCCTCTCCCCAGGGTTAAAAGACACGGTGACCACGCGGTTCAGGAGTTCTGTTGGAACTGTTGCTGCATTCAGAGGCCTGTGAGCCAGGAATAAAGCTCTGGATCGAAACCCTCCAGCAGAACTCAACTCCTTTCCTTCACCTCGCCTTAAAACTTCCCCACCAAGGTAAACCTGAGCTCCTGCACACCTGGACTTGTCCCAAGCGCCCAGCTGCAGCATCCAGCCAGCCAAAGGTGTCTGTGAGGTGAAACCACCACAGCAGCTGCCTTTGGTCAAGCAGCAAGGGCCAGGTGAGCCCAGGCATGTTCCATCTGGCTATATTGGTATTTAATTCCAATACAGGTAAAGTAATATATTTTATTTTTATTCATTATTTCAAAATTCTCATGTTCTGTTTTCTCGTTTCTTGATTAATATAGGCACCTGAGATGCAGAAAAGTACAGGAAGAGAGTAAAATGGAGAACATTATAGAAGAACAGATGATCCGTAAGCATTTGTTATAAAAGCATAGGATATCTAGAATTTTATACTATGCTGTCAGACTGTATGGAGTGTTTTGCATTAGAAATCTGGAGAATTTAAAATATGCATTTCAGATAAGATATAGCTGTAATTTCTTTTTATAGTATTTACCAGAAGCTTACTTTTGATTAATTTTAGAGAAACATTTGGCAATCATGGCATCGGAATAAAGGGCTGCTTTGTTTACCTTTAGCAAATACTATACTGACATGTAGTTTCAATAGCTTGATAAGAAGCAGAAATTTGTTGTAAATATTTTGATGACATCGGTCAGCCTTACATTTATTTTTGAAAAAACACCATGGAAATGACCTCTTCAATTCAATAATACTATATCAATTTTTAAAATAGAGATCATATCTTTATTTACACTAGTTGATACTTCAGTCTGTTCACATTATAAGGAGATGATCAACCTATTCCTATCCCATATTCAACAAACAATAGATTGGTAGTTAAAAATATCTCAGCCCAACAGAGTAATCTCTGATCTTCTCATGCTTTTATTTTTCTTAGAATGCTCTGTTTATGTCAGATGTTTGAGTTGGTACCTTGTAGATCAAACAAAGACTAGCATGGGAGACCAATTGAAAACTATAAAATTTATGTAGGAAGGTTATTTTTTTCAGACCACCAACTACTGATGTCAACTTCAGGTGGTTGGAACATTTTTTTTTTTTAATTTTGATATAAAGTGTTTTGTACAGCTGATGGAAGCAGAGACTATGAATATAATTCAATTAAAATGTAGAAATATAGGAAATATTTTTAAATTCTATTATGCTTTTGGAGTAGAAATACTATGAAAAATACTGTGTGAGTTCTGATTCTGAAAATGTATCTTTGATAAGTTTCTTTTTCACTGTCCTCTAATCTTTTCACCTCCCCTAGGCAGTCAATTCTACTGGTTTTCTATAAAATGTGTAAAAAATATCCAGTTGCTTGAAACTGCTAAGATTTTTCCCTTTATAGCTATAGTATATTAAGTCCATGAAATGCATTTCCTATATGCAGTTTGAATTTTTAAATTCTTCTATAAATCCACAGACAATGATGCTGTCTTTAGTATAAATTATAATGAATATGGACTGTCTTTGTGATGCAAAATAATCACCATCACACGGCTGTAAAAGAAGATGTCAGCAGCTTCAAATCACTAGAGGTTTGTCCTTTGCTGTAAAGTAAGAACAATGCTATGCCAGAGCTTTGAAGGAAGCTCCGCATAAGGAAAGGGAAATGCTTAAAAACTATACTAAACTGTTGTGCAAAGCCACCAGGGAAAACCAGTCTTCTGCCACAAATAATTTTCAGCAGATATCTCTCAAGGATTTTTTTCTATCTCATGGGCTGTTGATCAGTAAGGAGAGAAGACACCTGAACAGAAGGTGATTTAGGTCTTGTGTTTGACATCATGCATCTTTTATTTACCCAAATAAGTAGTGAAATACCCAGAAGAAAACTTTTCTGTATCACATTTCGATACATCAGACAACAGTTATGCCATTGTTGTTTTAATTTCCTTAAGCTACTTCCAGAGAGAGAAAGAGCAAATAGCTCAATCTTTCAACCTGCAGCAGCAAAATGCAACTGTCAATGTTTGTGTCCCCTGCAAGAGAAGTAAAGTTCTACTTATTATTTATTACTGAAAACTCAGAGTGAGTTAAACCATTAATTACCTTGCAGTGTTTCTTTCAATGATATCCTACATTTGGTTGGTCACAGTTTAATACTGTTGAACACATCCCCCAAAACAAACTTAGTGGAAGCAAAAAGAAAAATACAGTGAAGATTTAATATAATAATAATACATAAATAATAACACATAAATAACTTGTATACGGTGGGATAGACAGAGGTTTTAGTCTCCTCACATATTCATGTATCCATTTGTCATTCATTCATCTTATCTGCCTAATATCTTTTAATCCTTTAAGGCCTCATATACCCATATCCCACCAAATACTGACATTTTCGAGTTCATCTGTTTCATGATGCTTAAAAGCTCCTTGAGACCATGTGGTTTAAGTAATGGCTGGCAGTATTCTAAAATTATGTTGCAAAGGGGTACCCAAAGGTAATCACAGGAATCAAGAGTCTATGTGGTACTATTTCAGTTGAGCTGTCAATACAGAAATCACCAATGAGTGCACTGTTTAATTATAACTTGGGGAATTAATTTTATGTTATATAGTCATTTTGACTTCTTAATATAGCTGGCATTTTTCAGACCATGCCTTGCGAAATGGACATAATTCTCTCCAGCTTGAAAGTTTATCTGTGGTTTCATTGTTTTTTAAATTAGTTTCAGTTTTGGTAACAAGAAAATCATGTGATTACATTACTTATTAATTTATAAACATAATGTCACAATGAGATACCTAAAATTTAAAACTTGCAGCATGGCACATAGTTCTTGTCTTGTCTCTTGCAATATAAATGTATTTTATTCTATTTCAGAAGGCAGTAATTTTACTATTTCATTATATTAGAGAACATCTTGGATATTTAGGGTGTCATTGAGTTTGCGAAAATCAGGCAGGAGTACCTGAGAAAGCATGTCATAGAATAAACCCCATAATACTTTAAATATGAAAAAAACACACTTCATCTCCAAAAGGATTTCTTCCCTTATTTGTGGATTTGTATCATCACTATGATCAGTGACTTTAGTCCCAGATGCATGTGTGTAAAGTGCAAGTAGCTTTTGAAAGAGAATTAAGAGAACTGTAAGCCTTGGAGATGTCTTATTTGAAAATAAAAAATTTTCGTTTGGTTGTCAGATGTAGATGCAATGCTAGACAGTGCAACATGTTGCAAACAAGCCACATAAAGCAGTCACACTGGAGATGACTTTTCTCTAATAAGGAATCATGGAAAAATATACATTAGAAATAATTTCTGGTGGTCATCTGGTCCCATGCTCAAAGAAAGCACAACTCAATAAATTTCTTAAGAACTTTTTTCCCATTTTTGCATAAAATCAAAGATGGCTGTTGCAAAGCTGTTATGACTAACATCTTCTGACTACCCATAATATGCAAATAATTTATTTTTGTATGTAGGTGAATACCTCACTATTCTTTTGTATGTCTTTCTTATTTCACTGTACAGCCCTGTGTCCATAGAATCAAAGAACCATAGAATGGGTTGAGTTGGAAAAGACCTAAATAATCTAGTTCCAACACTCCTGCCATAGTTAAGCAAACATTTTGCTAGACCACAGCCTCACTGAACTCAGCCGTGAAGAGCTCCAGAAACTGAGAATTGACAATTTAGCTGGGCAATCTGCTCCAATGCCTCCCCACACTCACAGTAAAGAATTTCTGCTTAACATCTAATATAAAACTACTCTCTTTCAGATTAAAAACAATTCCCCTTCTCCTGTCATTACATATCCTTCTAAAGTTTATCTCCATCTTTCTTGTAGGCTCGCTCTAAATACCAGAAGGCATAATTAGCTCACCCTGAAGCCTTCTCTGACTGAGCCAGATTGTTTCCAGAGATTGTTTCCAGACTGAACAATCACATTTCTCTTAGCCTATCTTTCTATGAGAAGAGCTCCATTCTTCACATTTGGTGGCCCTCCTCTGGACTTTCTCCATGTCCTTCCTGTGCTGTGACCCCAGAGCTGGATGCAGCCCTGCAGGTGGGTCTCACCAGAGCAGAGCAGAGGGGCAGAATCCCACCCATCCACCTGCTTCCAACACTGCTTTGGATGCAGCCTAGGACACGTTTGGTTTTCTGGGCTGTGAGTGCCCATGGCTGGGTCATGTCCAGCCTCTCATCCACCGGCACTCTCATGACCTTCCAATCAGCACTGCTCTCAATCTGTTCATCTCCTAGTCTTTATCAAAACCATGGGTTGCCCCAACCCAGGTGCGGGACCTTGCACCTGGTCTTCATAAATTTCCTGATATTCTTATGGTCCAATTTATAAAGCTTGTCCCAGGTCCCTTTGAGTGGCATCCCATCTTCAGATGTGTCAACCATACAACTCAGTTTGGGGTCAACTGCAAATTTGCTAAGGGTGCACTGAAACCCATCGCCTGTGTCATTAACAAATATGTTGAAGAAGATTTCTCTCAATGCAGACCTCTGTGGGACACTACCTGTTAGTGATCTCCTAATTTAGAGAGTGAGCCTTTGACCACTACCTTCTGGATGCCACTTTATGAACAATTTCTCATCTACTGAACAGTCCACCCATCAAATGTGTATCTCTTCAGTTTAAGAGACAAGGATGTTGTGGGGGAGCATTTCAAAGGCTTTGCAGAAGTTCAAATAAATGACACCCATAGTTCTCAAATTACCTCCCTGTACTCCATGAGCCTTACCTTCTAGGAGTATGTGTTCCATGATCTTCCCAGGCACAGAGGGCAGGCTGACAGGCCAGTAGTTGCCCGGGCTCTCCCTTCCACCTTTTTTAAAGATGGGTGAAGGTTTTCCTTTTTTCTCCAGTCACCTGGGTTTTCACCAGACTGCCATGACTTTTCCAATATTGTGGAGAGTGTCTTGGCAACTAAATCAGCTAATTCACGCATGATTTTGGGATGCATCTCATTGGGTCTCACAAACATTCAAGTACATTCAGGTTCTCCAGGTGGTCATGAGCCTGACATTCCCAGTGGCAAAAACATTGGTTCTGCAGTCCCCATTCTGCTGTTCATCTGCTTGATAAGTATGGAAACAGAGGTTATCTTCTCTATACTTGCACATTCAATACCGGAGGATATCAATTCTTCCTTTCACCCTTCATTTTCCTAAAGGCTGAACACATCCAGACCTTGCAGTCCTCTCTTTGAATGTCCAGTGCTCCAGTCCTGATTGCTTCAGTGGCTTCTGAGGACACACGCCATTATATAAATGTCATGCAGAAGAGATCCAGCCAGGGGAAGATCCCTTCCCAGACTGGCTGACTCCATCCCTGCTTGTGCAGCCCCAGACAAAAGGCCACATTCCTGCATGGGGACACTGCCAACCTGCTGTCCTTAGAGCTTGTTCTGCAGAACTGCTCCCAGTCAGTCAGCCCCAGCCTGTTCTGCTGCAGGACTTTGTCTGTCCCAGGGGCTGGGCTTTGCTTGCTTTTGCTTTAGGTGATTTTCATGCAATTCCTTCGGCTTGCTTCTCCAGCCTTTCTGTGCCCCTCTGCATATTAGCTCTGTCTTCCAGTGTATTGACCAATTTTCCAGACTAGGTATCATCCACAGATTTGCTGAGGTTGAAGTTTATCCAACCATCTAGGTTGTAATTAAGACAATGAAACAAATAATTAAATAGTAGTGAAACAATACAGATCCCAGATCAGTTCTGTGACAGAAGTCCACTGTAATTGGCCTCCAGCTGGACTGTGCCACTGTTCATAGACCTTTGATCCTCATAGTCTTGCCAACTCTCAATTCACATCACACTCTATCTAACCTAATGATACCTCAGCACTTTACCTGAAAGTTACTGTGTGATACTACAATGAATATATTAAATACTGTAGGAAGCTACATCTGTTAAGCCTTCATTTTCTGAGAGAAAACAATAAGTTAAGCTAAAATATTAAAAAAAATCATTACCTAGAAGGTCATTAAATATGTGCAGAAATATGAACTTCTATGTATCTTTCTAAGGAGTCCCATGAAGGACATTTAATATCAATGGCATAGAAATTTTAGACATCTACAGCTTGTTCTGTGCTTTCTAGCTTTTGAGATAATTTCTTGTCCTTTATGTACCAGAAGCTATTTCTACTTCTTTGAATTCATTATCTTTGTGCCTCATGATTGACTTAGCTATTCCAGAAAGAAATTTTCTGAAAGAAAGGTATCAAAATGAGAACTTTGTTTTGTCACAATAGCATTGCAATGCTGACAATGACTAAGGGTCTTTCCCTTTCTGACTTTAATCTTCCATTTGCCTCAGTTTTCTGTCTATAAGGTTTAGACAAAAATTTCCTTCATCACAGAGTAATTACAAAGTAGAGGTAAATACTTATGGAGAGAATATGTAGCTATTAATACAAAATCTTGTAATTTCAAAATTTCATTGTCAAAACAAGTCGTCTTCTATAAATTGTGATTAACTTTGTACTCTCCATCAGAAGCATTAGTGTCCACAGATTGTATTCATCCATATCATAACTCCAGATAAACTTTTATAAAAGATGGTATATATCGAAACAATTGGATTAATTAAAACAGCTTTGTGAGGGCAGCAACCCAACTTCCTGACTCTTGCAATAATACCCTCCTTGAAAATAACCTGTACAGTATAGGGAGACATGAAGTGAGAAAACTATGGCAAATTTGACTGGAAAGTAATTGTTTTCTACATGGATAGAATTGTTCAGTAATCTTTTAAGAAATTTCAAAGTAAATCTAACATATTCACTAAGCTAGTTCTGAATGACAGAACTAAAATGCACTGCACATGGACAGAACTACAGCAATCTAACAGTAAACCAATGTTCCTAGAAGATGTGAAAATAATTACATGTTCTGCCTGAACTACTAAGTAGAGAAACATTCTGTCTCGGGCATCTGTAAAGCATGTCAATTTCCAGTTTCCATACTTTCCATTTTCAGGGCACAGCCTGCTTGAAAATGCAGTGATTTGAAAGCAACGTCTGCTAACAACAAGGCATCCTGAAAATTGAGCATATTTCAAATTCTCCAGGAAAGGAATTTATGGTGGAAAAAGACCATTCATTCTCTCTGAAGTTACAGCAAGGAACTGAAAAAGGAAACATCTATATCTTGCTAATTGTATGTTTTATGTGGGCATCGTACCATTTGCAAAGACATTTGCTCTGAGCAAGAGAAAATTTTGTGCTTAATATGACCCATGCATTTCTCCATTTGACCTTCATTTTTATGGGAGAGTGCTTCATCCATTCTAAACATATCAATTTCCTTTATAAATTAAATTATTTTTATAACTCAAAAAAGGTATTGTATCTTATTTGTAGAATAACCTGAAAGGTCTATTTAAGAGATGTTAAGTTTAAGATCTCAGTTGTTGCACTCAACAAAGTGCTCAGTTGTTCTGGGGAGAGAGTTTTTAAAAAATTTTACCAATTACAAATCAATACAGTCAGTAAGCAAAGCACATCCTTCTGTCTATTTTCAGTGAAGCCAAACTTTTCGTATATGTCTAGCCAACAACAACATATTGTGCTGCAAAGGGCTGGGGCAAACACCTTTCAACTTTGAGGTTTTGCATTCTTAAAATTTTCTATTGCACACTATTTGTCTCCTTTGCTCCTAAAAATTACTTTTTTTTTTCTTATTTTCTCTTTTATTGGAGATACAAAATACATGGTAAATTAAAAATATTCTTTTTGTACATGGTGTCAGTATTTAACTTGCTAGTCACCAATATCTAATTTCTCTTATTGACTTTCACTGGAGATGAATAGCATGAATACATATATTAAAGGGATGACAGATATTACTGCATAGTCTCTGAATAAGACAATAGAAGCAGACTTTGCACTATACAGAGCAAGATACCCAGTTTGTCTTGATTCAGAGCAGGTCTCTGAAGAGACTTGGCAGTACTAGTTAGATGGCTAAAGTGGGTCCTTGCTAGAATATCTGCATATCCTCATTTTCCTTCTATTTTAAAATTTTGTTAAGTGTAAAAAAAGTACAAGTAAACTTTTGCTCTTCAGAATGTTAAATGCTTTTCTTCTATAATTAATGTTACTTCTGAGTGGTAATTAATCTCAGAAATAATCTTGCAGTACAGTTAGTTTATTGTGTGCGCTACAGTTAGTTTATTGCAGTGTTTAAATACTATGAGAAGAAGAAAGGAAGAATTTGGATCAGAGTAAACATTTCTCATCTGTTTCCTGAATTTGAGGAGCACCTATTTCATTCCATGGAATGCAAAATGAGACCCATCTAACCCCATCTCTGGTAAACAGACAATAATTTAATCCAATAAGCAGTTTTTCTTCTGGTTCTTCATTGTTGTTCAGTTCTGATACCTGAAGAGTAAAAAATGCCTTGTTTATACTGTCTTCATATATTCAAACTTACCTACACCTGTCATGCTTTAACCTTAGCCAGAGGCCAAGCCTCATGCAGCCTCTGTCTCACTCCTCCACCAGAGAAACAGAATTGAAAGGGTGAAAGGTAGAAAACCCATGGCTGACATAAAGACAGATTAATAGGGAATGCAAAAGCTGCACATACAAGCCGAACAAAAACAAGAAATTAGTTCACTGCTTCTCATGGGCAGGCAGGCATCCAGCCATCTCGAGGGGAGCAGGGCCCCATCATGCCTAAGTTTTCATATGTCTAGCCAACAAGAACATCTTATGTTGCACAGGGATAGGGCAAATAGTTTTCCACTTCCAGTTTTAGCTTTATTCAGCTTTAGTATTATACACTACTTGTCTCCTTTGCTCCTAAAAATTACTTGGGAAGTCAAATGTCCCCCTTCTCCTTCTTGTCCCCACTTTATATCCTTAGCATGATGTCATATAGTCTGGAAGAACTCTTAGATTGGTTGTGGCCACCTATCCAGACTGTGTCCCCTTCCCATTTCTCATGCACTCTCAGTTTCCTCATCAGTGTGGCAGGACAAAAACAGGAAAGGCCTTGGCTCTGCTCAGAGAAAGAGTCTGCTCAGAGAAAATAAAAATATCTCTGTTATCATTATTGTGTTCAGCACAAATCCAAAACATACACTCACACTGGCCAGTGTGAAGATAATTAACTCTACTGCAGCCAAAACCAGCACAACATGAGAGCAAAAAATGAGATAATTGTGACTGTAAAGTCACAACTAAATGGTATGGGTGAACATTTTGTTTATTTCTCTGTGATATTTGCTAAATTCTAAACATGACTTTTAAAGCTCTGCAATTTCTTGTAGAAGTCTGTATCAGTTTCCCTCTCCCCTCACCTTTATTTTCATTATCTCTCATTATTTGCCTTTAATTAATACCGATGTCAACACCCACAATGTTCCTGGCAACATTCTGTACAGACAAGAAAGGAAAAGAAATAAAGAGGAGATTTCTGAATTGTGAAAAACTTTCTTGGCTAATAGCATAGCATTATAACAACCCACATAATCCATGGTGGCTTAAATATAATGGATTTAGACCTTTGGACTACACGGAGAAATTGAACAGAATAGCTATTGTAGAATATATTGGCTTTTAATTGCTATGCCAATCAATATAAACATTTTAACTTCTTGCTCAGGTGGGTTTAAAGTTGTCTCTTAATATCTTATATTGCAAGGCTACTTCTGTAAATTGATTAAAAGTATTAAAGGCTTTCATGAATAAGGAATATTTCTTTTTTTCTTTTTTTGTCTCCCAATGAAGCAGTAATTTTCTGCATGAAACTGTAACAGTTGAAAAATATATAAATGCAAATTATTACAGGATGATATGGGTTTATGAAGAACTTTCATTTTAGATACTTTTAGATATTTTTCTTATGCTGATTCTCAGTTTGAGAATGGTCGTGCCTGGTTACTGATTTTATCCATTTCACACTTTCTATCTTGTTCTGAACTTATGGATTTTCTTCCCATTGTAATAGGGACTTAGGCCAAATTATTTTTTTGGCCTTGATGAGCATTTTCTTTAATTTGGCTGTCCAATATGAATTCTTGTTGTCCCCACAGCACCTTTCTCTGCATTTCCACGTAGCCTGGGATTTGCCATCTGAGCTGCAACAGGGGAATAGCCTGTCCTCCCCCTGCCTGTAACTGCTCTTTTCCCACTCAGTCAGGCAAAATGTTTATCACCCTTTAGCCTCATGGAAAGTAACAACTTTAGAGTAAACTTCATGGCATAATGCCTTTATTAAAGAAAAAAAGATCAAAGAAAGAAACAATAAAATACACACGTCACTCTACTACTTGCTAGGTATATCATATGGTTTGTATACAGTTTTCATACTGAAAGTTTCCCTTCAGCCCTTGTGTGTGCGTTACTCCAGAATCGTGCCATATATTCTTTTATGAGGTTTGGCATGCCATAGAATGCACTCATGCACTTTTTTGCAGGTCCTAATTAGCTGTATTTTTTCCCACAGATTGGGAGCTACTGCGCTTAACTGCTCATCAACAGTAATAATGTACATGCACTACATTAAAAAAATATTTTCTTAGATTTATAGCCATGTAGCTTAACAGATTTACATCATGGGAAGGCTGTTTTTTGTCTGACAGCTAGTGTAGTAATTAAATCCATTTGACACGAGTAAGCAGTTTATTTTCATGTTTCACTAAACAAGTTTAATAATAATTGCATGTACTGTGCAATTTAGGAAGACTCTTTTATTTCCCTTGTGTATCTTTTCAACATGATATTTGTTTGAAATTATTTACTGTGCATTATTTAAGGGGTAGTAAGCACTAAAAATTCTTGAGTTACGTAAAAAAAAAAAAGGATAATTCCTCTGTCAGCAATACATTTATTTGAGGAATTTCACAGTATAAAATGTTATTAACTGACATATAGGAAACAGAGTTTGGCTCTTAGATATTGACAGTTAATCACATACTGGTACCCAATGATTTTTTTTCCTTTGTTTTTTCCACGTGATTGTGGAAGCAATCAATAACATAAACAAATCTTCTTCCTAATGTTTTAGTCACAGTTACAATGCATTTTAATAACAAAATATGCAAAATTCATTTATGTCTATGTTATTAGAAGAATAGAATGCATATGGAAACAAAAACACAAACCACCAAAAATAAAGCAACAAAAACCCCTAATCAAAACAAACAAAATCAAAATAAAAATTAAAAACCTAACAAACAAACAAATATATGAAAACACCAACCCCCCCCCCAATACTCTCCAAACCTCTACAATATTCCTCTGTAAGTAAAAGATATGGATGTTTATGAGACTAACATTAAATTCAAAATACTGACTGGACAATGTTTCTGAGTATTCTTGCAAATATAACTGTCTACAAATGCAATAGAGTACTGGAACAGGCATTTCTGTAATATAAAAATTCCTAAAATGTCTGATCTGCACTACAAAGAAAATTCAAGATAACATGTATATGAGACCTAAAATGATGACCATGCTGAATATTTGGGTCCTAACAGTAGTTATTAAAATTGCCATCCATGTTCATTATCACTGTCAGCTAAGCAACAAATAGCCAGGTCCAAACACTGGCATAAAATCAGTTAAAAATACATTAATCTGTATGTTTGATGACACTTGAGTAGGATATTCTAACAACAGCAGCAGTTTCAAATTCTGAAAATTATTAAGCCTTCTCAAAATTTTTTTTCTGGAAGATTGCTGGTCTCAGTCAAGACATCTGTTAGTCCTTCCTTATTAAATATATAGTCTCATTTCATATGTGAGTTTAGCATTGTTACTGTACACTTGAGGGCTGTGACTCTTAACTTTTTTTATTTCACTTTCAATGTCTGATTTTTCCATGATTGTCGCTGGGTTTCACCTTTTGCAAGGAATAGCATACAGTGCAACTGATTACTGACAAAGCTAATAAATTAAAAAGAAACTTTTACCTGTGGGTAATTAAATTAGACTTGATGAAAGTTGTAGAGATTAATGCATGCAATCAAACTATGTGCCTTAATCACTTCCACTGTCAGCTATAATTTATGGCAGAGCATCTTTACAACAATTCACTTTATCTAAACTTTAGAGGCATGTATATGTAGAAAGAAATGATGCTGCAATTTGGGTTGATATCCAGTGCCTTTTGACAGATTGAACAACAACTAAACTTAGCTTTTTTCAGCACTACCAAGCAATACAGAAATTTTCCATTTAAGCATTCATCACCTAAATGTACACAAACAAACTTGACAAGGGTCCTGAACTAGTAGGACATCTACAGAGATTGAACCACAGATGTCTTGCATGGAACCTTTTAGAAATCAGACATTCAATCCAGAACACTTTCTATGCAGTGCTTTTTACTTACTGACTTTTCTTTCTGCAGTTTTGTTCAACCTAACTTTAATATTAACATTCATAATTGCTGTATATGTAATTCTCCCAGGAAAAAAAAAAAAGAAGTTGATGGGTGACATAAAGATGACAGAAAAGGAAATTTCAGCCTGCTACAGTTAAAACACCTTAATTTCAAAAAATGTTTTAATGAGAGGGCACTTTAGGCTCCAATAAAGAATGCAGTTAATTTGTTGAAATATGCATGTAGGGTTCCATCATTTTAGCAAATGGATTTATGCATAAATGCTGCAACTGCTTTGCTGCAACTGCGGTTGAAAGTGATCAAATAATTTATCACAATTTTTGAATATATACATTTATAAGAATGAGGTAAATAATCTGCAGCATTTTTAAACTGAAAGACCGAAGAGAAAAAAGATGTATCTTCACAATTCTGTGACAAAAATATTCATCACTGCAAACAGACTGAAGCAGAATAGAATTTGTATACTGACGCATTTGAAAACTGAGACCTGTATCACACAAAGCACAAAAGTTTTGAGGCAAATCATTCACACAGTGGCTGAGACATTTGTTTCACAAATTGTGATTAAGTCATATACCTTAAAAAAGCATATTTAAGTTGCAAATTCTGTTTTCATGTTGATGCTTACTGTAGGGGATGCTTAAATTCAGGATAGCAACAGGATTTTAAATGCACATTTTTCTTTCCTTGAAGTTATATCCTTCACTGAATGCACTGGCTTTCTTGATGGGCATGGTTTTTGTCCACTGTCTAAAAAGAAAGTCTATAGACATCTGTGAACTCTGATTCTTTGTCATAGTATTTCAGATTTAAAGTTATTGCATCTTGGCTATACCAATGGGTACAAAATTAATTAAATTTATTGCCAGAGTAGGGTAATTAGAGGTAAAAACAAATCTAACAACATATTCCTCCCCTCTCCATCCCTTCCTCTCAAGCTCAGCTTCACTCTCAATTTCACTAATTTCTATTTCTACGGTGGCACAGGGGGATAGGCAACGGAGGTTGCATCCAGTTCATTGGCCCTGGTGCTGCTTCTTCCTCACATTCTCCCCCTTCTCCTGTTGAGGTTCCACCTACAGCAGACAGTCTTCCAGAAACTGCTTTAGTGTGGGTGTCTTTCCACACGATTCAGTCTTTCAGGAACAGACTGCTCCAGTGTGAACCCCTTGCAGAATCACATGTCTGGCCAGCAAACCTTCTCCAGTGTGGTCTTTCCACGGGGTAACAGCCTGTTCTGTTGCTGCAGCACGAGGTTCCTCCACAGGCTGCAGGTGCATATCTGCTCCCACAAGGATCTTTGTGGGCTGCAGGGGTGCATCCTTCCACACCATGGTCTTCAGCGAAGGAGAATCTTCAGCACAGCTTCAGGGGAATCTCAGCTCCAGTGCCGGGGCGCCTCTTCCCCTCTCCTTCTGCACTGTCCTTGGTGTCTGCAGAGCTGTTTCTCTCACGTATTCTCACACCTCATTTTCAGCTGCTGCTTCACAGCAATTTTTTCCCCCTTCTCAAACCCTATTATTGCAGCAGTGTTGCCATCACCACTGATAGCTTATCCTTGGCCAGTCATGGGTCTCTCTTGTAGCCAGCCAGCACTGTCTCTGTTAGACATAGTGTAAGCTTTTTATGAGAAGTCACAAAAGCCACCTCTGCCCCCTTGCCACCAAAACCTTGCCATGCAAACCTAATACACTCATCAATTAAGTCAGAAAGTAGGGAGATTTGATGTTCAGTAAAAGGCAAAATGTATATTTCTTCCATAGTCTAAATATCAGTTCAAAGCCCAAATGATCACTTCCTGAAAAGGCTTTAGTATAATTTCAGCTCATTTGTAAATACTATTAATCCACTGACACAAAGCTCAGCATAATTTGACATTTAATGTTGCAAGGATATACTTTACCAGAAACCTGGACAGCTCTACTTAGTTTTGATGGAACAGATACCCTACTAGATTCAGTACTTTAAGTTGAAGGGAAAGCTGATTCTTAGAGGTTCATTTGCTGAAGTAATGTCAACCATAGAATACCTCTTGCGCCTGTTTCAACTCAGCCAAAACTCCAAAACTTCCCAACTCTGTCTTTTGGGAATTCAAGCATATTGAAATTGTCTTAAGTGTTTGCTAATTTTGGTTTGTTTTTTTTTTTTTAGAATGTAACTCGGGATTTTTTTTAATATCTTCTTATCATCATGCCCTTTTTAAACATACATTACATTTATTTTTATTTGATTAAGAACTTCAGAAAAATTTTTAATGCTATAAAGATTATTTTAATATGGTCATGACAAAAAATACACGAACAAAATTAAGTGTGTAGTGTAAAATAACATATTCAAACATTATGGATCTCTGAGATCCAAACCAATAATGCTTTGTTTCTCCATGTTTCACACTGTTGGTGTTAGGATATAGCTCAAGGCTGCAAAATAAAATGAGATCAATTTTCCTAGTAAAAAACCTATGTGTTTGAATAACAATATGTTTAACCAAAAAAAAGGAAACTTTTCTCCCTTTTCCTATGTCTTATAAATTTATGCCAATTTATGAAATAACATTTTTGTTACCCCAAGATATTAAAGATTACACTGTTCTCTTAATGAATGTTGTGTATGAAAAGCAATTGTCTGATTAATCACAGCATTGCAGATTTTATTTGGCAAACCCCAGTCTGACATGAATATGCAGTTGTGCACTTTGTGCTGAGTGTGGCTGCTCTTATCACTGCTGGGACCATCTAGTATCTCAGAGCTGTCATGGCACAGAGGTTACTTGAGATAAATCACTTAACAGCAGCTGCAGGCCCTTCCAAAGTAACAGATTAGATACAGTACATGCAGGGTAATGCAGAATGAAGCAGACTGACTGAATATTCTGGAATCTAAATCAGCAGCATCCTCCTCCCCAGTTAAGGCTCAGACCTGGCAAAGTGTCATAGAAACTAGTGAAGATCATTCTTCAGTAAGGTCAATGTAGTCTGGAATAAGAATATATTGAGCCAGCATAGCAAATACAATGGCATCGTGGACATTTTTTGCTGCTGTTTTCCTTTTCTGACAGGTTAATTCTTTATCCTGCTTTCACTGTTACACCAATACAGCTGAAGACCCTTTCCTGTGTGTAATATTGCTCTCTAGAAGGGAGTAATTGCCACAGGAAAAACACAAACTAAATTGTGTATAAGCATTTTGTAACTTTAGTTCAGAATACAGTTAATTTTATGCAATTCATAATTATTTCATTGTTGGACTGAGATGAATTAAAGAAATTTTTATTCAAATAAAATTTACAGACATTTAAATCAAGTTTCAGCTAATGATTTACAAAGGAAGAGTAAATCATAATACATAAGGATTTGTTTAGAAACAAATACCACTGCCAAGCCGCAGGGTACCAGCACCACTCCCTTCTTGTAAACAAGATCAAGAGAATTTTTCAGTACCCCTATCTTGCAAGTTCTTTGATTCTTTTATATGTCACAGGACGTGCTCTAATAAGAATGCAACTTATTTGTGTGGAGATGCAGTGAGAGAGCATCTGGGTGATACTTAGTTGCCAGCTGAGCTTAGACCATGACAACATGTCACTTAGACATTTGGATAGATATAACTATAGTTTGATTGCTGTGAAATACATAGTAAGGTTTACAATTGCCAACACATTTTCAGAAGCAGAAGGAAAATAGCAATAATTTTGCCTTGGTCACCAGTCAATATCAAATACCATCAGACATTTTTAATTTATCTTCTGTAAAGCTTGCCTTTAATTTGCACTGAGAGAAAAAATAAAATGTTTGAAACAGTCTTATATATCCTATTTTCAAAAGGGAGATTGTTGTTTATTTCCATTTATTCTTTATTAAATTTTTCCTAATATAGAGGAGACAAGTAAATTCTTCAATGTGTAGTTTCTATCCACGTTGCCATGGCTTTATTTTCCTGCATGAATCCTGGCTAAGTAAAAGACAAAACTAGAGAATTTTTGTCAGGCTATTAAAAAAATGTAGGGATAGTCACTGCAGGGTCTTAGAAAACAGTCGGTTAATTCGAGAGCATCTCCTACTCAGGAGTTCTTAAATCATGGCATTTCAAATGTACATAAAAGTAGCTCATTAATTTACTAGATCTTAGCAGTTATGCAGTCAAATGAAGAACATTCAGAAAGCTGATTGGATCAAGAGAGGAGAATCATGGTGCACTGTAAAAAATGGCAGTTGTTTGAAAACTCTCAAAAAAGATATCTCTGGTAACTTTTAGAGCAAAGGGAACCTGCTACAAGAAGCTAGTGAAAATGGGTATTTTGTTTAAAAAGAATGACTGTGTTATCATGGTATACAGAGTAGTATTTTTTTTTAAATAGTGACCACAAGCTAAGCAGGGGCATACTACATAACTCCAAAGAGGAAGCCATCTGTATTAGAGAAATGTCAGATACTTTATAAATTCACTGCTAAACCCCAGTGACTTTCTGTCATCATTAAGAAGCTGGGACAGAAATAACGTTTAGTTAAGTTGGCAGTGTCTGGATGTCTGCTTTTCTTACATGCAGTAAGAAAGAGTTTGGTTTACAATTTTGCACAAAAACTATTTTACAGTTTTTCTATTTGTCAGAAATATCTATGCTCTGCCCTGAAATGTAACTGGGTCTTTGATATGGCTGCTTAATCTGTTGGAGAGTCTTAGGAAAAAAGACTTGAATGCAACACACTGGGGTCTTTTGGGTCCTGTGCTAGACAAAAGGCAGGAGCAAGAACAGAAATTCATACATTCACAATATTTGGAATCATATAAGGAGTAGCATGATGGGCTCCAAAGTGAGCAAATATTTAGAAATATTCCCTACTTTAAATGGTGCATGGGGGAGAGATTGGGTGTTGTGAATGTGAACTCAGACACTCATTCATGTGTTTATGTGGGTGGAAATGCGACATCCTTCTACTGTCCAGAAAATATTAGTCCAGAAAATAATACAATCATTCCCACGTAATAATTCATAGTTATCTTCTTATGTTTCCTGTGTAGAAGAGAAGTGTACCCTTTCCTGTTATTTTCTGTAAGTAGATGGCATTACCCCATTTTCCTTTTCCTTACTTTCTCTTCCTCCCAAAATATAAATGCTCTCTCATTTTTGCATGCACTCCTGCTCCCAGCTCTCATTACAGTCCTGGCTGTGCCTTACATCTGGCAAGCTTAACATGACACTATCTGTCCTCAGAACCAAAGTGCACTGGAATACTCAATAAACCAAGAGAGTTAGCTGACCTATATTACCCGACAGACCATGTGCATGTAATTTTTGTAAAGCACCTTGCATGCCTCTGCCAGCCAAGAGCCTTCACATATTCCATCCATTTTGAAATAAGCATCCCTTGTGTACCAGCATGTACACCTTTATGCATATTTTACCATGTACTCTTGTTTCAACTGAACCTAAATGATGTTCTTCTGACACTTGCAGACTTTAAAATATCTTTGACTGTCAAGAGTCCCAGGGCTTTCAGGCACATAGTCAATGTGATGGTCTAAAACACACACGAGAGACAATTGTGTATGTTTATTAGATGGATTATAAATTTCACAGATTTTATTCTAAGCACCTCAGCATTACAAGAGTTACAGACTATTGTTTATTCTACACTATTCTAAAAATAATGACCCTCCCTGAAGCACTGTAAGTAAGTTTTATAGAATCTAAACAAGGTTTTAGTCCAGTTTAGGGTGACCTTCAGCTAAACAGTGGCTCTTGCATAATGCAGGGAAGCCACGAGGAATTTACATTTTAGACTAAACAACCTCGATTCTCCATATCAGGCAAGCCATAGAAAAAAGACACTTTAAATAATGAATTTCCACTCTATTCGCCCTTGTTAATATAATTTCTCTACCTGTCCTTTGAAGAAAAGAAAACAAACCAAAATATTTACAATGAAATTTTTTAATTGTCACTCATCTTCCTCTGCCCAAAGACTCTTTCTTTTGCATGCTGTACCTTCTAAAACCATGCAACACTTTAATTTAAGCTGTACTACTCCTGAAATTATGGGAAAAAACTTAAGATTCCTCTGACTCCTTATACCTCCCATTCAAACAGTGGGTAGAGAGGGACAGGGGAATGTTGGCAGTAGCACTCTAATGCTTTCAACGGAAGTGCCAAAAAAACACATTAAAAAAAATGGTTTTCAAATTTTACATTAAAAGATATGCCTTCAGTCTGAATTGTGACAGAGAAGTAATTCAAATGTACTAGGAGTTATAGTAGTTATGCAAATATTCTGTGACTTCCTTCAAAATGTTAGAGCAAGGAAACAAGAAGCTTGAAACACCTTTTTACTTTCTACTATATTTTTTCCTTTTTCTCATAATTCACTGCAGAAAACATTTGCTGCAAATTTTTCTTAGGTAAATTACTAGTTCAGGTAGCTTAAATCACTAACCACTTAGAAATAAAGCATTAAGAAATGTAACTAGTACAGAAATTTATGACAAATTCTGAGGCAGAGGCTTGAAATAGAATTAAATAGTTCTAGAGCTGCAATTATTATCTGCTCCAACTGCCTGGTCACTTCAAAACTGATCAAAGTTAAAGCATGTTTTGAAGGGCATTGTCCAAATACCTCTCAAACTCTGATGGGCCTTGGCCATAAACAACCTCTCTATGAAATCTTTTCCAGTGTTTGATGACTCCCTTGATGATTCCTAATGTCAAGACTGATCCTCTCATGTGTACTGTGCCTGGATACAGGGAGAACAGATCAGCATCTTCTTGTCTATTTTCCCTTCTCAGGAAGATGCAGAGAATGAAGATATCACTTCACAGGCTCCTTTTCTCCAAACTAGACAAGCTCAAGTGATTAGACTTAGTCACTTCTCACAGGACATGCTTTCGAGTGCTTTCACTAGCTTTGTTGCACTCCTCCAAATGCATTCAAAGACCTTAATTTTTTTAATTGTGAGGCCCAGAACCACAGTGCATACAGTACTCAAGATGAAGCCACGCCAACACTGAATACAATCAATTCTTTTGATCAGCTGGTGATACAGCACTTGATGACCCCAGGGCTGCTCTCCAGCTGCTGCTCCTCTCCCAATTTAAACTTGTGTTCAGTGTTACTCTGTCTCAAATGCAGAATCTGACACTTATTAAATTTCATGTCATTGGTTACCAAATGCTATGTTCTACCCAGCCTTCTCTGCAAAGACTCCTGTCTCTTAAGGAACTCTCAGGTAAGTATCATTGATAAACTTGATGATGGAGCATTCAGATTTTGCATAGAGACCATTTATAAAAACATTGAACAGAACACTCCCCAAAGTTAAAGCTTGAGAAACACCCCTGGATAGTTCCTGGCCAGACACAGCCAGTTCTTCACAGGTGGACAACTCCTTCAGAAGACTACTCTGACAGACTATCAAAAACATTATGTAAATCCAGATAAACTACATTCACTCTGCTCCCTTCATCCACCAGCAGGATTGCGATATCTTATCGCAAGAAAGATATCAAATTAGATGGGACTTTCCCTTTCTGATCACGTTGACCATGTCTGATGCTTGTGTTGGGCTTCAGCAGAACCCAGTATCATCTTTGAGAAATATATAATTGGGGCAATTTGGTTCAGCTCCTCAGAAATGACTGTTCTAAACTCTTTGTCTAGACCTTTTCCTTTAGAAATAGCTAGACACAACCTGCACAATTGAAAAGGTAAAGGTAAATTGCAAGTATGTCATAATAGCCATATCTCCTGGAGAAACAAAACCTAAGTTGGGTAGATAATTTATGGCACTAGATTTGGGAGCAGACTGGGGCTTTAATAATGATTATGGTGAACCATATCTTTAATTCTATTTTGTTGCTGTTTCCTAAAGGCCCTCAACAAATTTTCTATAGGAATAAATTTTAAGCACTATTTATGATAATCTGTTAGCACATTTTTAAAAGTTAAAAGATTTGTGCTTAAAATTTAGTCAGTTATCAAGCATATTAGAGACCCCACGATTTCCAAATGTTCACAGACAGGATACTACAGATCTTAATTAAGACGGTGAATGGTTTATATTATTACAATTGTCCGTTCAGACCATAATATTGTGCATAATACTTAATTCTGAAGATGACAGCAAGTTAAAATTCAAAAGAAATTCGTTATTTTATCAAGGCATAAAATAAACATAAATATGTGTATGTCATGACATTCCAATAAGGGATCTTTATAAATTTTTAACATCTTTACAGAGGAATGAAACTAGAAGAGACATTAACTTGAGATGACAATAAAGACACCTCAGTGACTATATAATAATAAATAATAATAAATGTAACTACAAATAATAAAAAGTTGATATAGTTATTATTAGAAGATGTTTCTAAATGCCTTGAAAAGTAAGACTTTTAAGATCCTAGAAATCTATTGCAGGGGTTAAAGCCTTCTGTGATGAGAAACATCTCCTTACATAAGTAGTCTGTATATCTGACTTTCATAAGTCCTTGAGCTAGATGGTAAAGAGTATGATTTCTGAAACTGAGTCTGATATTTTGATTTATGAAAATAGAGTAGAAATAAAAAAAAAAAGAGAAGAAAAATGGGACATCTGGAGAAATGATACGCAGCAGTGTAATGTAGGGGGACAAGCTAAATATCTTGAAATATACATCATGCTCTGAGATAAACACTCTTCCTGTTTCTTCTTACAGATGGAAAAATACAGTGCAGCACCACCTGATCCACAGGCTGGGCATACTAGCAGCATTGTTAATATAACTCAAGTTGAGTAAGACTGACTTCACAGAGGAACATTGTTCTGTCCGTTGGACAGAAAAGCAAATGCTGCTGGGTAACACATTTAAAATAGTTGTATTTGCTGACATTTGGAGTTGGTCAGTGAGTAAGGATATTTACAGCATGTCCTGTTGTCTGAATTAGTACAGAATCACCAGAAAGTTGTGGCAAGCAGAGTTGCAAAAATTGTCCAACAGAAATGAAATATATCAAGAGGAGCAAGGTCATGAAGAAGGCATTGGAAATTTTTGTCATGCAAAAGTAGCTTGTATCATGCATTTTTTCAGCTAAAATTCTGTGATGAAATTCATGATTCAAACCCAAACTCTCCACAGTAAGTGCTGCAAATTATGTATTTGAAGTAATGGTGTGAACTGTGAGCATATTCGACCCATGTCACTCTGTAAAAGATCAGAAGCATTGTTCAGGGTTTTTCCTAAAATTAGAATGTACTGCAGAAGTAGGAAAATGTCCTGAAAGACCCTTGTTGGATAAAGCATCATTCATTACCTATTTTGATAGTAAGATCAGCTTATATTAAAAGCAGGGAGTTCACTGCTTTTTCAAAAAAAAAACCAAACCAAACCCCAAAAGAATTAAAGGAACTGATGTAACTTTTAATCATTAGAATACTTAAACATAATGTCATTTTTCAATGAGACCAGTACTTATTTTTCAAATTTGGGATTGCAATTTCTTTTTTCATTGTTAGTTTTTATTAGCACATTTACTTGACTTTTAAGATTTTTCCATTGCAAAAATTCAGTATGTACAGGAAACCACAATGGAACAGAGCAAATATCAGAAAAACTACAGTGAGAGTACATGAACTTTGGGGAAAATGAACTTGAAACCTATGTAATATAATGAATTGACAGAATTGAAATTAGCCTGATGTAACTTGAATTAGTTTTTGAAATCTGATTGCTGGAGTGAACCGTGACCAAAAATTTATTACACTGCCATTTTTAAATTTGCAAGCCATATGCCAAAAATCCTGTACAAAACTCTGAGCCTTGAAAAAATGAAAATAAGCAAAGCCAATTGGAATGAATTATAGTAATAAATGGTGTCTGTATTTTCCAGGAATACTACCTAAAACATTGGAGAGTGGGAATGAGATTTGTCCTTTTATATATCTATATATATACTGTATGTGTATTTTCTGATTCTGTTTTGTACTGTCTCTTTTAAATATTACATGTTCCATTTCAGGAACATATTCTCCAAATTTCTGAATAATCTGACACCTAAATGTGTGGTTGGTACACTGAAAAAACCAGTATTGTCAGCAACACAAAGTAAACAAACAAGTACTTCAGTGAGCTAAAAATAAAAACACCAAACAAAGCTCCAGCAGAGCCATCAAATGTTCCCAAGAGGAATGCAGGTTAAAGAAAAAACCAAAACTAGTCCTGTACTATTTTTTTTAAGTAAGAAAGATCAGGAAAGGAAAATGTAAAAATGGGTAACAGTAGAACTGACTGTCCAGTGCCACTTAGATTGCAAGGTATCTGCCTAGCTCAATAATATTGCAGTTTTGAAATCCTGCATATCCAGATATCTAGCCTACAATGAGACACTTAGAAAACTTGCATGTAAGAGCATTGAAGCTAAAATAGTGGTTAATCAGAGAAAATGAGTTTTGATAGCCAGACTTTATTTGGGGAACAAAATAAGTAATAAGAAACTATTGTGAAAAACTGCTAAAATAAAAGTAGATCTAATGAAGTATCTTTTGAACTGACAGATTTATTATACAAAATATATTAGTCTATAGGCTACATTACATTGAAAAACAGGAAATTGATTCATTCACTTGTCCATTCCCTATAGTACCTACTATTCAATATTCACTTGCAAGTGTTACATTTATCCTTAGGTGCGGTGCCAGATAATTTATAGTACTCCTAAGTAGAATGTATATTTAACAAAAAAGTAAAAGTGCATTGAAATTTCAGAAATTCAATAAAGATGCAAACAGCTTATGAGTAACTTTCATGGTGTGAAGTATGCCAGAATGCTGTGGGTAAGCTTAAATGTATTTTTTTATCTCCTTTAGGTGCAGCAGATTTCCAACCAACACCACCGATATATGAGAAACTGAGACGCAGCTACCAGGGAGATACTGGTGAAAAACATAAGGGGTGGGTTTCAGTTTTTAGCTCCATCCCTTGTTCTATTGAGTATAGTCCCACGGGGTGGTCAATGTAATGGAAATATTCTTCATTCTTAACCTTGCCAGTGTTTCAGTAGCGAATGAACCAGTCTATAAAGTTTAATAGAGCAAATTCTGGATCTGTTTCTATAGAATTATGAAAGCATCATTATTAAATTCACTACTGGTATGATTCTAGGACAGGTAGTAATAATTTATAAAGATGTTATTTCATAGCAATATTTGAGTATTGACAGAAATATAAACTAAATTAACAAAGATTATTATGCAATTCTACACTCAAGAAATTCTAAAACATGGAAAGTAGAAATATAGTTTCAAAATTCAGCCATTTGCATTTCAAAAATGACAGCAGCAGTACAAAGGGGAAGGAAGATGCTATAAAACATCTGAGAGACAGCTTCTTTGAAAAGGTTCTTCATAAACAGACCCAGAGTGAGACTCTCCAGAAAGTAAAAGGGACATGACTTGAGTCAGAGTGTTTGCAACTTTCCAATGTGACTACAAAAACATCTTCTAAAATAGCAACAAGAAAGTACTCGGGAAAAGGAATGACTGAAAGCTCTTGTACACATATGCCTTTTTCCTGACTCAGGCAGTAGTAACAGTTATCAGTGAAGTGCCCACTAATTCCTAGTTTATTGTGAAACAATCTTCGTTTCCAGTAGATTTGACAGTTTCTCTGGGGGAGTTCTGGATAGTCCACTTGAGAAGAAAATGGACATCATATGTGAGCAAATGGGGACTCATCTGACTCAGCTGATTTTCTCCTGAAAACAAAAAAATTGGGCTATCATTATAATGGATTTCAAACCCCATACTTATGAAGACAATTCTTAGGAACTATGAACTGCTAATCTATATGAAGGATTTTTAGTCAATTTTGAAATATTTTTAAGGCTACTGAGGAAAAGAACCAGTACAAATAATTGCAATAGCTCTGGCTTCATTTTTCCAAGACTCTTTCCCTCCAGACAGGATAATTTACTGTTGAGCAATGCTTTTAACTAGACTAGTGAAACAAAAATACACTGAGCTTGAAACAGCATCATTTGCTAATCAATCATGTTGATTCTTACCAACTCAGAAAGTATGTGTGCATGTATGCATGTGTGTCTGTGTCTGTGTCTGTGTCCGTGTCTGTGTCTGTGTCTGTCTGTGTGTCTGTGTGTGCATGTCTCTGTTGATATGGAACTGAGCAAGAAGAAGGTCTGGGTTTCCATTTTCTGAAGCTTATGCTTGAGAGAGTGCAACAGAGTGCAAATTTACCCAGGTGAAAAGGTAAAGGTCTTTTCTTCACATGACATTCTTACTCACTATTTGGTTTGCTGAAAAGGTAGCCATACCATGCATTCATAACTCACCTTATTAAATTAATCCATCACAAAACAATAATAAAAGAGTTGTTTAATTATTCATTATTTATCTTTGATTTGCATTAAGCAGTGCGGTGGTTCAAAAAAAAAAAGATTAGCATCAATCTGATCAATATTTCTGTAGAGAGTTTTTCAACAACTAGAGGTAATATATATATTTCTCCCTCTAAGTTATATATAGTGATATACATATATATAGAAATGTAAAAATCAGTTTATTGTTTAGAGAAAGGTTTTTGTTGATAGGCTGTGAGTCATTACAACATTATCTATCTACGTCACATAAAAATATGGCTCTTTCACAGGTCTCCCATTTCTTTCCCAGAGATTTTGAATGATTCATTTTGTATTAGTTCCCAGGGAATTTCATTTTATAGATAGGATGCTGGTTATTGTCATGATCACTTGAAAAATTTCTTTATCAGTACAGTGCTAGCAGTTTATGTTAATATCATGGTTTAATCGAGGTTGTCTAATTGTGATTTGATTACAAGTGCAAACATTAAGCATTATATTTTCAGGCACTGCCTTTTTTAAGATACACAGGATTTTCTTATGAGCACTTTTCAGAGATGGCTACTACGCTAAATATTTTTATTTCTTTTTATTCTTACCTAAGTGCTCCAAATTAATAAGAGTTTACTTTTCTCCTCAAAATTGTAAACGAACATACCAATGTAACCATTAAGATGTGTAGAATAGAAGTTTTATATCACCAAGATGAAATTTCATTGATTACCCTGATATCATTTGTTTCCATAGTGACTACCCTTCTGCTTAAAATATTTTAGAAGTAGTTAGTCAGTATACCCTCTATGAGAAACAGGACTACTAATTAAAAATACCTTAGAAATCTGTTTTACTTTTTCATGCAGAAAATTCATGGTGCCATTTTAAAAAGAAAAACTAGTTTTTTAATTAGAATCATACAGAAAATAGCCTTTTGACTCAATCTTCTTTAATGTTTACAGTTTTAAGTATTGTTATATAGCATGAGGAAACAGCAAAAGAAAAGCTTTAAGAGCTCAAGTTCAGACTTTCTACTCAGTCATAACAGCAACTGAATTAAACAAGTGGAACTCTCCTGTTAAGGTTCTTTCAGAAAGTCACCAGAAATGTATTGTAATTCATATGAATCTTATTTTCACAGTCTGGTTGGCTCTTGTAGTTCTGGCAGGTCAACCTAATTTATTTTTTCCATTCCTGCAACCTTCTCATCTGTGTGGGTGGGTGATTCAACTAGTGGCACACTTCCCTGTCAATCAGTAAACAAGCCAAGTGATACTCATTGTTCAACCAGAGAGGCCATCTTTCAATGAGACATATGAATAAAAGTATGATCTCTCAGGAGTATGTAATACCTCACAGAACATTTTGCAAATCTGGGAACTTTGTGCCTTTTGCCTGAAGCTTAGTTCTCTAGTACTGCAATCAATACTTAATTTTACTTTACAGAATATTCACAGAGTACTTTGAATTGGAAAGCACTCACAAGGACCATCAAGTCGAACTGTTAAGTGAATTGCCCATACAGAGATAAAACCCACAACATTTTGTAAAATAAGATTTTGTAAAATTTTGATTAATTAAAATGGCAAAAATATTTGTATTTTTTCACCTTGTATATGCATGTTGTCTCATCTCCACATTACAAGTGGCACACACCTGAACAACTGTTTTTCCAATAAAAATTTTTCACCATCACATTTCTGTTCATCTTCACCCTTGCATTAATGGTACATTAATGTAGTGTATAGTAGTGTATATGTAGTGTATAGTGTATATGTACTATACGTTTTTGACTTTATACTAAACCTGTTGGGTTTTTTTCTTCAGGGTACAAAAAAAAAATATTTAATCCATAGAAAAAGTGTGCTAATTTCAGTCAAAATTCAGTATTCATAGCTATAATTTGACTATCCCATACCTTGTACTGCTACAGCACCTGCAACTGTTTAGTTATCAAAGGGCTTCAAGAACCTTAGCTAAAGACACTAAATTAAAGTTGAGGCCTGATAGTAATGTCTTCAGGTTAGCATCTTTCTGTAATGTGCTACAGTTTTCTTTGGGATTGTATTGAACTATTACAGCATGCTTTTAAGGTAGGGAGATAAAGTAATCTCCATTATATTGACACAAATGAAATCTTCCATTCAGTTACACAGAGGCATCAAACTCTGAATAATTTCACCTAGACTCAGACATAGCTGTCTTCTTAAACTTGAAATATTTCTCTTCAGCTCCATCTGTGAAGTGTTTGATTGCATGCCAAAGTCATTAGGTGATTGATTTATAACACTTCTTATATTGTTAAAATGAAGCCTTATTTTACCTCAGAAACAGCACTACATTGATGATAGGTGAAGTGACTTTTTCATTATAAATTCCTTAGACACTAAAAAGCTAAAATAAATGTTAATAATTTCTCTAATCATCTGATTGTTAGAGAGGTTTCATATCATTCTCATATCCATTTTCCCATTCGATGTTTTCCCATCCACGTTTCCAGATGTTTAGAAGTTGTGTCAACTAAATCGCTATTTCAATAGTGTTTCTTGCAGTGCCATTTATTAAAAACAACTATGTCATTTTCAAAGCTCTCCCTAACTTTTATACAAGAAAGCAAGTCACAGTATTACTTTTGAGGTTTAGATTTTTCCTAATGTCCTTCTTAATATCAGAACTTTGACTAATGCTGTTCTTCAATATTCTTCACTCCATTTCTGCAATCTGTGTTTCAAGTTTTCAGATCTGTTTTTCTTTATTTTTTAAACTATTTTTAAGAAAGACATTGGCAAAATAAAATAATCCATAAATTACTGGGCACAATGGCTAATTCCAGAGCAGAGGTATGACCTCTTGAATCCTGAAAACAATAATCAACTAATTTTTAAACAAATTGTTATCTTTTTGCAACCACATTATCCTTAATAAAGTGAGGTTTTTGCATACATGTGAAATCCAGAATGTTTTTCATGGATGAACTGGGATATGCAGGGAAAAATGGCAGAATGAGGATCTTTTCTCCCATTTTTGTTTTCTACACTTGTTTCATAATTATTTAAACACAAAGATACTTCACTACTTGAAATTCCAACAGATTTAAAATTATAAATGAGAAAAATTGATTCTAAGGTATTAATAAATATTGCTAATAATTACTTGGATATTTGTCTTTCCTTGGAGTTATATTGTAGCACTTCTCTTGCTATGCAATCATCTACTTCCCTATTGTTCTAATTTTGATCTCAAAGGATGCATCATCTGTCACTAAATGTTCAATATAAAAGTGTTCATTTTGTTTCGTTTCATTCACTGTAGAAGGAGAGAACAAGTGTCCCTCTGGTATGCTCATCAAAATTGTGATCTCACTCATTAAAATGCACAGAAACTGGCTTTTTTCTTTTATCCACAGTCGATCATAACTTTATTGTTAGAATCTCATTAACACTCTGTTACTTCTCTCTCTCTGTAGAATTTGTATTTTTGTTTTGGTTTTAGATTTTTTTTTTGTTTTTGTTTTTTTGTTTTGCTGTGTTTTTTCTCCCCTCTTGCAGGAAAGTAATTAAACAGAAACAAACAAAATTATTGCATATAGATTTCTCAGCTGACTTTATGCATCCACATTTGAAGCATATCTTATAGTATTTATGTAACCTTGTACCATAATTCAATGGTAAAGAAAAATTCTTTATGTCATTTAAGCTTCACTTTTTTTCTGCAAAAGTTATCAGTTATTAAATATTTTTCTATTTTATTTATTATTTTATTTACTTTTTATTTTATTTATTCCCCTCTGAACTTTTCTTCTCTTACCTCTTCATACATTAGTATTAAGATTAGAATTATTTTTCAAAGTTGTTACCAAACTTTCCTTATCTGGGACGTAAGATATCAAAGTCATTATCTTCTTCCAAAAATTAATCTTTCAGAAGTATTTTAGTGCTATGTTGTTTTCCAAGGATCATCTAAGACGGTACTAGATGTACATTCATTCTCCAATTTTGTATACATACGTGCACGCACATACATAAACATTACTTTTTCAGTATTGTATTCTGTTTTTTTTCATTAATGTCCCTCTTTCTTGGCAGAAAAGAATAGTGCAAAACTTGGGATCAAAAATGAATTAAGTGTATCGAGTCTTCCTCCTCTTTTCTCTTGGTAATCAATATTCACAATAAAACTTAGAAAAAAGAAGTACTTGTGTACAATTCTCTTTAAGACCCTGAATTCATCACTGAACATGGGAAAAAGTGTTGAACATTTTTGCAGTCATTAAAACAAAATACTTTCTTTACATGTTACCTCATCTTATCTCTTGACCATTTGGCATCCAATTACTGCTATGAATGTGAATGAGCATATATTTTTCCAAATCAATAAATTTATTCACTTAACTCAGAGCCATAACAAAGGAGTACCTATTGATCTGCAAACTGGATCTCACAGAATTTTCTATAGCTAATATACAAGTTGGCTGACAATAGTCCCTGAAGATCTTCTTATCACTAGATAACAAGTGTTAAGGATCATTAGCGTAATGAGCGATTTGACTATCTGTCTTCACAGTGATTTGTGAAGTAATATTGTTTCTTAAAATTGTCTTCAAAAAAAACCTCAACTTGATCAATAATGTACTATTTTGTATAATTAGTTCACATGTTTGTACACACATAGATTTTATATTTTTAAAAAAACCACAGTCCTTAGTATGTAAAAAGTCTTGAGCTGTAAGGCAAATACCGCATCTTGCAGAGTTTTGCCTGTAAATAAGGGAGTACATTTTATGTTCATCAGACTTAGTATTACTACTTATTCTGGAACACGCCTGCCTGTGCAACTTGTCTACTCTACTGGAAGATGCTGGGTAGTGTCAGGAAAGTGTGGTAATCAAGAAAAAAGGGATTTTACATATCTTTTCACAAACACTGGCTAAATAATTTTGGGGGACTTATTTTTCTTTTCTTTCTTTTTTTTTAAGTGTGACATTTATTAGAAATTTTAGGGGTCTTCTTTTTTTGAATAATTTCTCTTTCATCAAAAATTATGCCTGGTTTTCAGAATATTGCTTCAAAATATATTTAATTAAAATACATTCAAATCTTCAAATCAAAATGAAAAGTGATCCCAATTATTTAACACCTAAGTTGTATAAGCAATTTTAGTAGGTATTAAAAATGTTTCATTATTTTTTAATGGTATAGTTCCATTCCTACTGAAAGTGCTTATGTAGATTGAGAAACAAATTATCTGCAGAAGTCCACTAAATCCTTTGGAGTTATATTGCAAAGGAATTTAACTTCAAATGCTCACTTTCAGCACTTCTAAAATCCAGTAAAATCTCTCAATTTTCATTTCATTACAAGAATATCTGTCGCTTGGACTTTAGCTGTAACAGCTTTCCTTTTTTCTACACATACATTTTTTCTGTTCACAAGCTGATGACTAAGATCTGTGAGTAATACATGAAAATTATAGCATAAACTTAACATGGATTCATTTTTCATAAATTCC
>WBNP01001861.1:467659-510335 GCA_013401095.1 Passerina amoena | reverse complement strand
TTTTGGAAAACATGTAACTTTTAAGCTGTTATATTTGTCATGTTATTTGGAATAATTACCTCTCCCAACATTCAGAAACAAAAGAATAATTGGATGAAAAAACGGGTCAAGTGAAAATTTCAATTTTATATGACAAAACCCAAAGTATCGTGCCTTTTCTAAACTAGATGTGCCCAGAATAAGAAAAAAATATTTATATTTGTGATAAATGAGCAACCACATATCCCATAATAAGGAGAGGAAGGAACATGTAAAAAGTCTTACCAAAAGTCTGAAGATCAGAGCAGTAAAACCCATAAGTATGAAATCATCTGATCTTCCCTGTTTCATGCTGGACTCAATCCCTAGTATATTTATAATGTTAAGAAAAGAAAGTGTAAAAATTCCCAAATAGTAATACAACTAATAATAATAATAATAATAATAAATAATAATGCTGCACTGAGGCTAGCTAAAGGCATTCTGTCCTCACACGTGAACTGTACCAAACTGTATATATCACTTGCAGCCTAAAAGAAACATGAACTAATAATTCTTCCAATCAAGAATACTTAAACAAGAAAAGCTGGCAAAAGCTATTTGATTTCCCTACTAGACTACTTTTTGCTTATGACTGTGTAAGATTTTACTTAGGAGTACCATGGTCTATGAGAATTGAAAAGGGCAAGCAAGAAAGACCAGCAGTTTCCCTAGAAATTTCTGATAGCAGAACTTTCTTCAGGTTAGATGCTAACTTCTTCAGGATAAAGGAATCTTAAAAATCAAATGGCTGGGAAATGAAATTGCAAATTAAATTCAGCATCATGAGTTTGCCAAGGAATATAAACATTTTCTATAGAAAGTGACCATGTCTCTTTTACCATGGTCAGACAAAAAATCTTGGCAGTGTAATGAAGTATTCTTTGAAAATGTAAGTTTTGATGAGCAGAAATAAAAATTTTTAAAAAAGGGAAGAGAAACTGTGGAAATCTTTAGGAAAATATTGGAAGCATAACAGAGGACTTCATTGTGATAGTTTTTAACGGGTTTTTGTTGACCTTTTGAATACTGAGTGTAACTCTTGTATCCTCTTTCAAGAGTTTCTTTGTAGAACTGGAAAATTTTCCAAGAAAAAATTGAAGATGCTCAGAATTATTGAATGGCTTTGTACGAAGAACAATTAAGTAACCTTACAGCTGAAAGACAGACTGCGAGGGACATTTGTGATAGAGAGTTACAAAACAGTAAACGGTACAAACAGAAATGTAAATAATTGGCTCGGCTATGCAGATGGTCACATGAGAGGCAGCTGTCATGCTTTAGAAGGTGTCATAAACCATCAAATATCCCAGAATAATTTGTGGGCCTTCCATCAGAGGACTGAAGGTGATTTACATGAGGCAGCAAAAAAGTATCCAGCCCAGGGGTGGTACCTGGAGATTCCCATCTAGCCTGAGTATATATTAAGCCATTAAAGTTTGTGTTTCAGGGGCTTCATACAGCCTGTATGGATCAGGACTGTGACCGTCACTTTGAGCAACAAGGGGCTTCAAAGTTGTGACAATCAAGTCTCATTGCTGGACCCACAGGTGGTGGCATCTTTTTATCACTATCCTCTCTTTCTCTTTCTTTCTCTCATTGTTTCTGTTCCTAACTTCTTCTCAAGATATAAGACTGACTAAAAAATTCCAATCAATGCCTTATTAGGTGTCTTGTTATATCTGGATAAATTAAAGATGGACAAGTTCAAGTTATCTATGTTAAAGTTTGTGAAGTGCCTCTACTTTGGATGTCATTTTAAAATTTGACAAGTACCTTATTTTCCTTTCATATTCTAAAGTTTGCAAGCTATAGTTTTTTATTGATCCTTCTGAGAGTTTATTGTTTCTCTTGCACACCATCCAGAGTGCATCAAACAACCTACTCCTAAAACCACCAATTGGACTAAGGCATAACACTTAAGTCAAAAGGCAAAATGCATTTTCAATAAAGTTTGTTTCTTTGGCCTGGCTCCAGCCTGCTAATTTTATCTTATTTCTCATCTTTAATTAATCAAAAATTGAAATAAATAGAAAGGCATAGTAGAGATAATTAGTTCTTCCTTTTGCTCTAGTAAAGCATCTACCAGCAATGATCACAGGTTGTAGGCTAAATTCTTGAGCATTTTTGCAACAGATCAATATTTAAGAACATCATATTGTTGTACCTATAAATTTTTCAAAAAGATTTAATGGCAGCATTTTACCACAGAGGGCAGAGTCCTCTTGACATATATGATTAAAAAATTTGGGGGGTGGAGAGGTTTATTAGTTTTTTAAACAAATTCTTTATTTCAAATTCCTTCCAGTAATATGATATTTCCATATCTAGACACGGGTTCTAGAATGGGAATATTTTTCCTCTTTTTTTTCATAATATAATTAATATTTTTCCAGTGAAAAGCAGTTTTTCCTTGATAAAATAGAAGGTTTTCTTTTCATGTTTCTGCATGCTATATTAAAATAAAATTAAACAAAAAGACAATCAGCCTGCCCATATCCCCAAATTCCCTTCATAAGTCTAAAAAATACGAACTTTCAGTATCTTTCTATGATACTGAAATGCAAAATGAGATGCCATACAAACTAGACACATGACTAGGAATTTATTCTCCTTCAGTTCTTCAGCTACATTAAGAATAGAAATTGTGACAAATCTTATACAGACAGAAGACATAAAAAATGTCCAGTAAGGGTTGTTAACATTCTAACTGTTAGGTATCCCTTCTCTATTACTTCTTCCTCTGCTGGATGTCTCAGTGGACTCACCATGCAATATTCCTCATGCTTATCTCAAGTAAGGATGGCTCTGCTCATATAAGGGAGATAAGGTATTCTCCAATCAGAAATTCAACACACACTGTTTTTCATGTGCAGGAGATAGAAAGGAAACATAACATATTCTAAAGAATACTCTGTTCATCACTTAAAAGTTTGAGTTTTGACCACAGTAAGATAGTGCAACCTGATACACCCTTGACGTAACTTCTGATAGCTTAAATATGAGGTAAATAATTCCAAAGTTGAATCTTGATAAAAGACTAAAATGCTTGTATGTCATTACTATACTTGATTTTTAAACCACATTACTATAGACCTAGAAATTAATCAAACAACTTTCAGTGTTCAAAAACATTTCTGCTAATGGTTTCTTCTCTGAAATATATAACTTTTTCTATATCTTTTGGGCAGTGTCCATTATTGTTAATTTTTATTTAATCCAAGCAATCTTTTCCTTAGACTTGGAGCTTTTGTTCCTATTTATATCCTGGCTTTTCATGTTCAGAGCTTCATTGTTAAATCTCATGCTTCTTTAGTTTTTTTTGAAGTTTCTTTCACTGTAAATTGGTGACATATGTCAGGATCCCCGTCAGTCTCTGGCTAGCTCAATACACATCGTGGTAATTTTTACGAAATTAATACAAATTAATAAATTACACATAGTGCCTTGGAATTACCTTAGGATAACAAGAAAGAAGAAAGCAAAAGAGCATTCTCATTTATATAATTTAACACAGAATTCTTATGAAAGTTTATACATCAACTCAGAATTCTTAAAAAAGTTTAAAAATGAACTTAAAAATTTATTTATCATCATAATTTTTTTTTGAAAAAACAGTAGCATTTTTGTTCCTAAAGCTCTTTTGAAAATTAATCTATTTGTCTAGATCAGTTCTAAAATCTGGTTTTGATTCTGCTGCTAACAGTCTGCAGGAATGGGATGAATTAACCCTAATCTCAAAACCCTAATCTCATAGGAAATGAAAAAGAAAAAAAGGGGTATAGTGATAGCACTTTTAAATACACTTTCCTGACAAGGATCAATGTGCTTCTGAAATAAATGCACCAGCCTTCCTCCACAGACAGACACTTGCTATCTTGCTATCTTGAAATGCTTTTAAGAAAAGGAAAGAGGGGAAAAAAAGTCCAGTGTTGCTAAGACCCTGGAAGGATTTCATCTGTTGTTTGAGTACATAGAAAAGAAATCTTTGGGAAATCATAATTCACAACCCTCAACCCTGTTTTCTGCACTGTATCTTGTCCTGTCCTGTAAATCAAAATAGAAGGTAACATTGTTAACGTTCAGAAACACATAACCATGAAAATGATTATGTCAGTGCTTTTTATTAAGAGCTTTGGGAGCCAGGGGTATATATTCAACCCAAATCTGACTTCAACCATACATTCGAGATGATAATGCTTTTATATTCTATCGTTATATAACTTTCATGTTAATTATTAAACTTTATTGTTCTATTGTATACATAAATTTCAGCTAAGCATAGCCCCCCTTAAATTTCCAACATAGTTTCTCATGATTCTTCTTATGATTATTTAATAATTATATTCAATTATTAAACAATCATCACATCTAACAATTATATCATTTATCATACTGCTTACGCAGGTGCAGTGAACTGAGAAAACACAAAGCCTAACATTTTCAGAATCTATCTTTAACATTTTCCAGGGCTCCACTATCAACATGATGCTTTCACACTACTAAGCTGCATTGTTACAATAATGGGTCACTGGAAGAGCTGTTTCCCCGGTCCATTCACTGCACTGACTTGTTATTATTGAGGGGCATTTTCCTGCTGTCTTGGCACATAACATTTCATGTCTGTATTTCCTTAGGTACATTTGGAGATCTCTCTGAAATGTCTTTCCATCATTCCCTTAGTCAACATCCTTTTTCCCTTATTGTTTTTTTCAGGACATTTTTCCTGGGTCTTTTCTCAAATAAGCATGTGGGGCATTGGCAGGCATTTTCCATCAACATCTGGGATGTCTTTGCTTTCTTTAAAAAAATTCTAAGATAAAAGAGGAGACAGAAGTAAATAGAATCTTTGAAAAACTTAACTAAGTGCAAGATCCATCATTATGGGATTCCTGTTATTTTAATCTGTCCAAAAGCCACAGAGTAGTTGCAACTGCTGTAATAGTTAAAAAATGTGAAATATAAAAGGAATCCATTCTACACAGAACAAACACAGAATCTGTAATTCTTTCTTCCTAGTCATCACACCTAATCCAATAATATAAATGTACATGACATTCATAACAGTATTACAAAGCTTACATCCCTGTGAATTTTTCTACTGTCAACATACCTAGTCAACCATCCATAATTTTTTTTTTACACTATATTACTTTTTCTGCTTTGTAAGTGCATATTAACATTACAGCAGTTGGGCATATGCTCTTTTGCTATAGGAAATATGAGACTTCATTTAATACAATCTTTTGCCAACACTTTGCCATAGGCAACTTTCTTAAAATTTAATATGTGTAGAAACTTTTGGGTTGTCTCTCATGATGCAATCACTACAAGATTACTACAAATTGGTATATTCTCACAAATTCTTTTTGTTCATAATGATACCTCTATAAACATAGCTCTTGGCCAGTCCTACTTTGGGGTTTTTTGGTTTTGTGATTCTGTGTTAGTTTTTCTGGTTTTTTTTTTTTTTTTTTTTTTTTTTTTTTTTTTTTTTTTTTTTTTTTGTTTTTTTTTTTGTTTTTTTTTTTTTGTTTTTTTTTTTTTTTTTTTTTTTTTTTTTTTTTTTTTTTTTTTTTTTTGCTAGGATTTGGTTGGTGGTTTTGTTTTTTGTTTGTTTTATTTCAATACAGAGCTATGACCTGCAGTAAAGCAAGAGTACTTCATAGATTTTTTTTTAGGAATTGTGCCTAGATAGCTTTCATCCACAGGCTTGACAAAAAATTGTAATCCAAATACCTGATGAGGAAAGGGCAAAGGAGGAAGTGCAACCACATTAATGAATTAGTATTAAATGTTAGGAAAATCTGAGACTTGCAGTCTCACGGGCTTGGGCCTATAAGTAGAGCAGATAGAAAACTGTCAAAATGCCTCCTTTCCTTGCCAAGGGAGACGCTGGATAAAATTATTTTTATCGTCCATGCTTATCTTACACCCTTATTCCAATTATGTGATTCCTTCTGCACCTAGAAGAACAATCCTTTGTTAAGCTGCTGCTTTGCTTTCCTCAAGGCTGCTCTTGCGTCATATTTGTATTAATCTCTGTGTAGGTGTGATGGTTTCACAGCAGGGAAAGCTAAGACTGTCTAAACCCCCCCCTCCCCCCATCACAAAGAGGGGAAAAAATATATTAAAAAAAAATGGGCAGGGGAAACTACAAGAGATTAAAAACATTGGAGTCACAATTTTACCATAATAAGGTAAACCTAAACCAGCAGTAAACAGAACAATGAAAAGAAACTTGTACAAAAGAGGGAAATGGTTTAGCCTATAAAAGCAAGGCGTTTGTGCAGAGCCCCTGGAACAAAGACAAAATGGCCTCAGCCTCCTGGGCAGCCCACCTGCTCTTAGAACAAAACCAGGACGACTGCTATGCCCAGGCAATTCCTCATGGCCCAGGAGAACAAAGAAAAAATGGGGGAGAGATTCTCCTGTTTCAGCCCTCCCTGCCCCAGGAAAAACAGGAAAACAAAGGGCACAAAACAAAACCTGCAGAGCTACTTTGTTTGAATCAGGGGGTTCTGTTGCCAAAATGCTGACTCCTATTACAGTGGTGTGGGTTCAGGGGCTCTCCTTCACGGTGCAGCAACAAAAAAGTGGGGATTGGGCAGGTTGTCTTCCCTCACCCTGTCCCTTTTCCTGTGCCTGCCCCTCTCCCTCTCCTTCTCCCTGTCCCTGTCTCTGTCCCTCTCCCTCCCCTCCCAGCAAGTGGAAAAAAGCAAGCAAACGAGTTGTGAAATTTGCTGTGAAGCCGCTCCGGATCACAAAATGTCATATCCAGGATATTGGCACAGAGACCACCTGGTGAGTCCCTTGGGAGCCCACAGAAAACAGAGGAGGTCCTCTGTGTTTCCATTCCCTGTTTTGAAAGGTTCACTGCGCCACTCCCTTTATGTGAATGGAGTAAAAGGTAAGGTTCTGTTTCCAGTGTCCCTGTAGTCACCTGGAAACTGCCCTCCTCCTGGGCCTCTTCCCACCCCGCAGCAGGGTGAGATCATGGCTATGATCCAAAATGGTTTTTGAATAAACATCACTGAAAACTCCACTGCCTTGCCTCTGTACCCAAGACAATAGGCAAATAGGAGGAAAACAGTGAAGATAAGGTTGTGACTTTGAACAGAGGTGTTAGGGAAAGTAGGACAAGAATCATAATGCATACGCGCACACACTTCTCTGTGTTAGAAGAAACTATAAATGTAGGTCTATTTTATTCAAGGAACTTTGAAACCCCCTTCCATTTAAAGAGAAGCGCACTGCCTAGAGAACAATTTTTGTATAACCATGGTTTAATAAGTTTATTTCTTTAAGTTAGAAGCAAATGGCTGAAAAATTCAAATACTGATGATATATACTGCAGTTGTCCCTATTTGCATTTACATGATGTCTTTGTTGGAGATCTCAAATGAACCATTGCTTCAAATGAATTTATATTAATAAAGTGTTGCAAAGGTTTCAACACTGCGTATGTATAACTGGCCACCTCACATTTTATAAAACTGAACCAGATAGAAATTAAAGAGGATTTGTTTGGTTCTTTTAAAAACATGATTAATGGGAAGCTTATGCTGACCCTAAGGCTTAATGAGAGTTACAATGTAGAATAGAAATCAGGATAATCCTGCAGTAGTGACACAGGAATAATGGTAAACTATGGATACAAAATGATGTTAACTGAAAGTATTTATTGCTTCAAATTTATACTTTAGAGAAGAAAGTGTTTGCTAAGAATGCCTAGTTAAAAATACTATCTAGAGCCTTATTAATGAAAATAAAAAGCCCAAGTTAATCTCACTACAGAAAAGGAACAAGCACATAAAATTGTCTAGTAGAATGAGACATAATATTGAAAAGGGGGAACAGAGAGACATTTCTACTCTGAAAATATTAATTCAAAAACAGAGTAAGCAGAACTATATGTTAGATTAGACAATTCAAAGTAGAGTGGTGCATTTTGGGGTACAGGGGACACATCTGAAAAGCATAATTCTCTCACTTTTGTTTAGAACCAATCACTATCATTGGGTAAATAGGTATTCATTGAATAGAAGCATGCCATAACCTTTCTAGGGATGTGTGAACTAAGGAGGCTACAACAGGAAAACAAAAAACCTGCTAACTGTGGAGAGCAGTGTAAAATTTGAATTCATCAGTCGCGAAATAGAGAGTAGAAGAGATCTGTGTGTGTTTTCCTTGCCTTTTAAGGAAATAGGCATTTTAACATGGACAATGTAAAGCAATAGTAAAGTCTAACACAAGCTGTCACAGCAGAGCATCGACTTCATAAATTATCAATTAAAATCTGGGAAAGAATTTCAGAGATATAGCACCATGTTGACAGCATTTTTAGTCAGCTTTTTTGAATACGCAACACATCGATGTAATTGAATCAGGCAGTGATTCAGCATTGAGCCAGTCTGCAGCCTGAGTTTACACTGCACAGTTCTATACAAGAGATGTCTCAAAAATACTAAAGCATGGAAGGGAATTCGTGCAGTGCTACCAGTGATGAAAAAAGTAACAACTTTTTTTCATTAAAATTGAACTGCTCTGGTTTAATAATAATTGTAATGTCCCTTCATTTTGCAATACATAATGGCAAAAGGTTTTGGCTTTCACTGATTATCCTTTCACTCTAGGAAAGAGACAATTACATTAAATATGAGAATTAACTTAGTACTTCTGCTAAGACATCATTGAGATGCAGTAGTACTGAGAGAACCTACTTGGTAAACAGTACTTATGCTTGGGGTGAAAATATATTCAATAAATAGAGAGCTTGCCTGTAAATACCCTTCAGAAGTTGTAATGTCCAAGGCAGCAGACAAATCTTTAACAGATTTCAAACTACTTTCTTCCGGTGAACCTCTCTGTAGTGAGTCACAAGAAAGCACGCAGAGAGACCAACCCTCCAGGGTGCCAGAAGGAACATTTTTGTCATTCACTCTAAGTGACAAAATATCTTGTTTTTAGAAGTCACTGTGGAAACAGAAGGGTGAGGTTAATATATTGCAGCTTGTGAATGCCCAGTTTACATCTTCAACAGAAAACTTAAAAAGAAAAATTTGAAATTTCCTATAATGTTTCAAATAACATTAAATGTTTTGTACAATGATCAAAAACTTAAAATTATGGGTATTTTAAATAGATGTACTGCTAGATACACTCATTGACTAAGACTGTAAGACAGGAAGGCAGCAATCTCTTCATGTGTCTACAGTATTTGATATTGATGTTCTGCCTTTTAGTTTCACCAAAGCAAAAAACTCATATAAATTTTAATGGTTCTTAGTTACTTTATTTTTCTTTTATGCTCAATGCCATTATGGGTTCTGCATGATAAGGAAAAGAAAGGATAAACTAGACCATGAAAAGGAATGTTCAGCAATACTTTTTGAAAATGTTGACCTGTATCTTGAATTTTTTTAGAGAAGAAGGAGGTTTTATTTCAAAACTTCTGTACAAGAAATCTTATATATAGTACAACAGGTTTACACAGCAAGTATATAATGTGTAGAGCAGTAATATAAGTGTACTGTGTCTGCTGAGTACTTTAATAACTTTCAAACCATGCATAATTATGTATGAGTTTGATAAGGAAAAAAATCATACATTGAATTTGTCAACAGACAAAATTTAGATTCGTGCTGTTATTCTTTGTACAGGATTTGTTAGGATAAAATATTCCCAATCACTATGGGGACTTTGTTTTACTCAGTACTATCTGAATTTTCATAGATAATTACAGCCTGAGAAATTTACTCCAGCATGTATCATTACTGCTTAAGCATCATGCTAAAGAACAAGCATCACTCACCCTCTTTTTCTACTATTTAGTTTTTGTGGAGCGTATTGTCTAATCTACCTTATACATTTCATCATGAAGAATGAGTAAATGACACCTAAAATAAGAAAAATTAAATGGAGACACTATGTTTACCAATTTAACTTCATAAACTTAAAATTATTTAAAAGTAAAAAACATGGTGAAGCAGACATAAAAATCAGAGAAAAGTAGGAAGATATTTCTGTATTTAAGGAAGATGGTGAGTAGCATGTTATGGCATCTAGGCAATGTTTTAAAGTCAGTTCCTTTGGTCAGACTCAATTGCCAAGCAGCATAGCTTTCATAAGTCTGCATCTGTGGTAAATATACCAAGATCTGTACAAACAGAAATAGAATGCTTGGGGGGAAAAAGCCCAAAAACCAAGTAACCCGGATGAAAAAAAAAAAATTTGATTCTCATACCTTGCTTTAATAACACCATCAAGTTCTGCTTTGATATAGGTTGGTTGTCCAAACAGGTGTCCCTAAAGGTGCCATCAGGCATTTGAATGCCAGCCAGTGTTTAAAGCATGCCAGTCTTATAGCCATTAATTGAGATACTGCAAAAGTCCAATATTGATGCAGAAAAATTAGAAAGACTTTGTTCACCTCAAGATTAGAACAGCAGAGGGAGCTGTCAATCTTTTCAGGAACAAGGACGTAATGATATCCAGCTTCAGAGACGGGTATGTATTATCCAATCAATTCCAGAGCATCACACAGGGCTTTAGTAGTTGTTTGTACACTGTCCAAATATACAGATAAATGTGGAGTTATATGACTTCATAGCTTGACCAAGGCTGACAAAACAGCACACATAGTTGAAAATCAGCCAGAATTTACACTAGCTCTGGTTATTATCTATTGAAATCTAGCTGCTTTTTGAATTTGTAATGTAACTTATTTATTATGCTTTTTTCCTTCTATTTTTTTTCTTTGTCTGTTGATAAATTCCTAGAACTTCCCTTTGGCTTCTTCAAGCTCACTTTCAAAGCTGTATATATCCTACTAATATGTGAAACTCCTCTTGACTGCTTATTAGTCAATGGTGCTCCAACACACATGATAGTAAGGGCAAAATAAAAAATATAAGCCAGCAAAAATTGCAGTAAAAGTAGAAAAAGATCATGTTCCAGTCATGAACTTGATACAAAGAAATGAGCAATGAATTGTTTCTTCAAATTATCTTCCCAGCATTTAAATAGCTGTACTTCTTTCACTTTTTCTCTTGAAGCAACCAAGGCTAGGAAGGTTTTTTAAGTGTGCCAGTGTGTTGCTTCAGTTACAGAGTATTTAAGCACAGGAAAAAAAAAGATCATTAAATGTTAAAAGACAGATTTATTCAGTGTCAGCTCAACACTACTTGAGACATGGTACAAATCACCTCTGTCTGTCTTCACTTGACTGTTACATTTGCCCACGGCAATCCTTTTTTAAATCAATCTTAGTGGTAAAGTACATGATAGCAAAATTAGATAAGCTTTAAATCAAATAAACCCCTCTCAGGTATAAACAATTACGCATTAATTTGAAAATCAACTATGTTTTAATTTACTGCTAATACTTATTTGAGTAAAATATTAAAATAGCAAGTGTAACACTTTTCTAATGAACAGCTTTTGGAAACAGTATCAGAACTTTAAATTATAGCCAATGAACTAAATGTTAACCTAATAATCAAAAAACATAGGGGTAAAAAGACCATGAATGCTTGCAAAATTTAAAGAGAAAATTAGTCTTATTTTCTCTGTGTTGCAGTCTCTAACGTTCATTGTATTCCACGCTTGCATGTTTTTATGTATGGGTAAAGTAAAATACGCATCTGTTTTTGGCAGATGTGTATGGTCTGGCAATATGAAGAGCTACTGGATTCCATTATCTTCATACTCCAAGGAATTCTATACCACTATTTTATTATTAAGATTATTTTATGAATGCATTGTAGAAATACCCTTAAAATAAGGAAGGTTCATAAAAGACGAAGGTTCATTGTCTCTACAGCTCATGTAATTTTCCATGTATTTTCAGTACTTTCAGCAATGTTTGCAAAAAATGTTGTCCTCCAACACATTATGATATGATTATGTGCTATCACATGTTCTGACTAGCATAAAATAGTATTTTGAACTACTCTCAAAATAAAGAGTTTAAGGTCAAAAATGTCACAGCTGCAGAGACTTGTCTCTGATGCTGAGCCATAACAAACACATTGACAAAGATCAGTTGGAAATGCGATAGCTAAATGATTTTTTGAATTCCACAATGACCATGGCTATTAAATATAGCATTCTGCTTGGTCAACAGTTAATTTTGCCAGCTTACATTTAATTACATAATCAAGTGAAATTTTGATACTAGAGAAGTTCCTTTGACCACAATATCAGATGCTGTAAAGCAACATATACTGAGATGTGTATTAGTGCCGAGATACAGATGCTTTTGCAAGTCATTTGTCCAAAATGTTTGAAAAACTATTTTCTTTCTTATTTTTTAAATGCAACTTGAAAACAACATGCTAGAGAATACGGTCTTCTATACTGTGGGTCAAACTGGACTTCCTTTGCTTTGTTTGAAAAACCTGTGCAGTATTTGGGCTATTAAGTTCTTCAAATCTTTTAACAAGATAGATCTTCTTTGTTTTGTTACAGTGTTCTTTTGTACAGCTGTAGCTACTTCACTTTGCTCCTGACCACTTAATTGCTAGGAATTTTTTTCCTCTTTTTTCTTTTTACTTTTTTTTTTTTTTTTAATTTTCCAGCAATAATTTTGTGGGGCATTCTAAGTCTTGAAGGAAAACCAAATTAGTTAAAACAGTTAGAGCTGCTATTTGAATTGGTGTATGAAGTTTGTAATATGATACCATCTATATAATCTATCACTTTGCAGAAAATAATTACATTTTTTGAAAGGTCTTCAATTCATATTAGATGTTCATAAGTTGAAAAAACCCTAAAAACTGGCAGTTCAGTATGTAAATCTCAATGTTATCCACTTGTGAATTGCTGTAAAACAATGAATAAATGTGATTGAAGCACTTTCTGTAGCAGCTGCATAAATCAGCTGCTCTGCCTTGATTCTTGTTACTTTATACTTTTATCACAATGAGAAACAAGCTTTTAATGTCATAACAGAATCTGAAAACATTAGCAGTTCCTTTCTTTATTGATCTTTTTGTATAATGTATGTTTGTGAATGTGATGTTCACATCTAAGAATTACATATTGATATATATACACATATATGTATACACACATATGTATATATATACATGTATACATGGTAATAAACATTTCATAAACCATTTCATCCCTGTAAACATGAAAACTTGTGCAGACTGGCTGCAATCATCTCCATGAATTTTTAACCAGGGATAAGACTGGATTCCAGTAGTAAGTAAGTCATCCTTAAATCCTTTGACCAGATATCTCAAGTATCAATGTCTTTATTATCTTTTCCCTATATAATTTTAGTCATTTTGGCAAACATTTTGGCTTTCTGACCTTTTCTTTTTCTAACCTTTGTTAAATTTTATCTAAAAATTGACTTAAATTTTATTCTGTCTTTTAATATTTGAAAATATTAGTAGTCTTTTTTTCCTATTTAAAGCAGTCTTATCTTGAGAGTGCTTAAAATTAAAATTTTCTTACTCTTTGTTTCTTTGCTTTTTCATAGTTTTGGTTTTGTTTAATCTTTTTCAGTGTTGTATTATCTGTATTCATTTTCTTCAGCTGGGCTGAATATTTCTGTTTTAATAAGGAATGTTTATCAGAAAGACCAAGTCAGTGATAAATATCAGGGTGAAAAGGCCCCTTGGATATTTCCATTTCACTACTGCTTGTACTTCTATAGAGGTACCATAAGAGGATATAACTTCAGAATAGGTGGCGTTGGAATATATACCCTGAGGCTTTCTAGCCCGATTCCTTCTAAAGAAGGACTACTAGCATTTGATTGCCACTAGGGGGTGGCTGAGTGGAAGGGGAAAGGAAAGAAAAAAGAAAAAAAAAAAAAGAAAAGGAAAAAAAAGGAAAAGAAAAACAAAAGAGAAAGAAGAAAGGGAAAAGAAAAAAGAAAAAAAGAAAAAAAAGTAAAAGGAAAAGGAAATGGAAAAGGGAAAGGGAAAGGAAAAGGAAAAGGAAAAGGAAAAGGAAAAGGAAAAGGAAAAGGAAGGAGGAATGAAAAGGAAAGGATAATGAAAAATCATTGCATAAAATCCAAAAGTTTTATTTTCTTTGACCCATCATTGTGCACCTATGGTCAGTCTTGCCCTATCTTCTCTCTTACCTGAAGACAGTAATGATCTCTTCACTGAAATATTCTCCTCATATTGGAGTTACTGCTTTAGATACAATCAATACATTGTGATGACGGCAGGTTCAGAATATTAGAGCGCTTAAACGCTGTGGTAGTATTCTCTTGCTTTTTTCCTATGTTAAAGCCCTGAATATTTCTTTAATGAGCTTCTAGTGAAAGGCATCTAGCACATGTATTCTTAAGTTGATGTCCCCTAAGTTAAACACCTTACATTAATTTAGAGGAAAAAAAATCCATAGTTTTATATTGATAAAAGCATAAAAAGATTATTTATTCAATCTGAAGAATAAACAACATCTTGACAAGTGTAAACTGATGTCACAAAAATAAAAATTAAATACATAAATATGTGTGAAGACTCATTCACATTCACTTTAATGCTCTTATTCAGATATTTTAGTCCAGAGTATTAAAGTGGTCTTTGTTAGGTTTAAGAGACCGAAGTTCTTTTCAGAACAATTTATGAAAACTGAGAGCCTCATGACCTGTTCTGAGAACATTCTCAGAAACTAAAAATTATTTGGAAATATCTTACCTTTCTTCATCTTCCTTGAGAGTTGTTTTTCTTTTTTCTCAGTAAGAAAGATGTTGCTATTATTAATAAAAGCAGCATAGTGCACTTATAAAATATTAGAATTAATTTGCTTTAAAAAGAAGTAACTTAATTTTCATTTTTACAAGAACTATGAAGTTTTACTCTTCTTCTGAAGAAGTGACAGCATAAGCTATTTGGAATTTGACAAAAATTCTGAGACCCCACAGCTTTACAACACTAATGATTCCTACTGAAATGGTATAATTTGATCCTGAAGTAAATTATCTACCTCAAAATTAAATGTAAACATTTTATGTGCAGATCCAATGCATTAGAAGAACTGTAAGTTCATAATAGTCAAATATTAAAACCAAAGGGTTCTCTTTCTTTTTCTTTTAAGTTTTAAAATTAGTTCTACAAAGTTAAAATACAGTTTATGGGAATAGAAGTTGATCAGATGTACCCTTTTTGATCAGAAGGAGCATTCATATGCCTATTTGTTTCCTGTGCTAGCAAGCTGTCCCTTATTTTTATACTGATTGACCATGATTAATTACAGTGTTTTGGAGACAGAAGTTGTAGAACTATTGAGACAAGTATTTGATGTGATAGAGTATACAATCTATGGGTGTCGTCTGTCTATCTATCTATCTATCTATCTATCTATCTATCTATCTATCTATCTATCTATCTCCCTTAGCAGTGGCTCATGGAGATTGAAGAGATTCCTAGAAAGAAGAGTCTTTGGGTAACTACATAAAAAATAAGTGTTTGTCACATAAAAAATTTAAAGTTTAGCTTTCCTATTCAATGACTGCCAGAAATTTAAAGAAAAATATTTCTGAAATGAAAGCAAGCTGTATACTCAGGCAGAAGTGACCATTTCCATCAACATATAAGTTGATATTGTAGAGAAATTATCTTCACTGGACATCTTTTCACTATTACAAGGCTCTGCACCTGTATGTTACGGCCAACTAAACCAATTTTCGGTTTGGAAGATTTTTGGCGAATGCATAACCAGACACCTTTTAATTCAAAGAAATTATATAGGAAGAAATAGAAAATGTCTAAGAAAGACTGTTCAAACATTCAAAATTGTTCCTGCACAGAAGCATTCAGGCTCTGCAAAAACCTCACTTTTGGAAAGATTTCAGGGGTAACTTGTAATCCCACTGTCTACTGTTGGTGTTGTCGAAGTTGACAATGACATTTCTGTTGTCTGCCAAGTGAGAGTTTGCCATGGTGTAACTCCAGCCAGGAGCCAAGCCCCATGCAGCCATTCACTTACTCCCGCACCAGCAGGACTGCTGAGAGAATCAGAAGGAAAAGGGAAGAAAACTCATGTGTTGACATAAAAGACATTTTAATATGGAAAAAAAAAGGCAAAAGGCTATGCCCAAAAGAAAAGCAAAACCAGTAATTAATTCAGTGTTTCCCATGGGCAGGCAGGTGTTCAGCCATCTACAGGGGAGCAGGGCCCCATCATGCGCAGTGGTGACTTGGGGAGACAAATGCCATGGCTGCAAATATCCCCCCACTTCCTCTTTCTTCCCTGCACTTCACATACTGACATGATGCCACAGGGTCTGGAGTATCCCTTTGTTCATTTGGGTCACCTGTCTTGGCTGCGTCTCCTCCCAGCCTCCCAGGCACCCCCAGCTTCCAGTGGGGCAGTACAAGAAGCAGAAAAGGCCTTGGCTCTGTGCAAGCCCTGCTCAGCAAAAATAAAAACATCTTTCCATTATCAACCCTGTGTTCAGCACAAATCCAAACGACTTCCCCATACTAGCCACTGTGAAGAAAAGTAACCCTACCCCAGCTGGAACCAACACAAAATTATATCAAGAGAAAGGAAAAAAAAATTAGGTAGTGAAATCAAAATCTGAAACATATTCCAAGCTACAATTTATGTCTAATTACTTTGCTAGGAGAATGAAATAGGAGTAAAATGAATAGATAATCTATGAGTGATTAAAATGTAAATTGTTTTTGATAACTGATGCTGATTATGTCTTGAGAACTAAATTTCATAGGTTTTGGGGATTTGTAACAAAGGACATTTTTTCTGCAATTCAGATGAATTTATTTCTTTGTAGGATGATATGAGCTGGATCTGTGGCTGAGATCCATGGACACAAGTATTTCTTAATTAACCCAGCTTTGTACGTCAGGTGGGCCTTTATTTCATAATTTTTAAAAAGTAAAGGAGCCTTTCTAAAAGAATTAGTGAAAGAAATATTTGGAAAATAGAATCCCAGGAAAGAGTTCACAAGGAATATCAAACTGTTTGATTGTTTAAGAGATGAATGAAACTGAGACCAGTGAAGGATATATTATTCTACAATTCCATGACATTCATTAATGGAATTCCATTGGGCTGGTGGAAGACTGTGAAGTGCTGGTTCTCCCTGTGTAAATACTTCTATGGACTTCCAGTAATGCAGAATTTTTTTTTATTTTTTTTTTACCCTCTTAAAATATCTGTGATTGACTGAAGACCAATTGTTTTACTCTTGAAGGCTGAGAACTGCAGACATTATGGGATATTTTTTGGACAGTTTCTGGCAGGGCTGTTAACACAGATATTCTGAGACCTTCAGGTGATAATCACAGAACAATCTTTCCTTCCTGATGGTTTTAATCTATAAAGGGTTATGAGATCTGGGAGAAAATAATCTGAAAAATCAACATCTTGCTCACAGCACACTGTTAAGGATGTGATGAACAGAAGCATTCCTGCTGGGTCTTCCCAAATACCCTGCTTGATTCTGCTCACTTTATGGAAACACTACATGGAACATGTCTCTTCTTTTTGGCTTCCTTTTCAGATACTTGAAAATATACTGAATGAAGGTGGATGTATTTATGGGTGCATTTATTCCTTTATTGCATTCTTTGTACACAGAGGGTAAAAGCATAGAGAACAAAGTGGATTCAGACAAAGAGAACTCAATAAACTTTGCTGATGTGGTCATTTTAAAACAGATAAAAAATTACTGTTTGTTTTAAAGCTATAAAAGACTCTTAAAAACGTACATAAACAACATGCAGGAGTGCATGATCAGAGCATATGCCCTAGTTCCATTAATACACTTCATTCTGCAATTAAGAAAAAAATCATCTATTGAAATGCTTTCAACACTTACTCCCAAATGTTTTTAGATTGCCAAAATAATAACTTGCACATCAAAGAAAAACTAGTAATTCATCTTGTCTACCTTACCTGCCAATTCAGACTCGGTTTCTCATCAATGCTGTATTTGTTCAATGCTGTATTTTTTTCATCACTGTAGTTTTTGTCAGTATAGCATATTTTCTAGTATTCTGTCTTACTGAAGTCTTTTTTACATTATGAAGATTTTTTAGTTGGTGTTTTTCTTGGGAATCTGTTCAACAATGAAGGAATTTCTGGACAATATTTCAGTGGTCTGTTTAGTCTTGCTTTCTGACTACAGGAAACACAGTTTGTCTTACTTGGACAGAAAATACCATTTTACTCATCAATCCCATTTTAAGTTTTGCAATCTCATTCTACCAAACTTTAAAGTTTTTGAAGTGTTGTGGGGTTTTTTAGAGAAGTAAGTAACTGGTAAGAAGGAAGAAGATAAATATACTCAAATGGTCTCATGAATCAAAATTCCTTCAATAGTCAGACTATTCAATCCTTCTAGAAAGCTTATATGATTGAGTAGTTGGCATAAGGATACTGAGACTTGAAATCTTTTATCAGAGAAATATTTTAAAAGAACCTGCATACTGCAAATTTTATTCCTATTACAACTTTTCATTTGCTACACTTCATCTGTTCATTCACCCTTGAGAGGGGCAAAATCTCCTTGCACTTAAATAAGTACCATTCCATTTTTCTTTTCACATGATTTGCCATCCATTTATTTTGTAATTTTTTTTTTGTTTTATAAAACATTATTAAAATAAAAAAACCAAGAACTAAAACAAAAAGCAAACAAAACTTTCCTTAAAATACTGATAATAATGCTATTAGAACCCTCACAATGATTTATTTGAAATACTGGATAAACTAAATTTTGCATTTTATGTTATGCAGAAGACAAGTGGATTATTGCCTTGTAAAACAGCATGATAAAACCATTCTTGCTTCATTAGGGATGCACAAAGGTTCTAATACCCCCTGCATTATTATGTTCTGTACATAAAAAGCCCATGTTACCTACAAGTGGATTATGTAACTCCAGAAGCTTATTTCATCTTAAGCCGTTCCTGAAGATCCTGTTTTGATTTTCTATATTTTGCTTTTAATACATTTTTTGTTATAAATATGATGTGATACATGATTATGTTAACATTGATATCAGAGCATGCAAAAAATGCTGACATTAAGTGTATCTGATACAACATCCTGATGAGTCAAGTAATTTTAAAAGGTGTAATTTATTTTATAAATTCATTATAGAGAGAACAGTGCCAGAGGCTTTCCAAGACATTATGGTATTATTCTCCTGTGACAACAGCTCCAGTACTAGCATTACCATTAGAATAGGAAGATATAAAATAGAAATATTAAGAATTTTTGGCTGACATCTGATCTTTTTGTTTGAGAAATCCCAGAAGTATTCAGTAAAGAGGGGAATTTTACCATTCTCTGTAGAGAATGTAAATTACTAGACTTGAGAATGGCATGGACTATCAGTCATACTAATAAATAGATATGGACCTAAGACAAAGGTATAAAAATCAGCACAAGCAGTTTGGAAATTAATCCCATCTCTTTCCTCCTTCTAGTTTTACAAAAAATCCTAATGAAGGTTGTGAAAATTCTTTTACACAGAAGAACAGTTTAGTCTATTGTATCTGTAACATTCATGAATCAAAATGAATCATGGAATTTCTGGATTGATAGAGAAAAACACTATAAGTAATGCAAAAATGCACTTTCTTTTCCATTTTTTAGAAGTTATCTATGATTAAGTAACACCAGCCATAATAATGTGATTCAGAATTCAAGACCTATTCAGGGGCATAGGTCACAGTCCAAGTTTTCTTGCATTAGTTTCTTATCTGGGTGCAAATATTTCTGCACATTTGAATTTCTCCATTTGATACAATCTAGTATGAATGAAGGCTAGATCACAATCCTTTTCAAATTTCTCTATTATGGAGTACATTTGCATTACCCTTAGGGTGACATAAGGAAGAATGTTCTTCCTATATTTTCTTCCTACTTCAAACCTTCTGTGTTTTGGCAGATTTTGGCCAAGTCTTTAATGCTACTTAAATATGGTTTTTCTTTAAAATCACTACAGGTATCACAGTTAATCATGTCTATAGGTATTTAGGGGCTTTTAATTATGCAGATAATCCTGGTGATATATATGCACACTAATAAAACTTTACTAAATATACAGCAAATCATTATACAGAACATTTTTCACAATACTTTTAGGATTCACACCCATACTGAGAACTTTGTGTCCCATTAATTATTTTACATTAATTATACTACAGTGAATTGTTTTTCTATAAAGTATTATAAAAATATGTTTGCCTGTAAAGTTTAATGAGACTAACAGAAAAATATTTGTATTGTAAATTGCATTGCTCCACTTTTACATTACAGCTTCTCCGCAAGTTTGAATAAGCTCTTTCTTTTTCTGTGCTTGTTGTTTTTTCGTATGTTTCTATATTCAGGAACACTTATCCATCAGAGGTTACTGGAGCTTGATCAGGTTTTACAAACTTAAAACAGTCCTATAAAATAACCACTCAATTTGAGTGAACATCTCAAAATAATTAAGACTTGAAATTAAGTTTGATCTGAATCTTACCAGTTGTGGAGTGGAATATTTAAAGAATAAATTCTAAAAGAGGCTTTTAAACTTGTTTACATGTTTCCTGAATCAGAATAAGGAAACACCAAACTAATTGCTAACATTCATGAGCTGAAGGTTGTTTTTAACTCCTAGCAAGAGAAACAGTCAAGGGACTTAAAAATAGAGAAAACTGTAGGTTTCATTCAACTTTTCCTACTAGAGTTCAGGCTAAAATTACTGAGTAAAAAAAAAAAGACATTTAATGGAATTCAGGGGTTATTATTGTGATTAGAGGCAATTTAACATGCAAAAATATTTGCTGAATACATTACTCCATTAATTTTTGTTACCATTCCTTAGCTACACTAATAAACATCATTTGGCCAGTTGAATAGACAACCAAATATTGAAGAGAATATTTTCCAGTGTAGTTTATGAAATGATAAAATACCTGTTTTATTAACATCTACACTCAATATATAAGGTAGACTACTTCTGAATACAACCTCAGAAATATTGAATTCCATAATATTTTGGGGTTTAATACTTTTTCTTTCTGGAATTAATTTGTGCAATCCTCCAGTTAAAATTTTCCAGTGTTAAGAAACTCACTAAATTGAAATATTTTTTGTGTCTTCTTGTGGTGTTTGGACAAGTTTTTGTTGTCATCTTGTTTTGATTTTCTTCCTCCTTGTCTGCTTCTATTGGCTCAGCATCAGTCTGCTTAAATGCCCAGAACAACTGTCCCTTGTCTTGTCACTGATAGGGACTAAAGGTTCCTGTGTATGGTGGGAGAAGAAGCCCTTACTCAAAGCTCAGTGCAAAAATGATCCTGTCCTTCCAATATTCTCAACCACTCCCCAAAAAAAACCATAAAATTTCCTGTAAATTTTAATCATTCATAGGCATACATTCTACAATGTGGTCTGAATGAGAATGAATCATCAAGTGCAGCATAACTGGATTAAAAAATGAACAGCCACACAAACAAAACATATAAGAGATTCTAGATAAAAAAATCTGAATCTATTCTAGGAATAAAAACCACCTAAGAAGGCATTGGTATAGGTATATACAGTTTCACTGTGTGGACTGTTGAATGTGTGATGACAGAAACTGTGTACATGCAATGATCAAAAGTTATTAAAAAAATTATATACATTATGAACTGAGAGTTTTCAATGATTGACACTGTCCACACTAAAGTGAGTGCACATTACTAAAGATGGAACTTGACAATCAGGTATATCCCGGACACAGTTGTGGCTGTGTGTAGTATTAAGAATATCTTATGGAATACTCATTAGTTGAGGTCCAGCCCTCTTGACTGGTTTTGCTAAACCAGTTGACAGGTCTGCATGTCCATGGATATCTAACGTGAACTGGTGGACATACTAGAGGAAGCTATAGACTACAAACCACAGCTCTTTACATCCTATTTACAAGAGAAGGAATTGTTGAGGAAGATATAATTTGGAACCATAAAGTCAGGGTGAAGAAACTCATGAACCTGTACTAGTAAAAGCATATGTTACTTTTAAGCACATGTATCCAAAAAAAAAAAAAAGTTGAAATTGAGGCCTTCTTTCCATGAGACAAAATAGGCAGGGAATAACAACCTAAAACAGAGGCCTATGCTTTTTCAATGGAAGTCTTCTATCTCTGTATATATCAGGTGACAAGCTATTTAGGAAGCTTCTAGGCAAAAGGAAGTACTATAAATATAAAAAATAATAGTTCTACAATGGCCAGACTCTAAGGAACCTATTCCTCACTGCTAGGAAAGATGTTAGCATTCAATGCAAAGTAAGTTATTGTTTGTAAGGGAATTGCAAGTCATCACAACACAGTTTAGATGTGACATCATGACAAAGATACACACTATACACTCCTGGAATGGAGACATGAGAAATATACCAACATTCTAATTATATGAACTGGGTGGCCAAGAGAGAATGTGTGTGGGGAAGGATAGGGACAGAAGGCACTTCTTTACATCCCCAAAGATGCCTGTGTGATCCTATAAAAAATCTCTTAAGAAATGTAGGTCTGGGTTATTTAATGTCATGTTGATTTTTATGCAAGAAACTACATACTGATAATAAATTAATTTTTTGGTAGATAATGTTGTGGTAAGATACTCCCTAAGAAGGCCTCCCTGAAACCCAGTAGTTTGTTTTATAAAGTAAAGCAGTTCTGCTCTTTTGAAGGAGCACTATTGAACAGTTTTGACCATGCAGACCAAGTGACACCATGGGGATCATAGTGCTGCACATTGCAAGACCCACACAACTTAAAAAATTGTGTCCTTCTTGTCCATGGAGATAAATCTAAAAGCTAACAGGGAAAATTATATTTAAGAGGCAGAAACAACTGAGATAATGTCAAGCAAAAGAAGTTTCTGCAACCCAAGAGACAAAGGTTTCTGCATGCGAGAAAAACAGGTGCAGATCTAACTACCAAATAGGCAACACAGGCGAGCAGTCCTATTTACAATGAACAACACATTTAATTTATTAATGGCAGGCTAGGGATAACAACAAAAATTGAACAGAGAAGAGAAGTACAGTGACAAAGAGAGACTGAAGGACTAAGAATACACTTGAGAAGACAAGGACAACAAGTTCAGGACCAAGGCAGTTTAGACTACATTCATTAACTGATCTCATACAGGTAAAATAGGAGGAATAAAGTCAGGAAAGTACAGAAGCCATGCACAAGACCATCCAAGAAAATTGTGTAAAAAAAAAAATTATTCTAACAGCAAAAGTACAAATAAAAATTAAAATAAAAATAAAAATAAAAATAAAAATAAAATATAGCAACAGTAAAACCTGCTTTACAAAAAAGGTTTCCTTTTGTTTTTCCTTTTTCTTTTTATAATTTTATTCTTTTTGGTCTGCAGCTTTCAATTCCCTAGCAATGGAAATATCCAGCAGGAATTCAGACCAGATTCCAGCTGAACTTTGACTTCAAATTCAAGAAAGAGGTTCAAAGGAACTATAGGGTGATAAACCTCTGTCCCAGGGAATGTGATGGAACAACTAATCATGGAAGCCATTCTGAGAGACATAAAGGACAAAAATGACATTAAAGACTAGTAGGCATGGATTTACCAAGGGTAAGTTCTGCTTGACTAACTTGGTAACATTCTGTTATGGCTGTCTTTGTAGGTGAGGTGAAAGCAATATTTTCTGCCTAGACTACAGTGAGGTTTTCAGCATGGTGTCCCATAAGATTTTCTTAGACAATCTGATGAAGTGTGGTCTATATGAGCACTGGTATGAGTGAGTGTAAGGTGAGTATGGTCTAGGTCTCTTTCCAGTCGCGTCCATGAAAGGACAAGATGCAAGGGTCACAAACTGAAACACAAGAGGTTTTGCCTCAGTATGAAGCAAACTTTTTAACAAAGATCATGACCAAGAAGTGTCATTGTTTCATCATGGAACCTGGGGAGTCCTTGGAAATACTCAAAAGCTCTCTGGACTTGGTCATGGACAAACAGGTTCTGGGTGACAATGTTTGGCTCCAGAAGGCATTTCCAACATCTTCCAACCAGTGGTTCATGGAAAGGTTTGAGGAAAATGTTTTAGACCTGATGAATTTGCAGTTTCCTGGATAACCACAATAGGCTAGCAATAAGAGTCAGGCCTCCTTGCAAGGTTCCATACTTTAAAGTTCTATTCCCAAAATACTATCCCTTGCTGTAACAAAATAAAAAGAAGTAAAGAAGACATCTATAAAAGATTGAAAAATTACCAAAAATTTTTTGAAAATTTTCATGAAATAGAGAGGAATGGAATTCAGAGGAGAAGCCTTTGGGGATGGTCATATATAACAACTCAGACTGAGAGCTATCTGCAGCATCTCTAGAAATACTTGAATAAGGAACCTTGTTTTGGAAACATAAAGATCCTTTTATTAGGAACGTGACAAGATACACTAAAACAAGCTGGGCTGTAGACAGGTGTGACACTGTGGGGAATCATTAAATGAAGCAAACCCAGTATATGACACCTGGCAGCCCTGAGAGTGCCTGCTATCTTTTCACGACAGAAGAGAAGGACGTAGAGAAAACCCAAACCTGTTTCATTGCTAAAAATTTGATCTTCAGGATGAGAGAATAAAGCAGACAGAGATATTTAAAGTGGTTTTGCCATTACAACTATTATTTTTATTATTAATAATAAATCAAATTAAATCTTGTATGAATATTCATTAATCTCCAGAGGAAAATAATTGTTTGGAAGTCTCTAAGTAGGTCTGTCTGTAGACTGTCAGTAAACTATATGACTGTATGAAATGGTCTGCCAAATAACAGCCACAATATGGGAAAGAAACTGTAGTCTTTTTTGGACTAAATTAAGGCATCTCTATTGGGCAATTCAACTTAATTTTACGAGATGAATCACAGGCTTAGTTTTCTATTTTCTTTTTCCTAGTTTTTTGAGGGGTTTATAAGTCATACCATATGTAAACAAAATCTTTTTTCTTAGTTTTTATAAAGTGGATACTGCTTTGCCTAGTTTGTTTCCTGGTTGGTTTGGTTTTTGTTTTGAAAGGACAAGAGGAAATGGCCTTAACTTGCAACATGGGAGGTTCAGCATAGATATTAGAAAACACTTTTTCACTGAAAGAGTTTTTGACATTGGAGTAAGTTACCAAGAGATAAAGTAACTGGAAATAGCCAAGAAGCACCTTGATGAGGCACTTGGGTATATGATTTAGGGGTGATTGTGGTGGTGCTGGGTTGACATTTGGACTAGATGGTCTTAAATGACTCTTCCAACCTAAATGATTCTGTGTTTCTGTGAAATTGATGAAGTAAATTTTGTCATACTCCTTATACAAAACTCAGGTTATAAAAGCTCATCACACTTAAGCTATTTGAATAAAACATATTTATAATTGTTACTTTTTTTTAAGTAAGCAGGTAGTTTAGGCAAATGTAATTTTTAGAAACAGGCAATAGACAGAATTAAATATTACCAGTAGAACGTAAAATATATGCTGTCTTTAGTATATTAGTAATATTTCTTTAATTATTAGCAATACTTCTACAGTCTCAAGGTTTTATCCACTTCCCAATCTGCTATACTCATTCCCACAGTGAGCAGGCAAGAGGTTCAAAGGAGATATAACTGAGCAACTGAACCACATTTGCCATATGGAAAAAAAATTAACCTCAGCTAAAGGAGGAGGGGGATGCCTCTGGTTAGGGACATGGGGTATGTCCATGCTTATTGCAATTTTTTTGCCAAATAATTATTACATATAGTCATACCCCGTTTCCCTGGAAGTGTCTAAACCTATAGACCTATATACTTCTGCAATAAGAAGCAGTAACTGAATTCCTCTTTCTGCCTTGCTTCCATGTGCAGGTTTTCCTTTACCTATTAAATTTTCACCATCTCAATCTCTAAGTGTTCTCACCTTCTGTTTTTTCCCTTTTCCTTGGGCAACAGGGATCATCAAGCATATACTGGGTTTGCATTAAAGTTTTTGTTTGTAAGAAGGTCACATGATGGCTTCCATGAGATGATGACAGAAGTTCCTAGTGTCTGACAGTGCCAATGCTCCCTGCTTGAGGATGGTCCCACCTCTGCTCAAGGCTGAGCCCATTGGCAGCAGTGATAGCACCTCTGAGATAGAATATTTAAGAAGGGAGGTGTAGCATTGTGTGTTTTAAGATATTTATACAAGTTTTGTTGTAAAGTTGGTTATTTTTTATAAGTTGAAATTATGTTTGACCCTTGGTTCCCCTCATGTTCCTCCCTCACAATGGTTCATCCCTGAGTTGTTTGTCCTTTGTTTTGCAGCCAGTGGCTTGTACGTCAAGGTGACAAGTCCCCAAATCCTTCCCCTTATGTCCTTATAAGTTTGCCTCCTCCCTCCTGGTGCTGCCCAGTTCCCCTGTCTATCATTGTAACCATCCCCCCTTATTTCCAGAACCTTGTGTGTCAATTATCCCTTACTTAAGATATGATTTGCCTCCTGAGCCTTTTCCCTCCTCTATGCAATACTTATTGGTTCAGCTGTGTCCTACTCTCCTCCTCTGGGCTTTGTTTATTGGTCCCCTCGTGTCTCCTCCTGTCATGCCCATCTGCTTTATCAGTGCCTTCCTGAGCAGTCCTTCCCTGGCACCGTCACTGGTCCCGCCTGGGACAATAAAAGTGCCTTGGCATTCCACATGAGCGTCCACTCTCTCCTTCTTTCACCTCAGAACTTCGTAGCCACGCTCTCGCTTGCGCCACCCACGCCGCAGATGGCACCACTACCCTGGGCTCTTGCAAAGAACCTGGGAGTGGCAGATCTTGTGGTCTCCTCCGGTCACGCTCCGGGATCAGCTAGTCAGCGTCCGTCCAGCTCCTGTGGCCGCAGGGCAGGCTACAGGGAGGAAAAAGTTACTGGCCAAGACAAAATTACAGCCAGAGAAGTAAGGAGTAAGAATGTGTGAGAGAAACAGCTCTGCAGATACCAATGCCAGTGCAGAAGAGGAGAAGATGCTCTGGGCACACAAAGAGAGAGAATTCCCTGCAGCCCATGGTGAGGACCATGGTGAGGCACCCTGCCCCTCTGCAGGCCAGGCAGGCTCATTGTGGAGCACAGACCCACCTGCAGCCCACAAAGGTCCCTGTACCAGAGCAGGTGCCTGAAGGAGGCTGTGACTGCACGGGAAGCCTGTGCTAGAGCACGCTCTGGGCAGGACCTGTGACCCCATGGGGAGAGGAGCCCATTCTGGAGCAATTTTTCTGACAGGAATTGTGACCCACACTTCAACAGGCTGTTCCTGAAGGACTGCATCCCATTAAAGGGGAGGAGCTGTTCCTGAAAGACTGCACCCTTTGCTGAAGTAGCTCTTGAAGCCCATGGGAAGGATTCACATTCAGGAAGTTCATGGAGGACTGTCTTCTGTGGGGAGAGACCCTGCACTGGAGAAGAGGATGGCTTTGATAAGGAGTAAGCAGTAGAGACAATGTTTGATGAACTGACTACAACCCACATTCCACATCTTCCTGTATTGCTGATGGAGAGGAAGCAGAGAATTTCAGAGTGGAGCTGAGCCAAAGAAGAAGGATGGGATGTGTGGAAGACATTATAACCAGTGTTTTATATTTTCATTATCCTACTCTGACTTGATTGCTAAAAAATTCAATTAATTTTCCCAGCTTGGGTTTATTATGCTATGACAGTAAATGGTGGCTGATTTCTCCCTGACCTTAGTTCAGCCTTTTGTCATAATTTCTGTCCCCTCTCTGGTTGTTGGGGTTTTTGTGGTTTGGTTGGAGTTCTTACCTTTCTTAGCTACTGCTGCAAATGAATACAGGATTTCATTGGGAATTTTATAGTGATATGTTCTTCAGAAAAGTCAAATTTCATTTAAAATTATAGGTCTATAGTGTGACAGTTTGCACAGATTTTTATTCCTGGACTTTGATGTAGATTTTTCAAGTACTAATAAATTTTTTCCATTTGTATTTTATTTGCCCCTTTTTGCACCTGAATACCAAAATGCTAGTCCTGCACATGAGTTCTTGTGCATTTTTCAAAAACCATTTTTATTAGTAATTAAATATTTTTTCTAATCTCTTCATGCTCACTGTGTCAATTACACATTACAGAACCTAATCTCCTGATTGTTTGCCTTCATCTGTACTCTTTAGAAGGACTTTTTATATTTTGGTATTCTAAAATAAAAACAAATTACTTTGGAGGCATGAAAGCTGGCAAAAAGAAATAAAAAACTTCATTTTGTTTTCCAAATGAAAAAAAATAAAGAACATGATTTGAAAAGGACAGTCACCATCAGGGAGCAACAAATGAGTCTACCAAGGAAGCTAGAGGTTACCAGATTTCATGAGACAGAAGAAATTTATCTGAGCACTGAAAGAACAGTGATGTGGTTGCAAGCCCAGAAAGTTTTACACAAGTCTTACAAAGTATCATGGTGATTGAGAGAGGTATCTGACAAATGGAAGAAAATTATTCAGCATGCACCCTTGGTTTATTTAGGTAGCTAAAGCCCAGTCAGTCTTTTCTACTGAAAAAGAGAATGGGAAATAATGTACTTCAAAAAACATGCAAGACTAGATGCTAATTAGAGAGAGTAGCATTGCAGTCACACTTAATCAGCATGCATGCCTGCTATGATTAAATGACCAGCTTTGTTAACAAGAATTTGTAATACACCTTTATTAATGCTACTGACACTATTCCCCACAGCATTCAGTTTTGGAAGCACAGGGGTTATGAGCTGGATTTTTAGCTACACTGAAAATTGTCTGGACCCTTAATTTAAAAGGCAATTAATCAGTGGCTTGAAAGTCATTATCAAAATAAATGCCTTGGCACTGGGGCTGATATTGTGCATTTACTTTATCAGCTGCATGGGTGATAAGATCGAAAGTGCCCTCCGCAACTTTATCTATGATACTAGCTCAGGAGCAGTGTTTGGCATGTCGAATGTTAGCACTTCAATTCACAGAGATCTAGAATACCTTTAGGACCAAGCCTGAATTAAAATCCAGAACCTTTCTGATGTCGCAAGAAGGAGAAATCTCCTATTAGGCTTATACCTGAGGGCAGGGAAATATTTGCCCAAGTCCTGCTGAAAAAGACCAGTGGATCCGTGAGTGCTGGATTCTACACAAGTCATCAGCGTGCTTTCATGGTGAGTAAAGCAAAAGACAAACCTATCTACTCTAAGAGGAGTGTGGCCAACAGATTTAAGGAAATTATAGTCCTCTATGCAGCAGGGTCTAACATGGAACATTTCACCTGGTTTTGCACACCACACACATCTGAAGGAGGACACTAATATCTGGGCTGTATTCAATAGAAACTACTAAGATCCAAGGTGGTTTAGAATAAAATGGACTGGTTTAACCTGGTGAAGAAGAGAACAACAGATCTCAAAACAACTGAGAGGGTGTTGTTAAGGTAATGGAACAGACCTGTTCTAGAAAGCGGTCGGTGATAGAAAAGGTACTGTGGCCACAAATTTTGTCTTGCAATGTTTAGTCTGGATATTATGGGGAAAAAATTTCATGAGGATGATAATGCAGCACTGGAAGGGGGTAGTGAGAAAGCTATGCAATTCCAGTCCTTGGAGGCCTTCAGGAGAAAGATTTCTATAATATTAAATTTTAAATTGGTGAAAATCTGTATTGACTTTCATTCTATTTCTAAAAACTTAATTCTGGCTTAAAATATGCAGTTTTATTTCATCTTAAAAACTTCTACAAAACCACTGAAATACCTCTTGCCAACTTCCAAGTATATGTGATACATATCACCCTACATGGTTAACATGAAACAAACAGAATAGTACTATTTATAGGCTGATATTATTCATCCAACATATTGAAACTCCTGTTTCTTTACAAAAAGAAAAGGCCCAGATGGAACAAATTATTTTTCAAGCAGATCATAAAAATTTGCAGTACATTCTTCTTGAATTCTAAGTATTTTAAAAATAAGATCTTTACATTAAGAAATTTTATTACTTTCCAAAATATAATATTTGATAGAGCAGCAGCATATTTTATTTTAAAAAAAGTAAAACTTTTAAACCTTACCAGCCCTGATACTGTTTAATTTAGTCACCTTCTACATATTCGACAAACAAGACTTTTGCTGTGACTTTTCTAAGACTGACTAGTGAGTTTACGAATACGTATGACGCATGTTGAAATCATGTTATTTCTCCAAAGCTGAGAGCTGGGACGAGCACAAAGTTTTTTTCACTGGAAGCTTTTTCTGACTACCTTTTCAAAATCTTCCATTCAGGAATAAATACTCCATGTAGCAGTACTAGAAGTCAGAGATTATGGCATTACAATTTCATTATTTTGAGTAAAATTTCACCTGCTTGCTTGTTTTATTTCAAGTTTCTCTTGATTTGTATAACTGAAGTTGCAAATAGATAAGTATTTTCTGTGTGAAAGACAAATCCAAAGTACAATACTTGTCACATGTAAATAGTGAAACAAAAAACACCCCTTGGGAATACTATGTAAAGACATTGGTATTGGCAACAAGGTATGAAAGGAGAAACAACATTCTTTAAACAGAATATTGGTATTGCCCAATATAACAATGAATTTACATAGAATTACCATCTGTCTTGTCATGTTTAATTCAGTCCAAGACCAAATAAAATGATACATATTTTTCTATTGAAATCTAAATTATAAATTACACCAGGACTAGGGTCTCTGTTTCAGTACTTTATCCTTCTAGTCTACGTAAAGTGGAAGACTTTTACCTCAGGTTGGTTTGTTGTAGGTTTGGGATTTTTTAAAAAGTATTTGAAGTTTCCAGAAATGCCAGATAGTCTTCATAGTCTTTAAATTCTCATGGAGTTTTGGGGCTTTTAGCTTAGCAATTTAAATTCGTATATTGTAGCCATACTGTCCCAGGAGGTCCGAACCGCTTTACCTTGTTTCTATAAAGAGTATATACTGGCATATTTTCGTTATTAGATCAAAGGAATAGTGCATTACACAAAGCCAGTTGCAAATGAAATATCAAAATTGGCTGAAGTATACATATTTTAATCAATTATAATTCTGGTTTTTTTGGAAATCAATAGAGGAAATGAAAAAATGAGACAGAATACTGAAATTAATAAAGTTGTGAAATTTTACTTAAAGTATATTCATATATATATATATTCATACACTATTGACTGGAATGAACAGAACAGATTTTGTAGTTAGGCGAAGGAAGGAATTAAGGAAGTGGAAGGAAGGAAGGAAGGAAGGAAGGAAGGAAGGAAGGAAGGAAGGAAGGAAGGAAGGAAGGAAGGAAGGAAGAGAAAAGAAAAAGAAAGGAAAGAAAGAAAGAAAGAAAGAAAGAAAGAAAGAAAGAAAGAAAGAAAGAAAGAAAGAAAGAAAGAAAGAAAGAAAGAATCCAAATTTACTAAATTATTAGTCTAGTTTTTATTTCTTCAGACTGCTAAAAAAGTCCTTTTGAACTGATTGAGTCTGTGGATTTCTTTGTTTTGGGTAATGAGATAACGAAGCCAATTGGGGGCTGCTAATTTGCTTAATGCTCATTACTATTGTCATAGGCTGTGACACATGACCTCTTTATTAGTAAGCAGAAAGAAACAAATTTGTGAGATCAGCCAGTGTCAATAGGAGTTAATCAGTTTCAATAAATTCACAAGCTAAACATTCTCTTCCTGTAGAACATAATCTCAAATAAATCATTTATGTGGGATCATACTGAGGAAAGCAAGAAAACTTTAAATTGCTTTATTCCATTGGTTATAATAGTCTACAGATTAATTAAGATTATTGTATTGGTCCCTAGGAAGAATACTCACATAAGCTGTAGGAGAGATTTTTTTCACTCTCCTAGATGTAAAACAGTGAAACCTGATGTGAGTTGGGAAAACAGAACTAAAAACTCCCACAATATTACAGTTCTCTGCTTTTATTGTTTCATGGCTATCAAAGTAATTCCATAGTGAATAGCTTTATAAAAATTATAAAACTGATGCAGCTTTCTTTACCAGAGACTGGTATTTTTATTTTTATTTTTATTTTTATTGTTATGGATTACATTTTAACATCATATGACGAGAATGCAGCCATCCAAAGGAAGCAGTTCAAAATATGTTTTATTTTATATATGTGTTAGCCAAGGCTGAGTCCTGTGACCTAAGTAGAAGGATGAGTTCAGTAGAAAGGGGAATAAACAAAAAAAAAAAGCTCTAGAACTGGCAAAATATTACCAGTACCTGTAATTAGTCTAAATAACATGCAGATGTTGCATAAACAATATGCAAACACTGGTTAAAAAAAAAAAGAAAAAGAAAAATAGTTTCTGAAAAACTATGTATCAATTTCCAGTTATTTTTTATAGACCAGATCAACTTTTTTCCGATTGAGTTTCATTAGCAACACTTCAGTCCACACACTTTTGTCTGTAGTGCTCCCACACACAGAGATAAGACTAAAATGCTATCTTATCCTTCTGAGCAGGAGGAGGAAGAGAATGGGTAGTGCAGGAATAGGATGACATGCATGTGGTAAGTTCTGTGGTGGCACCCATCTCCATAGAAAGACGAGGTAGTTGCTAATGAATGTAATTTCTGTGTAGAAGGGAAAACACAGTTCACATTCACTAATTAACTATGCAATGAATTTCTGGCTGTAACTTACCAAGTTTCAAAAGGTAAGTGCACAAAAATAAGGAAATTATGGTTTGAAGTTTCATTCAAGATTTATGTTGTCATTGTGCATGTTACTAACTGTCCAAAACAACCTTGAAAGATTTGCATACCACAAACAAGGTGGAATGAACTTCAAGAAGGAGAGGAAAGTTCCCTCTAAGGAAAAAACCGGGCACATTTCAAAAAAACCTTGATTATACAAAAAAGGACTATGCATAAATTAAAGACCCCTAGGGGCAGCTTCAACTTGCAGCCAAAATCAAGTTTTGCTGCTTTACTCTGTTGGCTAGTTTCTAATTGCACACTGCAATGAAAATTGTTTATAACTAGAAAGGTCCCATAACAACATGGCAAAGGAACAGGGGCTGCAACAGAATATTAGAGAAACTTACCCTGTGGGCGATCACTAGTTACTGAGGAAGGTAATAACTGCTCAGCTACTCTGAAATAATTTAGTCATAAAAGAATGTTCATTAAAATAACGTTAAAGAGTGTTTTCAATGTGGTGTGCAGGGACTTAGCTGCGTGATTCTTTTTAATATTAATGGGAACTGCGTGGCTAAACCCACACACACTGTGATGAAAATCTGCACTTATAGTTTTAACAAAAATCCATAAAAGGAAACAAATTCAGGTGAAGGCTTAATTCTGTTTTGCCATGTTATTGCTAATAATACAGTATGTATGATTAGTGCATAACATTTCTAATAAAAATGAAGCTACACCTAAGCTCATAATGAAAGAAGTTAAGGAGAGAAGGAAAGGCTTACCTCTGTTGCAAAGCACTGATTAAACAGAGAGGACAAATATTGATGGTAATATATAATTCTTCATTGGGCATTGTTTGTGTAGTAGGCCGCAGCACAAATGTGTTGGTGAGCCACAGAATAGTTTAATTGCATGTTTCAAATGAGAGGAAGTTAAAAATATGAATGAAAAAGAGAAATTTTAATGTTTAGTGGAAAAAGCTCTTCTCATCAGACAAAAATAGAAACACCTTCCTTTTAAAGAATTTACATGCAACTCTTGGAGCCTAAATGTGTTAAAAAACCATGGTGAAGTCAGTTTTTTCTTATTTTTCTTAGCTATGCTACTCTAGACTGGCATAAATACGACTAATTGGGCTGATATGAAATAGATTTCTGATAAAAAAGCTAGGAAACTATTTGATTTTTTTTCTTTAGAAATGGTCTTCAATGACAACAAAGAGCCATATCTGAACTTCACTCAGACCAATAACATGCAGACTAGCAAACAGGGACATGAAAAAAGAGCAGGTCCTATTAAGGGAAATTTTTAGTCCATTTTTACTGATAACTGCTACTTTCATCCTCATGGTGAATATCAAAGATATATCTTCTCCACTTTTATTATATCTTGTGTCTTTTGTTTTGTTTTGTGAGCAGAGATCTGGGGTTTTTTGAGTGAATGTGAAAGGGGACTGTGTTGAAAATTAAAAATTTCAGTAAATGCCAATGTTTTATGTCAACAATGCCCGAAGACAGTATTTGAGTCCAGTTTTATCATATGAAGAATAGATTGCAACTATTGAATTTTGAAACATGAAAATGACAAAGCAATGGATTTTCTATTATAATCACACTTGTTGGAAGCCCTCTTATCAGGAGGCAGTAATATGAAGAGGAACCTCAGCATATGAAGCTTTTATTATATCTTTTATTTTTGAAAGAGCGTTATGAGAGCTTAGCATTGCTTTTAAATGGTTGACACTATAAGCGTTCCATTTTAATTGGCACTTCTGTGATTTATCACTATATCATGTTGGGAACACCACATTAGACCGTTGTAAGTGAATAGCAGGCTACTGCTGTACATCTGACAATACCTGAAGATTTCTATTGAAGGCACCTATTAAGAAGAGACACCTACTAAGAGAGTTCACATCCCATTTTTTCTCACTACTGCATTGTACTGAATTGTGCTGAATTGTATCTGTCCCTCCTGAGCAGAAATATAATTCTTGCTATCCTAGCTATCACCCTGCCATGTTTTCCTGTTTTGCAGGGGCATGAACAATATAATTTCAGTTTCTAAACTGAGAACTCCAGGAAGTTTAATCCCACTGAAAGTAATTTTCTTGATCATCTCATCTTGTTATTTCCTCTCTAATCAGAACGGTGTTCTCAGTCCTCACCAGTTTCATAATGCTTGAGGTAAGTAAGACATTATATCAAAACCTGGTTTTAGATCAAGGGTGGAGTTTCCTTGTGCTGAGGTTTGGAAATATATTAAGCTACTGCCACTGATCCTGCCATGGCTGTCTTACTGAATGAATTTCTATCTAAAAGCACTCAGACCCTGAGGCTGTAACAAGCAAATATTGCCTCTAGACATTGGTTCAAACCCTTATCCCTGTTTGTCTCTTAGTGCTGTTTTGTATCCAGTGTTCAAGTGTTAGACTGATGAATATCAGCAGCGTTTGCATGACTCCATTTTAGAGAGCTGCATTGTTCAAAATCCTTCTAATCTGCCTCAGATAGCCTTATTTCAGGATCTTGATTCTAATTTCAGAAAAGCAATCTTGACACATTGTGATACATGTAGACTTACCTTAGTATTTTGATCTGGCCCAAATGATTTCTTTTCAACTCCTACATTGCATATTGCATTTTTTGCATCGGCATCTGTTACTCCATGTGCCATCTGTCTTTATCGACACTTAGGTACACAGATGTGCTGTTTCTGTGCAAAATGTTAGAGATAAGTTTAACCTTCCCTTTTCCTAAAAATTGTCACAATAACAATAATACTTTGTCGACAGACAATATTTGCTCTTATTTATTTCAAATGTCCTTTTGTAGGCTTTTCTCATTCCAAAAACTGGGATTTTCATGAAAGAAAACCCCACCAAATTTATGATGGTAGTGCTATCATCTTAGTTCAAGGTTATTTTCAATATACTTATATTTGTTTTACTGCCAGTAGCTTACTTTGTACAGAACCAGAGTTTAAAATAAACCAAAACACCCTAATAGAGGCTTGCTAAAAAAAGAGTAATATAATAGTACCTTATAATGGATGCAGGTTACTGCAGTGCAAACTTATTTATCACCTTTGGGTATAGAATTCTGTATGCGTACATGCAATATTTAGAAAGATTAAATTGAAGGAAAGCTTATCATAAATAAATGACCAAGAATTATGTCAGAGAAATAAGAAAAAGTCTTTTATGTTAGCTCTATGTGTACACAGCTTAGCAGTGGGATACCCATGATACTATGACATAGGAATACTAAATGCAGTCTCTTTGCCACACTTTCTTTTAAAACTGTAGTTGCCTTAAAGCAAAGCCGGTATACAACTTCTTAAGCAAAAGGTATGGATTCAAATTAATTTTAAACTATTGTAAATAATCAAATACCATTTAGATTCTTGGAGAGGCTGATCTCTGATATTCCTATTATACAAGTGAAAAAGATTGAGATAGACACTTACCTAACATAAATCATAATATCTTATAATTTTATATATAAATAAGTTTCCTTGTTAGAACAAATGAGTAATTTTTCACAGAGATTATTTCATTCAGATTTATGACATTTTAAAGGTTTCTCAGGTAAGTATTCAACAGTAACAAAAGTATGACACTCCACCCACTTGTAAAAATGGCTATATTTTTCAATGTCACAGTATTTCAGACACACAAGCATAGACAGCTTCTGGAAAACAAGAAATTCCTCAAAGGAATTTCACAAAGGAATATCACACTTTCTCTTCCCCTTTAAATAGGGTAAAACTATATCCACTGTGAACACATTGCAGGAAAAAGCTCTATAAATTGAATCACAGTTTGAAATTTTGATTTTTTTTTTACCTGAATTTGAAGAGTTAAGAGAAAATCATAAGGATATTTCTCACCTAAACTTGAACTTGAACACTAGATCTGACTTCTAATTTAAAGCTACAACATAATTCACAACAATGTGTTGTTTTTCCAGACTCCATCCACTCAAAATGTGTGTATGCCTTCACAAACACAGAGTTTTCTCTAAAAAAAACTGTATGACAGGATGCTTTCCCAAAAACAAAAGAAATCTTAAACTAAAATATTTGCATGCATTCTTTTCTATACATCTTTAACATTTCTATACATTTTCCTCCCTCTAGCTTTAAAGTGGAGACCAAAGAATAATGGTCAATGACATAATTCCTTTTTGCTGAGAAATACTGCTGGACAAAACATGATGGAAGTGGACTTGCCACATGTGTGTCTAACTGTACTGCAAAATGCAAGAAGGTGTGCTTCAGGAAAAAATTACATAGAGAAAGATAAAAACAAAATTGTAGTATAAACAGGAATCCATCACTACAAATTAATAACATGTACATAAGTCCAGCCCCATCCAATCTTAAAGGAAGATATTATTCAGATAGAGGAACGCTCTTATGTTTAAATTCTTCTAAAAACTATTTAAATGACTGAGCTTGGTGTTAATCAATTGTCTGTAATATTTTGCAGTGCTTTTGTCTTGTATAACAGAAGAGAAAAAGCCAGGAGAAATTACAAAACTAAGGTAAGCTTATTTTTTATAAGAAATTACAAAAGCTTAGGTAAGCCAATGTCTTACCTAAGCTTTTCCCTTTTTGTCTTTCTTAAAAAAGGGCTTTAGTTTATGTTTTGGTTGTATTTTATGTATTTATATATTAAATTGCAAAGTTATTATTTTAGACTATTTGACTGAATATTGTCTCAATCCATGAAGATCCTATGGTAGTCCCAATAAAGCATTTTTTAAAATCAGTGTGTCCATTTTCTCACCCATTCTGGCTTTCAGCTCAGTCTAATTTCTCTTCCATTCTCCAAACAATTTGATTCTACAAAGGGCTGTGCTGTCCCATTTCTCAGATTTCTCATTTTTTCTAGTTTCTGTGCCAGTCACAGTACTGCTCCTGCATTGCTCACTTTTGTCCTTATACACACAACACCCTTAGGCCTTGTACAGATGAGAAATAATAGCAAGACATAAAAGTATTGCGTCCTTTCTTCTTCTTTTTTTTTCCCTTCTTTTTTCATAGGAAACCTTTCTTTTCCTCACGCCCATATTTCTCAGCAAATTAGTACCAGCTGGACAGAAGAACATTTTTTAAAGAGATATATGGCAAGTAAAGCTAAAAACCTCTGTAAAACTCCACACTGTATAAGATTGGCCCACTGTATAAGCAGGCAACCTCTCATACTTAAACCTATTAATTCCTTATAAGAAACTGAATATCCTAATCTTAATCTTGCTTATCTTTGTTAATGCTATATACAGATGTAGATGGATAGCACATAAATTTCTCAAACGTTATTTCCTTTGTACAGTTTTCTTTTCTCTTGCTTTAGACAAATTCTACGTATTCCTAAGATAAATCATTTGAATTTGGGGGGCCATGGATCTCAGGTCTTCTGAGGAGCCATGTATCACAGGTCTTCTGTAAAATGGTAAGACAGCAAAAAATATTCCTGGGGCAGACAGAGGAGAAAATAGGAAACTGGGGAAAAGTGTTAGACTAAGTAGTATCAGCATGAACAGAAGCAGATGTAAAGTGAAGATTGGGAAAGTGAAAGAGAAAGCTGAACAGAACAAATAAGGTAGTCCTCTGCATATATGGAATAAGAAACCAGAGGGAAAGTGTTACTAATGCACAGAAAGAAGAGAAAAAATTTAGTCCATGGAAAAGTATGACTCTAAAATAATAGAGCTCTGAATTACTTGATAGGTAAAAAATATCTTTGCTTATAAAAAATGTATTGCTATTTCTAGCAGATAAAATTTTATTTTATTTCCCTAAATTTTGAAGGTCTACTTAATAGTCATATGGTAACATCAGATTGCAAGGTGTCTATACATTTAGTTGTAAGGGGAACTACCTATGGAAACCACCTTTCATCATTTGGGAAGCTGATGGAATTTAATTTGCAGAGGATCTTTAAAACCTACCTATTCTTACTTTTTCATAATAGCTTGAGCCCATTTTGTAGAATTTACTCTCATTTTGTATTTTCTATTTTGTGTTTTATTTTTTCTGAAAAATTGTTCGTTTCAGTGCTTAGTCCTTGAAAACAATGAAAGAACCCCGATTTTCACTAGTATTATTTGCATTACATGTCAATCTGCAGACACCTAGTACTGTTGATGATAAGATATATAAATTCGAAATGATAAAATTATAATTAAAACTGGGGAAGGCGGGAAAATCAAACCAAGAAAAATTTGATCAAGGAGACAAGTAAGGAAAAAAAAATTGAAGTGTAGAAACAAGCAAACAAAAATTCTCCAAAGAATGTTCCAACAAAAACGTTCCAATGATGCATCTTTTCATTTTTAGGTAGAACAGAAGACTGGCAGATGTCTTTGCCAATAAGAGTCACTGCCATGAACAGTGTATAAGTGAAAAAAATTTAATATTTATAATTATTAGGTAAACTTATGCATTGATATTGGAAAATGTTTTACTGGTTAGAGCTGTTGTGTAAGATGCCACAGCATTCTACAGAATGCACAACCAATTTACTAAATATTATCTTAAGTGCTACAATTTACTAAAATCTTCACTAAAAGCTTAAGCATATTTCATGTCATTTCACTGTTAGTTTTTGTATCTAAGATGTAGAAAAGGAAACTTACTGCATAATTTAGAATTGTGGGGATAGTCAAAATTAATAAAATTAATTTGTAATAAAAGCTATTGTGAGTACGTCTGAGTAAAAGCTATTGTGAGTACTTTTATGTAAAGTTCCACAGGTACTCAAGAACCTGTGGAACTTTACAAAAAAGCATATAGTTAATCAGTACATTGGTTAACTAGTTTGGAGCAAATTGCAGTACAGGACTTCAGGACAGAAATTTTTTCAAATTCTAGTATAGCCACTACTGGACTTCCAGTACATTAGATGTGCCTGCTGCTATGCCACTGCATTCCACAGAAGTTATTCCTGGACATCTTCTGCTACATATGTAGCATATATGTATATATCACAGAATCAAGTCAGTTGGAAAAGCCCTCTGAGATCATCAAGTCCAACCTATGACTGAATACGACCTTGTCAACAAGACCATGACACTGAGTGACACATGCAGTCTTTTCTTAAGCACTTCCAGGCACGGTGACTTCACCACCTTCCTGGGCAGCCCATTCCAATGTCTAATCACCTTTTCTGTAAGAAATTCCTCCTTATATCCAACCTAACCGTCCCATGATGCAGTTAAAGACTATATCCTCTTGTCTTGCTGTCCTGTCACTAGTTGCCCGTAACAGGAGACCAACCCCCACCTGGCTACAACATCCTGTCGAGCAATTGTAGACAGTAATAAAGTCTCTCCTGAGCCTTCTCTTCTTCAGGCCAAACATCCCCAGCTCGCTCATCTGTTTCTCATAGGACTTAATGCCTAGACTCTTTCCCAGCTTTATTGCCTTTCTCTGGGCCCAGAAAATAGGAAATCATAAATCCCAAGGGTTGCATTCCTGACAAGGTTGTAATGTTTTGATCAAGAAGAAATTAACATGATAACAGGAAGAGTTAGGTTGGTTAGCTGCTAGTCCTTTTGTTGCTGGTTTATTTTCTGTTTTTTTCTTTTGCTTGTTCTTGTTTCTTATAAGCTATGGTACCTTAACTTTGAAACCTTATCTTACCTTATCTTACCACTAAGCATAATTTTGTCGGCAGTTGCTATTAATAAAATATTTGGAAAACAAATGCAGAGAAGCAGAGCAGTAGAAAGAGAAAATGGTGGCATTGATAATGTTATAGTCAAACCTTACATTCTTTGTGAACTGGATTGGCTTTCTTTTGCAGAACTGATTCTTGGCATTTGCAAATTCTTTGAGACCTTGGTATTCACATCCTCTGGAGTGCAGTGGGCTTTTTTAAGGACACTTAAGGGTGTAGTTAAAGGAAAATGCATAGCTATAATGCAACTAAATATAACTGAAAAACAAATAGAAAAAAATTTACAAGATATAACTTGTTTGACATACCTTTGCATAGCTCAATTGTCAGCTATAATTGATCTCTTTTCCAGGCAGAAGACTGCATTCCTATTGTGTATGACTTGTATGTTGCATGCAAAATTGATAGAAAGTGCAATTCAGCAGTGGAGGCAAATCAACAGTCATCTCATGGAATATTTTATATAAAACTCTAAATAAAATTGTGTGATAAGGGAATGGACACAAGATGATTATGGCTTTTTTCACACTCTATTAGCACTTGAGATCTTAGTTATTCCCCAATACAACACAGAAACTGTTACAATTTGGACTCAAAACATCAAACTTCAAAACTTCACCATGTCAATTCCCTCTGCTTAATGGTAACATTAAGGTTACCTGTTAAAAAGAAAGGAGAAAAGGAAAAGGAAAAGGAAACAGAATACCAAACATAACGAACAAATAAAAAAAACCCCAACCCCAAAGAAATCAGGAACAATTGTGTGCCCACATGCCATTTTGTATAGGTTTATCTATATGCCCCTGCCTTTTTGAAAACTCAGAATGCACTCACTGCAGTAGACAAACTACAGCCTCCTAAAAGGGTTATATTTTTCTTTTCTCCTTATGCAGCTTCATTGCTGCTGTATTGCCTGTAAAGGACGGTTAGAGTGACTTATTTTGCCATTGCCATTTGCCATTTCCTGTTTGCCTTTGATAAGATCTGTAGTTGAAGACCCAGTGTATAATGGGCCATGATCATCCATCAGTAATGGGCCATGACCCTCCAGGATAGCAGCGATGAACACACCCCACCGTTACAGGTGAGCAACCTGCCTGTGAAGAACTGAGCATGTTCTGGGCATGTGATTCACGTGCCATTGCCATGGCCCCTCCACTGCACTGAAACTGCTGAGACAGTGCCACAAAGCAGCGCCCACCCAAGATAGTGGGCAGCATGTGCCAACAGAGCTCTGCCCACCAACTGAGGAAGGATATTCGCAGAATGCACAGATTCCTGGTGAAGACTACCTTTCTCACTTTTTGCAATTCTTTACTTTTCCATGCTTTTCTATCTTTTCTCCTTGCTCTCTTCTTTTAAAGTGAATAAAAGTGAAATACCATTTTGATTACAAATGTTTGACCTCATTTGTGTATTAATCTCACTCTGGATATATTCAAACTATCCCTCTGCTCTGTGTTCATGGTTTAGAATGCATTCCATGATTGGCACAATGCCATATAATCTGAAGTAAATATCCCCCATAGCTGCAATCTAGAAAATAAGAGTCAGCATCTACTTCAGTTTTGGACTCTTTATTTCTCTTTGTCTGAATGCAGAATAAATTCTCATTCTAACTACAAAAGCATGCTGTGGCACTTTGATCAAAACAAGCAGATGTATTCGAGTTCTTCACCTGTATGGCATAGCAGCTATTATCAAATTACAGTTCAGAAATTATGTGATCTAACAGTGTAATGACACAAATTTGCATTTTGCTGGCTAACATCTCGAACACAAGCAAAAGCCACAATTTGGGAATAAACAACAAATAATATCCTGATAAATTAACTATTACAAACCCCCTAACAAACCAGAAAAGCTTTCTCCCTCAAAAAACACGAACTGTAACAAAGCTGGGAGATTATGAGAGACCTGGTAGGGAGTGATTTTTGGTTAGGTTTTGGGGATTTTCTTCCTATGTTTCTCCTGATTTTTTTTTGTTTAGTTTTAATTTTATGAAATTTAAAGTATGAAAACAATGTGAGATCCTCCATTTGCAAAGTAATTCAATTATTGGAGAGTGAAAATATCAGAGTAAAAACATTGTATTTTAATTTTGTCACCATAATTGGCTTCATGAGTGAAGGCAATATAATTGAGGTTCTTGTTAAAGTAGGTTGCTTGGGGCAGATTATCGTGAAATGATGTTGAATTACCAGCTTCTTAATACCCATCCATCCGTCCATCCATCCATCCATCCATCCATCGTCTATTTATCTATAGATAAGATAGATAGATAGATGGATAGATAGATAGATAGATAGATAGATAGATAGATAGATAGATAGAT
>WBNP01001861.1:429496-462659 GCA_013401095.1 Passerina amoena | reverse complement strand
CAGCTCCCTCATCCCCCTGGGGTGGGTCTCATCTGGTCCTATGGATTTATGAAAATCCAAGTGTCTCAGCAGTTCTCTGACTGCCTCCTCCTGGATAACAGGGGGACCATTCTGCTCCCTGATAGCATCTACCAGCATAGGTACTAAAGACGAAAAACTGAGGGGATAGAAAGAAGTAGCAAATTTGATTACTGGGGAAGCAAGATGAAATGTCTTTAAACTCTTGGAAAAGCACAGTATGAAGTCCCTTTATATCATATATAGTGTGACTTCATGTTTTATTTTTCAAAATTGTATTGTTTTTCTAACATTCTCAACTTCATTAACCATTCTATTTGAAATGGATGAGATGTCAGAGAATGAACTTTCCCTCCTTCCACACCACAAATGCGTATAACATGTTTCAAGCATCAAAATGGGATTTTCTTTTTTTTTTTTTTTTTTCTTCAGGGAAAACTCAAACAAAGCTGAACAGTGACAGAGTGATAACCTAACAATATAAGTTACCTAAAACACCCTATATTATCTTGGGCAACTCTCTTGGTAACATTCTCAACAAATTTGTAGAGGAAGCTCTGGTGCTGAAGCACAGAATCACTTTTCAGCTCTCAAAACTTCTAATGTCTTCTGGTACATGCTGTGCAGTAAACTCCTGTGCTTTGGCAGGTGATCAGTTACTGTGCCAGTGGTTATGCCACAGTTTAGCCCTTCCTTCATGCAAATAACATCTTTTCAATTACTGTTTTATTAAATAAAATCAATAAAGCAGTAATAAAATGTAATTAAAAAGTGCTTCTTAAAATCAAGAGCAACAGTTATTAGCGCAAGACATACACCCTCTGCACTCACACACGAGCTGTCACTCTTAAGCATATCTACGACCCACTGCATGGCTATCCAGCAGAAGTCAATCTCCAACACACATTCCCCAATGGATAACAGGCCCAGATCAACTGCTATAGATGTAAGGATGAAGTGATAGAACCACTGCCTAAACCTGTGCGTTATATTTTGCTTATGGCCTCCAGGCTGCAGTGAATCCAAGGAGGTGTCTCTGCTGTCACAGCACAGCCAGGCCTGTTGGCAAGTGATGCCATCAAACCCTGGGGTCTTTGGCACTTCTTCCCTATCCAGCAACCCCAAAGATTTACCACATAAAGTTTATGATACCTGATCCCTGTGTGCCTGTCCATCCAAGCATTATTTTTCTGGTGTCATTCAATCATTTACAATGTCACTCACTTCTGGTTATTTAATTGGTTTTCCTTTTTTTTTTGATCAAAGTCCTGTGAGAGCAAACATACTCAATATATAGCCAAAAAATTCCTAGTAAGACTGAAATGTAGATTCAAATAGTTATTATTCGATATCTAGTTATTATTTAATATCTAGTTATTATTTAATATCTAGGTAAAAGAAAAAAGGCAAGTAGAAAAAAAAAGGTATACTACTATATAAGAAAAATATCTACAACAAGAACATTATTATTATTATTATTAGTAGTAGTAGTAGTAGTAGTAGTAGTATTCCTCTTATAAACTCAATTTTGCTGGCGTCACACATTTTAACTGTTCTCCTGTAGTGTTAAGATTCATGGAATCACACTGGTGTTGTTAGAAGGGAAACAAGAACTTGATTTTTTTTTTTCGATTCCTGGTCTGAAATTATTTAAAGGCACTAGAGAAGACTGTTTGCAATAGTCAAATCTCCATTTCCAATCCTGGACCCTTTGTTCAACAGCCTATGCTTTTTCTCTTCTGTCCTGTGTTTTAAGTTCTCAGAGCCATAGGCCCTGAATTGTGATCTAGGTGCAGGTAAGTTTGACCTGTTTTCTAGTAATTATTGTGTCAACAAATATAGAGGATCAGATAGATATCTGTTTGCTAGTGCAGTATTTGGACCTAATTATATATTAATAAAACAGATGTTTAAAAATCCTGTATAAAACCTTCAAGTGTATCAAATACCACAACTCTTGAATTGCCTTATGATATTAGAATCCTTATGTAACCTAATGCTACACAGCAAACCTAGAGATGCCGATATAGGAGAAAGTAATTTGCTTTTAGAGGGAGAAAACAATACTGGTTTAAAGGCTCATCAATTCCTTACAGATTTTTATTATTTTTTAATTACTTTCATGGAATGTAACAAAAGTCTTCAATTTTTTACTAGTCTTCCCAACCCTACAGAGGTGTTAACTTATAAGTAAATACTGATTTTTTTTTTAATGCCTGCAAAAAAGTCAAAAAATATTCTTGATACCCTTTAATCACTTTCATTCCACCTGAGCTTATTTACTGTGCCAGCCTTCCAAAGAAATGCATCACAGAAAGCATCTTGTTTACATTTGGTGATGAAGTTGGCATTCTATTCTTTTACTCATATTAAACTATTTCCATGCAGCTCCTTACAATGAGATAAAATTCTAAATATATATAGAATTTATGTTAATTGCAGCTTTTTGTGCAAAGATAAAATTTTAAAGATGTACATGTTTTCTGTGTACATTCAGTGACATCCAAGATACTGGGAAATCCAGTCAAAATATTCATTTTTTTTTATTTTCTCAACTGAATTTCTGAGATGGCTGAAAAGTAAAAGTGAGACAGGTGCTGCTCACATTTTTCAGATTAAGCAGTGCAGATATCATCATCTGGCCATATGAGAGTGATATTTCTTGCCAGTATCTCAAATTATTCTCTGCTTAAGTAATTAATAAGTTTATCATTTCTTCGGTCCAGGATATGGACACTAAACATTTAATAACAAATTCATTTGCAGGATATTAAATAAAAGAATATGAAATCTTAGTGTTTTACTTATGCTAAAGGAGCATGTGTTTTTGCAAAATCACAGAGGAAAAGTACTATAACTTTAAAAGCAATGAAGATGTAAAATCTCAAGGATCAATAATATAAAAAACCCATGTAATTTGATAAGATAAATAGGATACTAGTGAAATCCTGTTCCTTCTATAAAGGAAGGTTAAATCCATCTATAAATTATATTCTACTGATTTTAGCATACATCTTTTAGTAGAGGATATTATTTCTGCTTTTATGCATTTATGATTAAGTTTCTCCTTATGACAAATTTTGCTGGGCTTAACAAATTAAAAATCATAGGTACTGACACAAACTGTGCTTGTAAAAAAAAAAATCTATATGCTAGATATTAGGCAAATTTTGAACATTTTTATAGCGTTTGGACTTTCAAGTATTAACCTCAGTGCCACTGTCATGTGAACTTCCGTTAAATAAGTAAAAAAACCCTAAAAAACAAACAACAACAAAAAAAAACAACTTAAAAATGAAAAACTAGAGAATAAAACTAGAGAATTTAAGCAAAGAAAATAATGTGAGGAGGATCCAAGGTAAGGCATGCAGGCAATATTTAAACCAGATGAGGAATTGCCTTATTGCAAGATCCTTATCTGACACAACAATTCGAGGAAGTTGTCCAAAATTGATTCATTTTACTGAGCACTGGATAGGACTTCTCAATCAGTTTCATCAATTCCTTTGAGTCTTTGTGTCAAGAGAATTGCAAAAGTGCATGGTCACTCATCTATGCATATTCACCAAATATAAAAGTGCACAATCTAACAGATACAGACCCCTTTCAATAGAATAACATACCCATTAATTTTCAAACAAATCCATGTTGCTGATGTAATAATCTTATTTTAGAACTATCAGCTGCAGATAAATTGGGGACATAAAGAAGTATCCTGCATAATCCATTATGATTCAAATACTAATTTTTACCTAATAATAATGTTTAATCATCACCCTGACTCTTTAAATGTTTCTCAAAACTTCAGTGACTAATACAAGAAGTGTGTTTAGCTAATGCACTAGTTGCCTGATACATTCCTGAATTTAAGAGTATGTACTCTAATGTTGGCAGCTGTTCAACAATTTCGAATCAGCATTATAAACAGGTGCATATAGTGTAGTTATGGTTACTAAGTCAGTTTTTCCTTTTTACAAGCTGCCATGCATGTAGGTTGCTTCACTTTTTTCCAAATGCCATAGGCATGTTCTGTCCTTCTTGCATGAATTTTTTTGTGCATAAATTAATCACTTGATATTGTCTGTAAGAATGCAGATCTTAGGTTTGATAGAAATCCTACAGAATACAGACTGAGGAAAGGAGTAAAGAAATACTATAAACAAACACTAATTGATTTGGAAAGAGAAATTACTATAATAGTTCTATGCAAATCAAATCACTTAATACCCTCCAACCAGCACAAAGAGGAAGACTGGTCCCATGGCTAAGTAGTGAGAATGGAAATCTGGTATTCTGTATCTTGCGTATTTTCTTGCTGAAAGACAAAATAGTAGACCTAGTAGTGTAGCAGTGGTGGTTATCTCAAACAGAATCATCAAGATTCTAAGAGATTTTCTCCTGACATGATCTCACAACATCCTTATAGTCCTCCCAAGTTATCTCCCCTTCCGGAGATGACAGATTATCTTATATCCCCCTAAATTCCAGCTTAAGTTCTCTGTTTAAACATTTTGTGCCTTTCCCCTGATGACTTGTTTTTCTACACATGGGGAAGCCTGCTCCTGAATATTTAAAACATTCCTTTTTAAAGCACATCCAGCCTTCCTGGACTCCTTTGCCCTCTAGGACTGGTTCCAAAGGGGCTTTGTCATTCACTTTCCTAAACAGTCCAGAGTTTGCCAATCTGAGCTCCAATGTGGAAGTTCTGTTGGTTGTTCTCCTTATTTCACCCAGTATAGGAAACACCAAAGTTTCATGGTCACTCTGCCCAAGACAGCCATGAACAGTCACATCATGTACAAGTCCTTCTCTGTTCACAAACAGCAGGTGTAGCAGGGCCCCTCATCTTGAAGGCTCATTTATCAGTTGTATTAGGAAGTTGTCTCTCATGCACTCCAGAAACCTCTTAGGCTCTTCCTGTCTGTTGTGCTGTATTTCCAGCAGACATCTGACAAGCTGAAGTCACCCACAAATACAAGGGCTGGTGGCTGTGCAACTCCTGCCAGCCACTTGTAAAACACCTAATCTGCCTCTAGCTGGTGGTGTATAACCGATTCCCACCATGACATCTGCCCTGCTGACATTTCCCAATCTTTATCCATAGGCACTAAAACTTTTCATCTCCATCATCATCACTAATTTCAATACAATCAAAACACTCCCTATAACAGAGTAGCACATTATCACCCTTTGTGCTTTGCCTATCTCTCTTAATACTGCAGTTGTGAGAGTCATCCCACCACGTTTCTGTGACAGCACCTACACGGTATGTTTCCTGCTGTACTATGGGTTCCAGCTCCTCCTGCTTGTTGCCTAGACTGCAATGAAAGGCCCAATCTAAAATTTAGCCCTCGACTGACCTCAGTCACTGCTGCTGATGGTGGTGTTTCTGTACATATTGTAGAAGAGAAAAAAACCCACAGCGCTTCTTCACTAAAATATCCAACTGCTTTTGAAGATTTTACTAGAACAGTGGAAACAGAACCAGCAGATTTTGTGTTATACAATGGTAAAGGAAGTCTCTAATAGGTGGAGTTGTTTAGCATTTTGCAATTTCACTACACTAATCCACATAATTTGGAAATGCCACAAAAGAAATTTTCTAGAATATAGATACAATTAAAGAGGATATTTCATCTAGAATTGATATATAAATTGATATAGAAAATATAGTAATGTAAAACATATAGACCTTCCAATATATTCCATCTTATTAAATGCAACTCTTCTGTTCTCGTTAACTAAGTTTAATAAAATTTCACAGTATTGTGAAAAGCATATGAATATGAGCATATTAATATCTCCTTAAAATAATTTAATATAATTCTCTCTTTTTTCTTCTTCTTTTTTTTTTTTTTTTTTTTTTTTTTTTTTTAATATGAGGGCATAAGCAATTAAGATATTGTCTAAGGATACAGGAAATCTGATTAACAGATCAAAAAGACCATCTGTGGAGATTGAATTTAACACCAGGGGGTAATTCTCCTTTCTACAATGCTTATGTAAATCAACTTCAATTCAGTCAAGGCTGAATGAATTTCTCTGAAAAATGGCTTTTCTTATTTGTAAGTATGTATTTTCAAAAAGTATGCTCTTGAATATCATTCAAGGCTGTGATTCATAATATTACCATAGATAGATATATAACATCATACAGGTAGAGAATAAGTCAGGCTTCCAAATGCAAGGGAGAACTAGTCAGATCTACTACAAAAGTAAATTTTCTTATGAAAGATCTGTCAGTAACACTTCTGATAAGAGCATTTTGCTTTCAATTTTTCTTTTTTTCCTGTTCTTTATTGATCTTTTTTCTGCTTGAGTCTGACTCCTGTAGATCTTGATGGAGATGGCTCCTTAAAGCTGCTACCTAGCAGTCATTGCAAGTTTCATATAAGTACATTGTCCTACAGAGTCACCAACAATATTTCAACTTGATAAACTGATACTTCTTTCTTGAGCCACTATAATGAATTCATATTAAAAACCAGCCTGACTTGTTAATCAGTTATTACATTATGCATTAGATTTATGTACGTCATTCAAATATTTTCTCTACATGACTAGATTACTTCAGTAATAGCTCAAATGCATGTCTGATTTACAAATTGTAGAGTTTTCCTCAATATTCCTAAAGAATAGGTGGCTTACCTAGGAAATATATGGTGTCTTACTCCAGGCTGATGCTCCCATAGAATGTTTTTATCTCTCTGTTATTCATATTAAGTCTGTGATTAAGTTCTTGCAAAGCTGCAAACTGAGGACACATATATAGAGACATATGGAAAATTAAGAATAGGGTCTTTGTTATCTGTTGAGCACCAGTACTTTTTTTTTAACTTGTGCTCTTGCCATCTGAATTAATAGAGCCTCCAACAGAAGATTTTTTATACCTTATACTGAGGCCTACATAATATAGAATGTGAAAAAAGAGGTAATTCTGAAATCATCTATAGGACTATAATTGTTTTGAATCACCTGCCTGTCATTTGATACTCTTCCGTAATTTATTCAGGAAAGTTTAGTCACTATCCAATAAATGACAGATGCTTTGAAATTCTCACATGTTTAACCTACAAAAAGGTATGACTAATCGTAGTTTCAAAAGGAGCTCTGTTGTATTCCACTGAAGCTACTCAAATGTGTAAAGATTAGCAAAATTAGAGACTGAAACAGAATTTTTTTGGGGACTTCATAAGTTTGTTTAATAGTTAAGGGGACAAAGGAACAGCTGTATGTTTAAAAGTGTGTGAAGTTCTGCTGCTTGCTGCATCTTTGGTGTCAACAACAGAATTGCTTTAGTATTTAGCTTTTACTAATTGTATGTGTTTACTTCTGTGTTCTGTTTAGCAATGAAGATGAATAGAATATTTTAACTGCAACCAATGAACAAACATGTACTTACTTACAAGGTGGTTCTTGCTCCTTTACCACATAAGGAATCAGGAAGAGGAGACAGTCCAAAAGAAGGTCATAGGAATTCAAATAAACTAATTGTCTGGCCTTATGTCTTCTCAGCTTGTAGTGCTGACTTTGCCTCTTTTCTTTTCTTTCTCTCTTTCTCTGGAAATGGTTGCTATGGCTTTTAAGAGAAATCTTGGAGTAATAATCTTCATGGGTGTATAACATAAGAATAGTAACAGTGGTGGCCAAAAGTCCCATGTCTTCATCAGAAAAAATGTACAGGGCAGCATTTAGAACTAAACCTTCATACAAAATGAAATATTGGAAAATCTGACTTGTTTTGTAGTTTTGATGGAAGAGCCAGGCATTGACAGGCTTACACTGGAATGTGTACTGAAATTCAGTGTTTTCAGTAGTAATGTTTGCCACTGTCCCCATAACTTTCTTGGATAGAAGCAACAGAAAGAAATAAAGAATTTGTCCCCCAAAGAGTTTGCAGTCAAAATACAAGACACAAGACATGGTAGTGAGAGAGACAGCGAGAAGAGAAAATCTGACATGATTATATGGGCTATAGGACCCTGTGTACAACACAATGCCATCACAATCAGCATCAAAATATATGTGAATATATTTAGAAATAAAAAGACAGCCCCACTACACGTGCAGAGTATGCATATATAAATGTGAAATATATTATTCAGCATGAACCACTAAATCCTTGATAGGAAAGATATTAAAAATATAATAAGCAAGTTTCACCTATTTCCAAAACTGGTAAATGTTTCAAAATTAAAATTCTTTCTACTCTTAATCAGAAATTATTGTCAACATATTTGAAAAGACTATCCAGTAATGCGTCAAATGCTTCATGAGTTTGCACTGTATCTGCTCTGGATGTATCTTGCAATCCTGAGAAGCCTGCTTATTTTTACATCTGTTAACTTGAAACCATTTGACATGGTAGCTTTTCAGTGTGATTTGGTGATTTCAGAAGAAAATATGTAACGTCTCTAATTTGGGGTAGAGAGACATATCATCAAATTATTTTTTTTCTCTGATTTAATTCACTGCATCATACATCCTTAGCTGTTGTTCATGATGATGATGATGATGATGATGATGATGATGATGATGATGATTAGAGTACCACATCTCAAAAACACCAAGAAAAATAAAGACTAATTAAGGCAATTTGTTTCATCCATTGTGTTAAAGAGGGAACTTTCTTTGTTAGGAACCTTCATTGCCAATGAGAGAAGCAATGAATGTATTGTCTTGAAAATATAGACACGTTATGTCCAGAAAAAAGTCATAGTCCAAAATATGAGCAAAAAGACCATAAAAAAGAGTCTCTCTCTTTTTCTTAAAAGAATCACAATTTATTCAGTATCTATATATTAGATGTCTAGATATATTTGTACTGTAATGGCACAGCTTGTGCTACTTATTATATTTTGTGGACACTCCATAAATGCGCTTCTTATGTTGGAAAGAGTTCTTGCAATTCACATTGTTCTTGTTCCATAATAAAACTCTAAAGTGCACTTTTTAGCTAGCTTGTTATTTTCTTCTATAAAATCTAAATTACTTATACAAATGAGGCTTTGTTGGGGCATTTTCAAAATGTTAGCCTTGTACTACAGTGTTTGCCTGTGTGTATTTATAAGTGGACTAATAATTTTTTTATGTTCCAATATCACAAATGGAATTAGGAGTACCGTGGTTACTGGGAGAAGTACACTTGTACTGGATATGGTTGCCAGCCTTGTCTTTGACTGCATTAATCATACCACATCGGAAATTCTATGTGGAATTTTATGTGAAAGAACTATAACAAATTATATTGGAGCAGCCTGTAGATCATTGCTTGAATGTGGGAAATGAATGAAAAAAATCAGTGCTCCATTAGAATACATGTGTGCTCAAAAAAAATTTATTCTCTCCTTTTCAGAATGTATTTTAAAACAAAAGTTGATATAGGCAGCATTTTCCCCCTCAAAAATAATTGCACAGCTATTCCTACTCCTTGTGAGCATTTAAATTACTATACACTGATAGTAAAAATTAGAATTTCTGTAAGTAATACAAGATCTTGAGGATGTTTTCTTGATGCCTACATTAACTATACAATATGGATATGAACATCTCTTTTCATAGGAATCTGTAGTATTGACAGGCTATGGGCATGAAGACCAAGTGAAAAGTGTCTCTCCAAAAAATGAAGATATAGTGTAGGAGAAACAAATAGGTAGTGGTGATTATAAAAATGAATTTGACATTTAAAAAAGACTCATATATACAGTTTCATTTCTGTCTCTCTTCTTCCAGATAAAATTTTTAATTCAATAAAAGGATGTGTTAATAGCCAACAACTTATCTAAATGAGTGCAGGGACATGTTAATCCTTACATGTGCAGGTGACAGATTCACGTGCACATGGCCATATGAAAGTGTCTTACGGAAACAACGATCAATGACATGTAGCAGCTGCAAAGAAAACACATATCACCATTGCATATTTTAAGTATATTACATCTAGATTTTGTAGGAATATTCATGGATCACTGATGAAGTAGAGATTGATGGAGTTTATAATTGAAATTAGCCATTTTTTCCCCTATCTGAGGGTAAGTTAAGTTGTTACATATGGTTTGTTTGTTTTGGGGTTTTTTCTGGGGGGGAAGGAGTTCTCCCCTCAGATTTATTCCTCACTTTTCCCCCAAATTTATATATGTATGTTTTAATCTATTATATATTTATATTATGTTTCTATTTTTATATTTATATATGCATTCAACCATTAACAATGCTTGACAAGATGGCTGGGAGCACTAAGGTCTACTGAGTACAGATTTTTTCTTGAAGGAGTGACCCTGTGCACCAGTGTAGTTTAGGGGCCAACCTACTGGGAAGCATCTCTGTGGAGAAGGACTTGGGGGTCCTGGTGGACAACAATCTGCTCCTGGAGAGGGTCTAGTAGAGGGCAAGAAAGTTGATTAGGGACTGGAGCATCTCTCTTAAGAGGAAAGGCTGAGAGAGATGAGCCTGTTCAGCCTCAAGAAGAGACAACTTAGAGGGAACCTCATCAAGTGCATAAGTACTTGAAGGGAGGGCTTCAAGAGGATGGATCCAGGCTTTTCTCAGTGCCTCCAAGCAGTAGGACAAGATGCAATAGGAAGAGACTGATGCACACCTGAAGAGGAGGAAGAACTTTACAGTGTAAGTGACCGAGCACTGGAGCAGATTGCCTAGAGAGGAGATTGTGGAGTGTCTCTCACTGGAGATGTTCAAGAACAGTCTGGTTGTTATCCTGTGCCATGTGCTCTGGGATGACCTTGCTTGAGCAGGGAGGTTGGGCCAGATGACGCCTGGGGTCCCTTCCACCCCAACCCATTCTGTGATTCCATGATTCTGTGTTTAATCCATTTCCACATGAACATTTATCCTCCCCTGTTCCAGTTTCTCTTGCTTTGCACTTACTCTGTCTTAAAACCATATGGGAAAATTCTGTTAGCTTGAACTTTACATCTGTAGAATCCTGATGATTGCAAGTAAGATAATTATATCATAAATCATACAGGTTCAGCCCTCATATTTGAGTACAATATGTGTAATGAAAAATTATTTTGACAATAGTTGATGTTAAAAGTAAAATTTCCTTTTTTTGATTCTTTAGGCTGCATCTAGTCTATATGCAGATACTGAAATATAGAGTTCCTCCCCAAGGGAAAAAAAAATGGATTTGACCCAATTTATTATTTCATTCAAGTTACTGAGAATTCTATTTATGTCATTTTAAACTTCACTTTTACATCCAGGATACCAGGGTTAAACTAAAAGGGAAAACTGCAAGTGTTTTTCTTGGTTCTTTTCAGTTTCTTCTAGTCATTAAAATTCAGTCTTCTTCTATTCATTAAAATTACATCTATAACACATGCCCTTGTTATTCACATCTTCTAATATTATTCACAACACCCACCCAATTACCCATACTTAGCAAATCTAAATGAAATCAATATCTATCAAATGGAATCATGCTCTTCCTGCACTTTATTTCTAAGTCTTAATCAAATTGCTTTTGTTCCTCCTGTAAGAGCAACATTATTATGCACTTTCAGTACCATTATTAACAATAGTTCTGAACCTACAGAAATTTCTTCCTACATGTGCATTCTAAAAATGTTCTTAGTAAGTTCAGATTATTTGTGTCACCTAAACCCACTTCTTCATACTAAAGCAGATAGCTGATGTCCCATGGATGTAACCTGGTGATCCTCTATCTATAGACCTCAGCTATCCTGTTTCTATGCTTTTTTGCAAAGAGATTTATTTCATGTGAATGAGCACTGCTACTGTGCTTGCAAGAATCATCAGGAAAAAGACCCTTTTATGCTCTCTGCTGTGTAATTATCCTGGGTGATTTCAAAGGAAAGAGGGTGAAAGAATCAGTGCCCTAATCCTGCAGGAACTCTGCCAGTTTGTGCTCTGTTTTATGCTCAGTAGCACTCCTCCTAGTCTAGCCAACCTGCATCAGCAAGGTGGCTTTATTGCCAGAGAAATGTCTGGAACCACTTGCTTTGCTTTCGCTCATCACACCATCCAAATGGACACATCTGTTAGGAGCAGGATTTCACGCAATAATTGTTACAATTAATCTTATGCTTCATTTATCTGCCTATAATTCTCATTTACCAATTTGATATTTTTAATGACTCCATAAACAAAAAATTTTTAGATATATTGTTGACCTGTCTTTTTTTTTATTAGCCTCTCTTAACTGATATTTTACTTCCTACAAAACAGAGAATGGGAACATATTGTTTCAAAGTAGGTGATGGTTACATGGAAAAAGCTGATCACCAAAGCTCTCAAAAAATTTTGCTGTGGAAAGGGAACAAAAATGTGCATAAATGTGAAAAGAGAAGAGGAAATTACGTATTGTCTTCTGTTATGTTTGCATGTGCAGCAGTCATTTAAATGAGAAAAATTTACTTCTTGCTCCTGCCTATAAAGCAATATATAAAGGTGAGTTATTATAGAAAGCTAATTTTTACTGTCTTTGTTTTATTTTGTGAGATTTTTTTCCAAATATGATACAGAGAATGCATAGAATGATGAGGTAGATGGAATGGACCTGACTGTTAAGGTTCTTAATTCAGCAAAGCAATTGAGGTTATGTTTACTTTAATTTCACAGCAAAAAAAAAAAAAAAAAATCATATAGACAGTAAGAATTAAGTTTTCTAAAGCGAAGAATACCTTATTATTGCTTTCATACATGTATAACTGACAAACGATTTGGTCTCAAGAGACTGAGGTTATGCTTTCTGATGATTTTATTTTAGGAGCTTTAATGATTCATCTGTTCATTATTGAACAACCATCAGGAAACTCGGGTTCCTGACTCTATCAGTTCACAGCTGCAAAAATAATATTTTCCTTGGCTCTAGGATTACAAGAAAATTCAGGCTGACAGGGAGTTCATTTGGGGAGGTCTGCAGTCTCAGAGCAAGCTCTGCCACCGGGTCAGACCAGGTTGCTCAGGGCTTTGCACAGTCAGGATGTTGGACCACCCACTGTCAGAGACAGCCAGCCTTTTTGGCCTTTGCTCTGTGGATAGGCTACTTTTGTGGGGAAAAGATTTTTCCTTATGTCCTTCCTGAATTTCTTTTTGTTCTTCACCAGTGTGAAGAATCCAGCTTGCATGGTCCATGCCCAAAAACCCCACCAGTGCTGAGGATGCTGTCTGATCTCTAGAAGAAACTCTTACCATTGCTGAGCCAGCCACAGTCCCACAGCTACACTGAATAGTCCAGGGCATCCAGGCCCACCATTTCAGTACCTTCTGCTCAACACAGTTATATTTGTTATTATTCTTTCTCCATCGAAGGCCTGAAACTGGAAATCTGTGGTGTCTTCAAATGGAATTGAATGTGGTAAGGAATGTAAATGACAACAAAAAAGGCTTGTGTAAGTAGGTAGATGACAAAAGGAAGATTAGGGAAAATGAGGTTCTTCTAATGAATAAGGTTAGGAACTAATTTACACAGGACCCTGAGAGAGCTGAGCTGCAAAATGCCTTCTTTGCTTCATTCTGCAGTCTAGCAAGACATGTCTTCAAGAATGAAAAGCTCATGCACATTTTTTGCATACATTCTTCATGTTTGCATATATTTACTTTCAAGGTACATAAGCATATAGGACACTATAAAACTGAAAAGTGCCAGTGCTCTGAATGTTTGATGTTGTTGAAAAAATATTTCAAGTATTGTAAAGTACTGAAAATACTTATGTAAATCAAACTATGTTGCTCTATCTTGCATATAAAACAAACATTTATTTTTTTTTTTCCTCCAGAAAATATCTAGCTGAGATTTGAATAAGAAAACATTTTTAAATTCTCTTCTTTCCAGATGAAAATATTAGCTAGCAGAGCAGAAGGGTATGAAGGCTTGGTGAAGAGAGGGCTCAGGAGCCTTTTATAATACTATGTTTGTCTTTACATGTTATACAATTCAACAGATGCAACAGGAGGGACTGCATGTAGGAATAGTGTTCCTATGGCAGTTCTAGGCCTGTCAAGGTCACCTGCCCAACTGTCTTAGTGGTATGGCTTATCACTAAAAGAAACAGAGTTTTATTTGTTGCTGAACAAGTAAAGGATAGCTTCTAAAAGATGCTTTCCAAAAGATGCAGATGCATCTGTAGGTGTGTCAGAGGGAGAACTGCTTCTATAACAGAAGTTTCCCAAGGGAGTCTCAAGGGAAGTAGAAGAACAAAGTTACAGTTTATAGCAATTAATAATGTATTCATCATCCTACTACATGCCTCTCTTTAACTTCTTGATGGAGATATTTTTTTCCTGTTAGTATGGAAGGAAGTTACATGTAAAAATCAGGAGCTCATTAATGTAAAACATCTTAAATGAACAGGGTGTAAAAATTATAGACAAGATTTGCCATCTATTTGCTGTTGAAATTGGTTGAAAAATAGAGATAAAATGTGATTAAACTATTACAGCTGTTGATAACTAATTTACAGAACAGTAAAAATGAATCCAAAATTTACTGCCTATAGGCAAAAAACTGTAAATACCATAAAAATAACTATTTAACACACTCTTGTAATACGTCAGTTCCAGTTGATATTGGAATTTCCATTTCTTTATTTTTATTGTAAATGAAGTATTATGTTGTATCTGTTATGTTCTAGCTAGAGGAGGGAACAAAAAAAATTAACAACAAAGGAAATATAATTTGATTATTTTATTTTTAGAATAGTCTAGAAATATCTGCCATTCTAAGTTGTTTTATATTAAAGTAATTAAAATTATTCCTCTAACTAGAATTCTAAAAATTTACTTGAACACACACGTAGGGATATGTTTTGCTTTTACTTTCTTTTTTTTTTACTTTACTTTTTACTTTACTTTACTTTTTTACTTTTATTAGAGCTGTTGGGAGTTCTTTTAAATTTCAAGAATTTGGGTGTTTTTATCTCCTATATATTGCATTTGAACTGAATTATTTATACATACTCATATATATATATCCATGTATATATATACATTCTGTTTCCTTGCTTCCTCCTGTATTAGACCAATGATAGAAGATTTAGCAGATACAAGAATAAATGACTGTTAGACATAAATTCTGACTGGTATTGCAGTTTTTACAAAGAGAATTTGCTCATCGTTGTGATGTTGTCCTGGCTAAAACACATTAACATCAAAAAACCTCAAAGCCTACCTTCTTGATCCGAGACAATTATTGTAGCATACTAAGTACTAAAACTATGTGGATGAATGTAGCACTTGTTTTTGGAGTTAGGTGCCTTTCTATATTTTTTCCCCCTACAGCAATAGGTGTGCAACTGGTCTGGAATACAAGTTCTAATTGAAAAACAAAACCTATATTTGTTTGAGTTAAATGGAGTCTGTTTCTATCCCTCTACCCCTCTTTCTCTGGGCCAGTTAAAATGCAAATACACAAATAACAAGCACTTTCACCCACACAACATAGATAAAGAATAATGCCACTTGCGTTGTTAAATTTTGTGGTTCTTGAAAGGTTGCCAATAGCTGTCCCTTATTTTCTTACAAATAAAACTAAAGGATGTGTTCTATTTGTTGATGTTACTTTAACTATTTTTATTTGTACTAATACTCCTACTCACCCCTTAACTATTAGATTTCCACTGTTGTTCTCTAATGGCAATTTCAGTAAATGGACATCTGTTAATGATTACTCAAAAAATAAAGCAATTCTGCAACAACGAGTCTATAGGGTAATAACTAGCTGCTACTTAAAGGAAAATTGTTCATTTAGGCAAAGAAAGAAAGGGGCTATTATACCAAAATCATTTAAAGAATAACGCTCCAAAGAGACATGGACATGATTCTGACCTTGCTTGCACTGAAGTTGATAGGGCTGTTAGACATGATGGTTTTATCTGTCTTTTACAATTTCAGCCAACAAAAACTAGTTTGTTCAGATCACTATGTCACAGAGAACTCAAAAGTCTCCTACCAAATGGGTGTGTGGTCCACTGGGCTTTGCTCAACAAAGCCCTTTATAGCCTTTGCAATCACTGCTTGTACTAACCCCCAATTTTAACAAAGACAGTGAACTCTAGTAGTCAAACTCCAAGTCCAGTGTTGATGCAATTACCCTATCACTTTGTAGCAGTTTCAGTAGTTAATTTATCTTTCTATGGAGGCTCTGAGTCAGATTCAGATCATGCATGCTAAAATATATTTTAAACGGATGCTGTATTTTATTTGCTTTCAAGGAGATGTGTCCATGTGGGATCCTCTGCTATTTTGCAATAAATACCAAAATTACCACCAGGGGCTAAATCACCACCTTAACCTGTGGCAAACAGAAAAGGTCAATTTTTTTCCTGAGCAAAGAATCAACAGGTTCTGTGCAATCCTGGAAGGATGCAACCTATCTTTAAACCAAAAACTTTTACGATGAAAACAGTGATGGAAGACATCAAAATAGGAAGTTGCCATGGCAACTGGTATGCAGAGGATAAGCATGTTGATAAGAAATTACAAACAGATACAAAAAATTGAAGGAATAAATTGGATTGCTAATTAGGAATTCAGTCATACAGTTACACATCTTGAAGGGTGTGAAATATTTCCCCAGTGAACATCAACTATTTGGCTGGTGAACACTGACAGAGGTGTTACTGCCTGTTTCTTGCCCACAAGGCACAGAGGGAATATTATATTGTGTTCTGAATTGTATTGAACCAGGGACTTGTCTCTGACAAAAAAGCAGAGCTCTTTGCTTTCCTTTCCTGTTTCTTCATGAGGCATGGGGAACTCTGGGCAGCAAACCTAAAGGTCATCCCTTCACATCCAGGGCACTGAGGAACATGAGTAGAACAGCTCTCACACTCAATAATCTATTACTTGCTTCTCTTTCTCTCACATCTTCCTACAAGACATTATTTCTCCTTCAATTATTGTTTTTCTTAGTGCCAGTGTTCCAGGTGTTTGTCCACAATTTCCATAGTCTCTTTTTTCATATGACATAGAAATACATAGTCTGTGCATTACAAAGGAGTTTACTAAAGTTGCACAGCTAATAAGTGAAAAGTAAAGAAACACCAGAATTAATATGGTAATATGACATCTGCCCTCTATATAGTGCAAATCTGGTTTTTTTCTCACTTCAGCACCACTATTGGAGTGATGTGGCTAAGGCATCAGACTACATTGTGAGGTACAACAAAATTTTACTGATATAGTCCTGTTTTAAGCCTAGCAGCATACAGCTACTTATCTACCTATTGTTCTGTAATATTGTTGCACAGGAGTTTTGCTAGTTCATCCAGGTACTTGATGGAAAGAAAACAGCAAAGGAATAAATCCTTAAAGCATACAAATTTGAAAGAAAAAATAGAAAAACTTGGTAATGGAAGAACACCAGTCAGTTCTTTTAATTGTTGGGAAAGGCTTGGCTGTGGACTTTGTAGATTTTAGTACCAGTCTTCTCGTTTCTGGTAAGTCCAGAAGTCTGTTTTCTAACAATGCCAATTACACTTTATCCTGTAGTCTTAGAAGACAATAAGAATTGTATACAGCTCTTAAAGTTTATGTCTCCCTCTTTTTCTAGACATAATAAATAATTCTTAAGAAAATGGAATAGGACTATCATGTTAAATCTCACCAGAGAAAACATTTTGGAAGTGTCTGCTTGACGGTGTTCCTTTACCTATAAGTATTTCCTCATCTTCAGTACTGTATTGATTCATGGCTGGTGTAGGATTCCTTAGTCTCCTTAGTCTCATCAGACTTTTTTTTCATAGAATCATAGAATATCTTGAGTTGGAAGGGACACAAAAGGATCATCAAGACCAGCTCCTGGCCCTACACAGGACAGCCCCAAGACAACACCTTGTGCCTGGGAGCATTTTACAGACGCTCCTTTGACTCCTGTCATGTCATAGATGCTGTATTCACTTCTCTGAGAATCCTGTTCCAGTACTCAACCATTCTCTGGGGGAAGAACCTTTTTGTAATATCAAAACTAAACTTACCCTGACACAGCTTCATGTCATTTCCTCAGGTCCTGTGCCTGGTCAGCAGGAAGAAAAGATCAGTGCCTGCCTCATCTGTTCTCTTCATGAAGAAATTGTAAACCATGATACAGTCTCATCTCAAGTTTCCTCTTCTCTAGTCTGAATAAGCCAAGTGACGTCAGCCACTGCTCAAATTACTTCCCCTCTAGTCCTTTCACCATCCTTGTGGCTCTTCTTTGGATGTTCTCTAACTGCTTAATGTCTTTATCAAGGTGACCAAAACTGCCCCCAGCACTCGAGCTGAGACAGAGGCAGAGGCAGAGGCAGAACCAGGGCAGAGCAGAGCAGGACAATCCTCTCCTTTGCCTGGCTGGTGATGCTGTGTCAGCATTGGCCCTCCTGACTGCCGGGGCACTGCTGACTCAAGTTCAACTTGCCATCAACCAGGACCCCAAGGTCCCTCTCCAGAGGTTTGCTCTACAGCCTCTCATTCCCCAGTCTGTCCATACATCCAAGCTTCCCCTTCCAAATATGACACATTGAGCTTCATACAGGTGGTGATTTCCTAGCCCTCTGATTTGTCAAGGACTCTCCTCTTCATAGGAGTCAACAGTCCTTTTCAATTTAGTGTGATTGGTAGATTTAGTATACCTTTAAGTCTTTCAACTAATTTGTTTATCATGATGTGGAAGAGCACCTTTTAATTTTATTTTATTTGTATTAAACGTTTTGCTTTCAACTTAACCTTTCACAGAGAATTGATCTGGGCTTTTTTTTTGTGTTTGGCAGTAAGCATTAGGTATCATATATAAGAAGATATTTAGCTTTGTTTTGTTGTGTTACCATATAACAGAAAATGTGGTGGGACAAGCTTTCTACGATTTATTAGTTGACTAGGTCTCTACTGTATAGTGCTCCTTACTGCATCTTCATTTTATAGTTAAGAATTTGTGTTGGTAAAACTGTTACCAGCCACTTGCTTTAATACTGTATCCACAAACTCTCTTTTTTTACTTCAGTCCTCTTCATCCATCTTGAAACTTGCACCTTGAAACTTATGTTAATTTTTGGCCCCCTCACTACAAAAAAGACATAGAAGTGCTGGAGTGTGTGCAAAGAAAAATAACAGAGCTAGTGGAGGTTTATAGAGAATAAGTCTTATGAGGAGTGGCTGAGAGAGCAGGAGTCTTTTTGCTGGAGAAAAAGAGGCACAGGGAAAACCTTATTCCTTTTTATAGCAACCTGAAAGAGAGTTGTAGTGAAGTGAAAGTTGGCCCCTTCTCCTAAGTAGCAAGCTATAGGGAAGAGGAAATAGCCTCAAGTTTTGTCAAGGGAGATTTAGACTGGATATTAGGAAAAATTTGTTCAGAGAAAGGCTGGTCAGGCATTGAAACAAGCTGCAGAGAGAAGTGTTGGAGTTACCACCTCTGAAGGTATTTATAAGACATAGAGATGTGATATTAAGGGATGTGATTTAACTGTAGTCTTGGCAATGTCAAGGTAGTCTAGGTTAACTATTCCAGTTGGACTCAATGGTCTGAAGAATCTCTACAAAACCTGTTCTAGTGCATAACCATCCCCATTGTAAATATCTAATCTAAACCTATGCTCTTTCTACTTAAAGACATTATGCTTTGTCCTACCATTACATGCTTTTGTAAAAAGTCCCTCTAAGAATTTCTTGCATGCTCCATTAAGGTGCTGGAAGGTTCTTAAAAGGTATCCCTGAAGCCTTTTCTTCTCCAGACTGAACAACTCAAAATGTTTTGCTTTTCTTTATAAATTAGGTCCTCCAGCCTTCTGCTTACCTTGGTGATCCTTCTCTGGACATCCTCCAACATGTCCCTATCCTTCTTATGCTGGGGGCCACAGAACTGGCTGATATACTCCAGGTGAGGTCTTACAAGAGCAGAGTAGAACTGATTATTTGTCTCAGACTGGCTTTGTCTACTATCTTCACCATGAACAGATCAAACCCAGACTGTCCCAGAAAACAAGAATCATTGATTGTGGATTGATTTGAGAAAAACAACAGTGGTATCATGCATCCAGCAGTTTAATAATATGTTTGCTGAGGAACCTACAAGAGCCCAGCTCTGCAAACAGTGTCAAGCACCATGTCAACCACTTGTAGTATCTTCATTAACCTCAGTTAAACTCAAAAGTCAAATCACTATATGCTTAAATCTCCATATATATGAAGGTTTGTCAGAGACTAAATGGATTGCTGTCTCAAGACATTTTGGGATGCATGTGGGTATGTGGGAGGGGCAGATAAGGCCTTGCCCCGGCAAAACAGTGAACTGCCACACATGCCCCCCAGCCCTAGAGCCTGTATCCCAGCCCTGCAGTGCCTGCCAATCATTGACACATGGGAAGCAGGGCCCTAGTCCAGTTTAAGAGTGGCTAAATGACCAGAAGTCTCGCCTAGGAGATGGGACCCCAAAAGCCAAGGGGTATTTAAAACTGAGCATGAGGCAGGCATAGCCTGATCCTACCTTCCTCTTAAAGTTTCAATGTGAGCATTGCTGGAAACCAGGAGCTGGTACTTATATGTGTGGTTTGTCTGTATCTTCCTTTTCTTCCTTTCCTCCTTTCTCTCTCTCTCTTTCTTTATTCTAATTCCCTCTACTTCAAACATTGAGAAAATTGCATGGTTTTAAAGTTTGCTAAATTGGATGGGCTAAGTTAATGCTTTGAGGAGTGTTTTATGTTGATTAGAAGAACCATTTACCAGAGTTCTCTGATTTTCTTTAGTTTGCCAGTAAACCTTTGTGTTTTTTTGACCTCTTGAGAACATCTGGTGGGTATTTCTCCTGTGCATTTTACCAAAAAAACTAGAACCACTGTAAACTAGTTTTGCTGAGGACTTTGTGAAGATGGTCAACCATAGGCATGCACCAAACTGCCCACCCATTAGCAATAAAAATAAACAAGTAGACGACTGTCAAAACTAATGAGGAAATAAACCACTTTTTTGTCAGTTTCTATAAAAGCAACACAGTTCTTGGTCTTTCTTCCCCCACTCTCTCTGTTGTTTTCCAGAAAAAAAAAAGGAAACATATGGTGATCATTGCAGAAAACAAATGTGTGGAGAAGAATTTTGATACTATCTCAGGTGCAATTTAATTACCCATGCAGAAGCTGTGTTCTTTGGTCAAAACACATGATCTTAATTTCAAGTGGAACCAAGCCTGCATATCAAGGGATTTAAAGTTGTCTGTTTCCATAGGTTTCATTCTGGTCTTTATGTCAAGATTTCTCTGTCTTTTTAAAGTACATACATACAGCATGGTCTCTCTTTGTTGTAGCACTTCAGAAATTCTAGGGTGCTTGGAACAAAAGTACAGTTCTGTGGTTTTGCCTGAGGAAATTTAATTACCCAAAACTGACACTGCCGTGCACAGGTTTGTAGCAAATTTACTATAAACAATGTTGGGTGGATCTTGACTCCATGTTCTATAAATTCTTACATATGTGTATGGGCAGGTGGGATTGTGTTTGTGTGTGTGTGCAGTTACATTTATACATATTGCTATTGTTGTATGGACAGAAAGGAAAACATTTTCAGCTTATTCTCAATCCATTTGATAGCACTGTCTAATAATAATAATCATAATAATAATAATCTCAATATTAGGCAGACAGGATAATGAATAGAGGAAAAACTTGCTAAGAAGGATTTGAAGTCAGCCAGAATTGGGAAAGAGATATTAAGAATATTAGGTGTTTTATGACATGAAGGTCTAGTTTAATTGTAGGATATTAGCAAGGTCGTTTTCCAGCTGCTTTCAGATTCTTTCCCCATAAAGAATTCTCCCCATGGCAGAAGTCAACAAGGCTGGGTCATGTAGCTAGAAATTGGTTGGTGCCAGCCACTCCATTCACACTGGTTAGGCTTCCTTTTTTTCCTTTATGGGACAGTGAACTGTTGCTAACTTCATGTGTCGAGAAGCAGACTTATTATTTGTTATCTGAGCAATTTCTTGTCTTATTCTTTCCACCTTATTTTCTTAAAGGATGTATTTTTGTTTTAACTTTAACAATCTCTTCTCTGTACTGTTGCAAAATCTTAGCTATTATTTAAGTTCAAAACTTAAATTTTATCCAAGATATTTGCTATATGTTAATTTTTATAGGTTTTTGTCCTGTGGCACTAAAGAAAACATAAAATCAATCCAGATGATTGACCTCGAGACAAAGTATAGTTGGTTTGGGTATTTCAGTGCCCCTATAGCAGAACTTCTAAAAAGTTAATAGCTGGACAGATAGATGTATTCATTTACACTTAATTTTATTTTTTTACAGAGCTCAAAATATTTTTGGATTTTTTGTGCTACAATAACAGACTTATATGCCAATTTCTCATGAATTTTGACCTCTCTCCTGCCTTTATGTGTTAATTAATCCTCCTATTTCAATTATAACCACACTACAAAGGAAACAATTTTCCAGAAACATAACAGATGGATTTCAGACTCCCAAATCCCCATGACCACCCAGAATCTGAGTACCTAATCCATAATACTGATTTGAGAAATCTTTCCAAACATCACCCAGAATAAGCCATATGTTTTCAATTAGAATAGTAGAGCAGGCTAAGTTTGTTTAGCATTCTCATGGATACAGTTTTAAGAAGAGGCTGCATTTCAAAGATCTGAAGTCCTCAAACCTCTACATGTCATGCATGCTATGGGCTTTATAAAATTACCAGGCATGTTTCACGTGCAAAAAGTTTATTTTACTAGAATTAGGGAAAAAGGAAAGGAGTATGATGAGAAAGGTCCCAATTTCGTGAAAATTCACACAGATTTAGTATTTTTAGTGAAAATTACAAAAGAACTTCTGGTAAAATCTGCTTGACAAAACCAGCTTTAATTTCTGGACATAATCATGTGTTATGGAACATCCCAGTGGTCAGTTGAGGTCAGGTGTCCCTCTTGTGTCCCCTGCTAACTTGAGCACCCCCAACTTCTCAGCGTGAGGAGCAAAAAAGTCCTTAACACCGTGTAAACCTTGTTCAGCTGTTACTGAAGCATCAGTGTGATCATGTGTTTTGGTCACAAATCAATGCATAGCTCCACACAAGTAATTATAAGGAAAAAGTTCTATCCCAGGAAAACCAGTACAAAATGCCTAGAAGGTCTGTGTGTCAAGGAAACAGAGGTCAGGAAACAAAATATAAATTTAACCATTTTTATAAACAACTGTTATTTTAATAGCAGTTCATTTAGAAATACACAAGGAAATAAAACAATTTTTTCCATATCTGTGTATTTTGTAATTGCAATAGCCATGTCAATTGATTATTGTTCCACCAACTCTTCCCACAGCTGAATTTGGCCAGGGAAGGGAATTGATTCTTCTTTACTGACATGAAGTTAAAGATGCAAAATATAGCTGGACATTTGGAATACATCTTTGAGAAGTGTATTTTGGTTTATATTAATTACATTACCCTCTTAAGATGTGATGGAGAGATGTGATGTGTAAGCATCAGTTTTGGGGGAAGCTGTACACTTTTTTATAATTAGTGAATCTGAATTATGTTTTATATAAGTCAAAGGAATTCTACAAGGAAAATAAAATAAAATAAAAAAGCTTATTAATGTATGTCTGCTATTTAAATTCTAAATTGAATCAAATAGCGGAAGGGAAGGGAAGGGAAGGGAAGGGAAGGGAAGGGAAGGGAAGGGGTTCATTCATGGCATAAACTTAGCACAAAATTTCTGTGCAATGAGTTCCAAACTGCACTTTAGCCCTCTGGCACAGAAAAAATATGTATGCTTCAGTTTGGAACATGAGACTAGAAGGTAATAATTTCATTGATAAAATATTTTACTTCCAAAGTAACAGTGAATCTATTTTAGAAAAGTATTCCAATATAAAATGAGAAAGTCTCTTTTCCTCAACTATTTTGCTTGCTTCCTTCCTCTCTTTTCTCCTCCCTTCTCCTTTTCTGAGAACAGTATTAGTATTAAAAAGTAATTTAGCATTTGAAATTGATTATTGTAGAAGTTCGTAAAATCAGCTTTTCAAAGTTCTCTATTGATGTAAACTCCACCACAAACTTAGCGAGCTTCTCCCATTTTGTGTCTCTAACATGAAAATACTGTTAAAGTTTTGTTTCCATTATACCATTTTGTTCTTACTGAAATTAATAATTTATTTTCTGTGATAAGAGATCATTTAAGGGAACATGGGCATGCCATTCTCTTTGTGTTAAATTATGGGTTTCTTAAGTAAAACAAATAAAAAATACTTTCCCCTTCCAAGCTACTACCTGAAAAATATTGTAATGAAAGAGTTTGAGTCTTCACAAAAGCATCACAGAATCACAGAATCACAGAATTAACTAGGCTGGAAAAGACCCTTGAGATCATCAAGTCCAACCTATAGCCTAAAACTAATCTTGCTAGTATCCAGACTATAAAGAGATATTTAAGCCTAACAAGCCTAACAAATTACTTGTTTTGCTTCTATAAGAGAAGCTCGTGTAGTCTTTTAGAAGTGAGCTCTCAGAGATGAATTTGTTGATTGCTGGAGAGATGAGACCTTTTTGTATATTCTTAGTCATTCTTTAGATATACTGTTCCTCTTACTTTAGAACTTTGGCCACTCAAATAAAAAAGAAAATGTTGAAAAATATCTTTAAAGTGTATCTCTATTCACTGCTGTCTACCAAGTAGTGGTGAACAGGTTATGAACTTTCTTTAAATCCATTCCTATTACTTCATATTTCTGCCTGCTTACTACTTAGTGTTGTAGTTTAAGCCGACCTGGAAATCAAAGAAACACACAGCCGCTCACCCCTTCTTTTCCCACTTCACCCCAGTGGAATGGGGAGGAGAATCAAAGAAAAACTTGTAGGTTGAGATAAGAACAGTTTATTCATTTAAAATAAAATACAGTAGTAATGGTAAATTATAATAATAGTAATGATAACAAGAAAGGAAAAACAAGTCATGCACATTGCACTTGCTCACCATCCACTATCAATACCAGAAGCCTCTTCCCAAACCCAACTGTGCCCCTTGTGGGTAACTGCCTGCAGTTTATATACTTGGCAGGACATCCTATCATACGTATCCTTTCAGACAGTTAGAGTCACCTCTCCCAGCTGTGCTCTCTGCCAGCTTCTTTTGCTCACCTCCTCACTGGCAGAGCATGAGACAAGGAAAATTCCTTCACTTAGGACAAACACAACTTCTCAAAAAAAACAAACCCATTCTCATTCCAAATCCAAAACACAGCACTGTAACAGCTCTATGAAGAAATTAACTCTATGCTAGCTGAAACCAGGACACTGAGTCACAGAAGAAAGCTAATGCCTCTCTTTTAATTTCCATCCTATTGACAAGAAATTGAACCCTTAGGGTTCTAAACATACTACAAAATTTGAAAGAAGAAATGCATCATGACCAAGAATTTTGATAGCTCAATTCCCTACAAAACAAGGAAGAGGAAAAAAATAAAGAGACTGACACAAGAACTCTCTAAGAAACGCAAAGTGCAAGACAGGAGTCTCATTTGTAAGTAACTCCAGGACACTGATTAGGCAATTAAAAGATGACCTAGTCTTTCAACAGTACAAAAAGACGGCATGTAAGACAACAGACACTTGGAGCCATTATAATATGAGGTATTAGTTGTCACATTTCACATGTTGCTTTAGCAGATGTTCTGCACCTCTTCAGAAGCTGCTAAAAAGACATAGGGTTAATGAAAATAATTAAATTCAAGGGTTAAGGACCATGAATATTTTCTAGTAATGTTTATCTGCGGAGGCTGAAAGAAGAGAACTATACCTCAATATAATATAATTCTCAAGCTGGAAAGAAAAGCCCCACATTTGAATAAAACTCTGAGTTGTCAAAAGCTTCCCTAGCTTTTCTGGTGAGAAAGTAGCACATGTTAGATTTGCTACATTCCAAGGTATTTCATGGTCCTAAAACATATTGGAAGTTTAATAAAAAATTTATACAGACCCTTTTCTCTCTCACTTGCATCCTGACAATGTCACATAGTAATTATAAGTATGGAGAATAAGTGATTCCTCTGAAGAACAAAAGTAAAGTTTATCTTAAAAAATTTACATTACAACTAGGTGCTAGAAAGTTCAGCTCTTTAATGTGCTTCTCTGTACTGTGAATCTCATTTGTCCTCACCTTTAAACCCTGAAAGTATCAACATTTAGTCTCATAAATACTTCTGGTACAAATCCTGGTACAGAGATAAAGCTCTGCTGCATCTAAGACTCTTGGTCAATTTACAATATCTGTTTCAGAAACATGTTCTGAAGGTTGGTGCAACTCTTGTAAGCCACGTTTTACCTTTACCTAAAATGATTTTCTAATGATGAAACTGTGCTCAGCTAACCTCAAACAAGACTTACACCAAAAATTCAAAAGCGCAGGAGAGACACAATGAAAATACATCTGAAGAAAATCTGAAAAATTGACCACAGTTCATCAGAATTATGAGTACTAATTCCCAGAAAGTGGAGGGTATATGACAAGTAATTTTTTTTAATAAAAAGGGAGAAATAGCAAAAACATCTTCAGAACTTTGAGAATAAATAAATGAACTTTATGTTTATAATCAAATATGTGTGTATGCACAATCACACACACACACACACACACACACAATCAGCCTCAAATGAATAAATAAACTCTGTGTGATGTATTGCATTCTAATTATGTTATGTCTTGAAAGAACACATGATTGCTAATACTTGATTACTGTGCCCTGCCTGTTGGTGGGATCTAAACCAGAAAATGCAGGTTCTTAAATGCTACAAGGGTATCTTATTCCCACTCACAGAAATAAAGAATAAGGGTTTTTCAAAATCTGAATAAGTTTGTTTTACAATTTTCTATGTTCCTGAAGAGGAAATCAGTTTTTAACATCCTTTCCCTCTCCAAACAGAATACATAGTTTAAAAAACCAACTTGTTATGTTAGCAATGTATACAGAATGTATGCAGGCTACATATAGTAAAAAATATCAAAGTGTCTTTTCTGGAGAACTGTATGAAAATATAAATAAATAGAATATGAAAAATTAAGTAAGATATGTATGCATTTTTCCTAAGAGATTCTTTGCTTGTTCTTTGAAAATTCTGAGGTACTATTATTTCCTTTTGTGAATCCATGCTTGCTATTTTTAATCAAATTACAGTTCTATATCTGTCCTGCATGGCTTGTATGACTACCATTTCCAGCAGTTTTAGCCTTTACTGAATTTTATTTTATGGCTTTGTCGATTAAGGTATCACCCATAGATCCTTTCTCAAACATGGTGTAATATTGGTTTCTTGTCTCATGCCTCCTCTGCTTTCAATTAGCTATCCTATACAAGCAGAAGATTGAATTAATGTTTTATAAAGATGAAGGCAAAAATCCAGTACTATTGATATAGCCTATTTTCAGAATGTTTCAGTGATCTGATAGACTATGTAGCTGCTGCGAGAAACCTAAGCTGTCTCTTGTGTCTGGTTGCCTGTCAGACATCAAAAAGCATTGTTCTAGGGCATAATTTGCTTTTGTCTACTTGTGTCTTGAATTTAAGATACCCAAACTTTATAATAGGTGACATTTGAAAGTGTGCAATGGTTACAGGTCATGTGGGAACACACAGAAACTGTAAAGAAAGCACACAAATGGTGATATTTTTGTCTATTTTGGCAAAAGCCTTGGCATTTTTGAAAGGTTTATGTTATGCAGCTTTTCCAGAGACTTTCATTTGTCTTTGACTCTTAGTTAATATGTTTTATTTTGGATGATGTCAGTGTTTTGGGGTTTTTTATGTAAAGTATGAAATTATACAGTTTGTACACATTTCTGTACATTTGTTGTTTTCAAATGTGTGGAGGCAATGCTTGACACTTTCTGAAACTCTCTTGGAGAATTAAACCTCATAACTTCTCAAAAAAAAAAAAAAAAAAAAGAAAACAAAACCAAAAAACCCCAACAAATCAAGAAAGCAATGAACAAGCAAAAAGCTAGCAATTGTTATTCTTCTTCATAAAGTGTTTTCAAAATTATCAGAATGTAACTGATGACATGAAATCTACTTGGTTTTGCAAAGAACCTGCAATTTCTCTAGAGTGTGATATACTTTGTTTAGTTTTGAAAAAGCCTGGCTTATACTCCATGGATGGTTTCTAAACCTTAATAGTGTTAACTATACCATCAACCATGGCAAAATGAAGAATCTGAAGAATCATATAAATCCTGCCTTACTGGAATTGAATTGTCACTCAAGTTCCTTAACATATTAACATTATTTGAAATACATTTAGCTATCAAAATATTTATTTAATCCACTTGATTAGAACTTAGAGATTGTATAAAAGTTTGTGTGAAACAAGAATGCTGTATAATCTGATTATCAGTAAATAAATGTAAAATATGATCTGGCTACAAAATGGGGTAGAAATATTTGGTATACATCATGAAGTTTTTCTCACAATGTACCACTAAAATAAAAAGAGAAGGGAAAAAAACAAAACAAAATAGTAGTTCTATGTAGTCAGTATCTGCTTTAAACGAGAATTTGATAAAAGTGTCATGACATGTCAAGATTCTCATTGGACAAAGTTAAATCTCATCAATGTTTTAGGCATTTCTACCCCTCCCACTCCAGAATGGAATAATCTGGATAAACTGTATAATCCTGCATTTCAATACAACACTCTTGTTCTTAATAAGAATAAATCTAGTTTAGCATCATGATACTGGTATTTTGGGTTCTAATAGAACAGCTTCTGGAGTCACAGAATGCAAAGATAAAGTTTTCTTTTCTTTTTTAAAGCAATTATCTCAAGCTAGTGTTTGTGGAAATTATTTTGGAAGTGTAGAATCATATATACTAGTGTTCTGGACAAAACCTGAAGCAGTCATCTACTTCATCTTTATCTGCCATGGTAGTGTGTCTCTACACCTGACAAGTCATGCCTTTTTTTTCTGAAGAAAAAAGCATTAAAACTGGATGTTAAACAAAGTTTAGCGTTAAATATAGCTTGTATGATTTTGATTTTGGTTTTTGTCTTTTTGTTGTTATACTCTAGAGCCTCTAACATTACAGCTGATTTCTTTTTTTTAAACTTTAAACAAAAGAAAACAAAGCAAATATTCTCACTCAAGCTTGTTGAACTGTTTATTGCTTGTTTTGTTTTTCTCCTCTTGTATGTTAAGGAATTAGAATAGCTACACTATAGAAAGCTACCTATTCCACTGCTATTGCTGTTGAAAACAAGAATCATAAGTGATGAAAAACTGCCCTATATTTAAATATACAAATATAGGATATGAAAAATGTTATACTTTGTTAAACTTCCCCTACTCGTCTGATGTAGACTGTAGCACAGAAAATTGATTTTATCCAGGTTTAAGTGTACTGCAGGATCAACCACATTACACAACATGTTTCAGCCAAATATTGGCAGAATTTTGCTGTCTTTTCAATTCAGTTATGTGCTGTTAGGTAAATATGTAAATGGCATACTTTGGAATTCCTGTGAGATTGCGCAGGATTCAATTATGATTCAATACTGAACTGTAATGTCATCTTATTTGCTTCAAGAAGAAAAACATTTTATATGTGTATACTGCTGTTATGATTATTAAGCTGTTAAGGAATTAGTTGCTACAAATTCATATATACTTTTTTTTAGACCAAGAGATTACTTGCTTAAACAGTGAAGCTTCAATGAAAATTATGCGTGTCTCAGAATTTTGCTTTTTTTATTCCTCTTGAAATACTTCTAAAATCCCTGTTGTGATATTACTATCTGAAACTTGATTGCATGTTGCCTGGAAGAGGTGAGAAAGAGGTGTCTTAGCTTGCAGAAATTTTGATTAGAGTTACGTTCTAGAGCTAGCAATATGAAAATAATAGGTTTGGCAGGTTAAAAATCTTCCTCAATATCTGGAGGGTTTTGTGCCATTGTATTGCATTTGTGCCATTTTGTATTTCTCTGGATAGCCCTTTTATTCTTCTTTGATGTGTTTTCATGGACAGCTGCTGCATCATAGACTTTAATATGGCTGGAGAGTCTGAAAACCTTCCTCCTTTGCCCCATCAAGACTGCTTTTAAGTAGCCTACAATGGATATGTCAAAGAACCAGAAAGCAGTGAGCTGCCACCACCATTTCCCAGGGAAACAGAGGTGGGTGAATATGAAGTTGAGTCCATTGCACAGAATTTTTTCTGTTATCACAAAAGAAGAGCAGTTCTCTAAATTAATTTACTCTAGGATGTTGGAATTACAACACGAATGCTATCTGTGGATCACAGTTTTAAGAATTTTTTTTTGTATTCGTTACAGTACATTTGATGGATATTCCTTCCTTTTTCCTGAAACTTTTGCCTAAAAGTTAAAGTATCCTGAATTTTTAAAATGAGATCCTCTATAGATTCTTCTAAAACTCATTACTTCCTGTAAAGTATTGTCAATGATTGTGTTTTGAAAGAATTTACTGGAACATGTAAACTTTACCTAAACCACATTCTTAAATTGAATTTAATATTTTTCACCATGCATAGTCTAATACTGCTTATTCCAATACATTTGGGGAGGAGGGGAGGACGGGACAAGAACAGAAAAACATAATCCCAGATCACAGACCAGGAGTGTTTTATTTTTAGTCTTTTGCATCCTTTTTTAGTGCAATACAGAGAAGAGATGACCTGAACTTCTTCTTACAGGTCTGTAATGGAGTTCCTTTTCAGCTTTCTCTTAAAAGGAAATGACTAGCATGATTGGAGTTACTTCATATTTCACTGAAGTTCCTTGGCACTCATCCCTGCCCAGCCTCTCATAAACCTGAAATGTAGAGCCTCTGTATACACCTAAGTAGAGAAGCTTAGGCTGTCTCAGATTTGGTACTAACTTCAAACAGATAGGCTCTACATACATTTTTCTGTCTGTTTGGACTTTGTCAAGAAATGAATCTATGTTTCAAACCTAACATGTTGAAGAAAAGCTTTCCTATATCCATGTAAGCTACATAGAATTAGGAAAATTAAAATGTTAGCACTTTTTTTTCCCTTTCCTTTTGAAATAGTTATTCAAATCCTATCTAACTCAGTCATCAGAGGGAAATGAGGGAAACAAAATTATGTCACTGAAATGAAGGCATTATGAGGTAGCAACTTAGGTCATCTTTTAAAAGCAGCTTAAAAACGTGGCCTGTTTAAGACATATGTTATCCTTACCTTGATGTTAGTGATCAGCCTGAACTGGGATTATAAATGTGCTTATATTTAATTTTTTTCTCTTTAAAACATGGTCAATTCAATGATTTGTTCTATAAAGCACTATAAATTTAATGATTTATTCATCACTTTGAAGAAATATGTATTAACTTGTTCAGTAAATGATTCAACTTCTTTCTTCCTGTTTTTGGGGTAGAATATGTGTGCTCCACATACCATTTATTCAAGACACCAGGGAACACCAGAGTTTAAATCCATCTCTTAAAACCAAGCGGGGATGAGAAAACAATTCAAGCAAAAATGCTCCCTTCATTCTCACTCATTTTTTCTGTTAAAAACAAAAAGAAAAAAAAGGCAACAATGGCACAATAAAAAGTTATCACAAACTTTCCATCTAAATACCACAGAGTAGGTCATGTTAAGGAAGAACATATTGTATTGCAAAGAGATCTGTTAGGTAAATTTAATGTCTGGCAATAGGCTGTTCCAAGGATAATCAAGTGCCATCTTGCCTAAAAGGGAATTGGAATGGATAGTCTGATGCTTTAGACTATCCGGAAAGAATACATTACTGGCTCAGTGACCAGTGAGGAAGCCAGGTGGCTGACTTATTCCCTCCTACATGTGTGACTTGCTGTACAGTCATCTGTTCTGCAGAAAGTATTAGAGAATCATAAAACTTAACAAACAAGCTAAAACATCTAAAACAAACAAACAAGCAAACAAACAAACAAACCCCCCACAACAAACCCCTCTGGCAAATATTTCTCACTTTTCAATGCTAAATTATTAATTACCTATTTCCAGTCCAAAAGACTGTGTTTCAACAGTGAAAATAATAAACTGAGATAAGGAAAATGGGCAATAGCTGGAATTAGGCTCTTAAAGTGTTGAAAACCAATCAGCTGTAATCTGTACACAAGCAAAACTAAGAGGTTTGGACAAGATGCTGACAGTTGCACATGTGGAAATAAGCATTTTCTCTTCTAATTTTTTTTATATGGAAGTTGATAGCATGGCTGAAAAGCATTTTACTATCACCAGGAGCCAGTAACCCATAAAGTTTGCACCAGGATGAAGTGCTGGAGCAGCAACCAATGTTACAGTTCCTCTTGTTCATAGCTAATGCCCTGAATGAAATTCAGGGTAATACAGCTATTCAGAATGAAATAGGAGGAACATTTGTATGGTTATTGGTCTTGTGACAAAGTTAGGCTTTGAAGGTCATTAATTCAACAAATGCATTACATAACCCTTGTTTTTCTTTGTAATTTACCAATAAAGATACAGAAAAAGACATATGGCGCTCATAAGAAAAAAATTGCAGGAAATTCTGTATACTCTTCTGCTATAAGTATTTCATCAGGGGTGTTCCTCATGCAATTCATTCTCTGCTGTCAGAAGTGGTATTATAATATGGAACAGAAAAATTCAAGGTTTAGTAAAGGAAGTTAGAATGACTTGGAACCTCACAATGGCTCCTAGATTAATTTTAATCAGACCTCCACTTCTTATCAACTTTCAGCCTTTCTTCCACTTCCTATCAACTTTCAGCCTTTCAAATGCTGTATGGGTTTTAGAAGTCAAACATTACTTCTAGATCCTCTTTCTGCATTGATACTAAAGATTTCTAATTGAAATTATGTCAGGAAATATGTTAATTGCAGAAGAGTCCAATTTCATCTCAGGACTGTATTGGCTATGCAATTGTAACTGTACTTTCTGAGCTGAAAGTGCATACCTCCAGACGTTTTACGGTTGCTAAACAGCTAAGTCATATGGGAATTTGACAAACAAATCTGACTCAGTTTTATTTCAGAAAAACACTGAGACAGTGTTTGGTCTAAACTTATGTGAGAAGATCTTCAGAGCATCCAAAAGCAGAAGTTTAACTCCCAAATGCCTGCTCCAACTGCAACATCTTCGCTTCTTAACTGTCAAATATATGTATTATTATTAATGATAATTATATGTGTGTGTGT
>WBNP01001861.1:401427-429396 GCA_013401095.1 Passerina amoena | reverse complement strand
ATATATATATATATATATATATATATATATATATATATATATATATAAAAATGTGTGTGTGTGTAGTATTAGCATCTGTGAAGAGCTCAGTTCAGCATTTGATCTAACACAGCTTAATTACACCTTAATTGCTAAGAGCAAGTAAAGTCCCCAAGAGATTTTGCAGATCTTGTCTATGTGCCAGGCGCTTTATTCACTCTCTCACAATGCCAGGTAGAATGCTTTTGTGAAGGCAGAGTAAAAGCCAGGTTTTGCAACTTGCACTTTGGAGAAATAAATGGTGTATCTTGCTCCTTTGCCTCTGAAACCACTATTGCATGCCAGTGTGACAAGATATTGGATTCAATGAACCACAGATCTGGTTTGCTATGCCTATTTCCATGTGATTTATTATAGCATTTAAGTTTAGAAGAGCCTTTTGCCCCATGAACACTGGCCTCAGCAGTACTGCAGTTACTTGAAGGTCAAAGGAGATGTCATCCAAGAGACTCCATCATTCCCTAAGAGTCGGTAAAGCACAGAAATGCATAAGTAGCATCTAAGTCATCTTACCCAACCTAGATTTCATACACTTCATCCCTGGATAAAAAGTATCTTCTATTTAGTGAAAAAAGCACACTAGAAAATACACAATTTGTTAAAAAAATAAAAAAAGAAAATATGAAATTTGCTAAATTAAGTGGTTAAATCTCCATAGTCTTTCAACAGGATACAAGTCAGTTTATTTGTCCACAAAGCACATTCAATATGGCAAACTGTGCCATCCTTATGCATTTAGAATCTTTGCAACTAATTGCTGGTGTTCTGTCTGTCTTACAATGAAAGCCATATCTCCAGTGTGTCTGATTACTTCTTTAATCCCCAAAGAACTAATGAAAACCTCTTCCTAGCTTTTCAAATCTACTATCAGACCTAGCTTGAATGCAAAATCAAAGAAACCCTAAGTCTGTAATAATTCACATTACTTCCATAACCCATGAAGAATTAGGAGCTATGTGGGAGAGAAATATTTGTGTTACAAATCTAGCTTTTTTCACAGTTCCAGTTCAAAATTAGTGAAATTAGTTTTGAACAAAACTTCACAGGTAAAATCCATCCATTTATCGATTTACTTAAACAACAGATAAAAATGCTCATTTCTGGCACTGACATTCTATGAATTAATTGGTTTGAATAAGTGGTAGAAAACTAATGAAAATTTCTGCAAACAAATAATGCACAAAGATAAAGTGTATGTTGGTTTTATCATAACATTTTCCGCAGTGTCATTTATAATTGTTTCTGTCTCTGTAAATATCTGATGGTACTAAGTGGTAAAATACAACCCTATTAATAATCCCGTGTAATTCTGATCTCATGCTGAAAGTATGAAGCACCTTGCACCATTAACGGATCCAGTTAATGGTATAAGGTATTCAGTGTGAGGTTCTTGGAGGGAAATCTATATGCAAAAAATCCTGTTCCTTCTTTATCATGTGATACTTTTGATCTTCAATGCTAATCAGGTATTTTGGCACCTGATAAGTGGTAGACAATTATTTAAGAAAAATTCAATAGAATTGTATGATACATTTTAAATACAGATTCACATGGTTAGCTGTCTTCAGAAATATGTATAATTTTTCAAAACATTTTAAAAGAAGTAATAATTTCTACAAAATTTTTGCCTCTTAAGAACCTAGACTATTAAATATGAATGTGCCTGTTCTTCATGTTGTCAGTGAGGACTTCCATCTCTGCTCAAAATTAGAATTATGATGAACTACTTATTTTTGCTAGTCTACAGGAGTTTGAAAAATTAACTGCACAGGATTAAAAAACCACCCAACCAACAAACCAGCCAACCAACAAAAAATAAAACCAAAATACCCCAAACTAAAATAACTGTAAACCTGGAGTGAGCATGTTCCAAACTATTGATTATCTGGTTTATTTAGCTAGAATGTGAAGTGTATTTTAATTTAAAAATTATGATCTGATAGATTTCTCAATGAAATTAGTTGGTAATCTTTGTTAATATAAAGGTCTAATTAATTTTTCACTGACAGTGGTGTTAGCGTCCATTACATTTAGCTGATTTTTTAAGCTGGTAAATAATAGATATGATTGAAATGGGGTTTAAGTTTGTATAGAGGTGGGCAAAAAAAAAAGTTTGCACATAATGTCAGGTTTTTATTCAGATGATTTTTTCATACTTGCTATTTTTGTGCCAAATCAGTGAATAATTCTATTGAAATTTTCCAGGAAATACAAACCAGCTTACAGGATTAATACAGCTACTTTGAAACAGCTTACTAAAATTTGCATAAGAAAATTTGCCAAAATTTAGTTTAACATGGAGTACAAACACACTCATTACACATGTTTATACAGTATACAAAGGGCTTAGATCATGGAGTGTTCAGATCCAATTTCTTACAATTATATTCTGCCTCACGTTTTTCTTTTTTTACACTTAAAGAATGTAAAATTGCCCATTAAAACGGATACATGTCAAAAATACATTCAAAATATATCAAAGCTATGTTTTCCATCTCTTAAGGTCTGATTAGTGAGAGATGCTTCTGCCCGAACTAAGGGGCAAATATGACCATATGGAAAAGTCAATAATATGGATTTTTTTAATGATAAATATGAGGTAGAAGAATAGAAAGAAATAGAAAAGAGGCGGGGGGTAGGGGGTGGAAGGGAACAGAAACCAGAAGACAGTCATCGCCTTGTCATCATAGTGGATCCAGCACCATGCCATTGGTCCTTCACCCTGGGCTTCTTGGTGGTAGATGTCCCAATGTCATTAAAAGTTTTTCATTATTTATACATTTTAGCTAATAAAGGAATTAGTGCCCATTGGCTGAATAGCTCTCTTATTTTATTGGCTAACTGATTTCCTCATATCTCATGCTAATTATTCCCATGTTTAGTCTTTCTCTTCTGTTCAGTCAGTGGGTTTCTTGAGTAGGTGGGCTGTGAGTCAGCAGTTGTGATCTTCTCCCTGCTGGAATTATGTTTTCCCAGTAGAAGCTGATTTCAGCAAATTCGCTGAATTTACTCTCCTGGTGGTCCATAAATTCTGCACTCTTTGTGTCCGTTATCACTGATACGTTCTTCTCCCCCAGCTTTGTAAACCTCCTGCTAAGTCTGAGATAATACCTACAATACATAAACCTTTAAATTACTAGCTCTTCTGGGAATAATTGGATATTTGTCTACATGCCTCTGCTTGGTAAGAAAAAAAAAAACAATGATCTTGCCTCCTGTAACTTCATCAGTATCAATAATGTAGACTGTTGAGACAATTTTCATGTCATGAAGCATGAAACTGTTGAGAATTTATAGGCAGACTTGCCAGCAAATTTCTATTTACTTATATTATAAAATATAGTTAGAAATTAGCAGTCTTTATCAATGTGTTTATTTTCATTAAAATTAATATTTATTTACTAATTCAGAAAAAGATAAATTCTGATTACAGAAATTTATCATAAATATTTTTATTTGTAATATCTTTCAATTAATTTTTGCTTTAAATTGGGCTTCCTTGGATTCTCATGTAACTCTGCTGTATTAAAATTATTTCAAAATAAGGATGAATTTACATTTTTTCATATTGTCTCCTCTTCTTTGGTGGAGGTGGGCTTTCTTACATTTCTTTATATTTTATACAATAGATAGTCCCCTCTTTTAAGGGGTTTACAAAGAGAAATTTAAATTCTATACAACATTTGAATACCTGAAGAGTTTCAGAGTTTCTCAGTCATATAAGGGAGGAACTGAAAATGTTTTGTAAAACATAATAGTGTTAAATTCCTAGTTTACAGGAAAGACATTTTTCAAATTGCTTTAAAATCCATAACCTAATTAGAGATTTGATTTATATATTTCAAGCATTGACTTTCTACAGGTCTCCATGGGCCTTTGTATTTGAGCAACTGCATCCTAAATTCTGTGTTAACTTCACTGGAATGTGAAAAAGAATTCTACAATATGGAAATACTCAGGCAGAACATGGGGAACAGATAGTCTATCCTTGCTAACTACTGCAGGTCAGATAAAGTTAATTTATTGCAGCTGTGCATGTCATCTGACGTTTTGGTTTTAATCAGTGTTAACTGACATTGAAATGGCACCCAGCTAACTGCTAAGCCTTTCAATTTCAACAATATTGAAATGTCTCTTTCTTGCTATGTTTACTTCTTCTTTTATGTGGTTATTTTACAGTGTGTTGTGCAGGGAAGAAATTGATGTTCCGCCTTCTATCAATTTACATAATAATTAAATTAATTCAGTATCATATTATTTTATTTTTAAGGCCATCAGAAACTCTTGCATGACTTGTAAATTTTGATTGATATGGGAAAAAAAACATTCCAACAGGCTTTTCATGACTGAAAATTATGTTCATGTTTTGCCACTCCCCTTCTCTTACTAATCTGCGTAAAACACAGGTATTCCCTTATAGATATGTGATTTTATTATTTTTAGTTATTATTAGAATTTTGCTTTTCTTTGGGACACTTTGCTTTATCTCCTTCTACATAAATCCACTGAAAATTGTTTGAAATTGGGGTGAATAACAATGAGAAAATCTCACGTTTCTAACTCTGATGTACCAAAAAAGAATATTTAGTCATTTGATTTGGGTTCTTGCCTGTTGCTTGCTTTATCTTTCAAGAATTGACAAATCTGTAGTTTTCTCTTTATATGAGCTTCTAATCTATTTTGAAGTCAAAGAATATGCTGCTTCTACCAATGCAGTAGAAATTGCCGATTTCCAAATTAAACATACACATTAGAAACTTGCTGTTTATCCAGCTGTCCTGTTGCACCATCCTTATGGATGCACTATATACACTACTCTTGATAAGTCAATGTACTCTCTTCACATGGCTTGCAATTTAAATATTCTGTGAAGGAAAATTGTCTTTACAAAATTTTTGTCAGTACTGGCATAACGTTCAAGATTATCACAGGAATATTCATTAAAGATATTACAGGAAGAAAAAAGGAAACAAACAAAAGAGTAATAAATATAAGAATTTATCATGGTGCCAGGGCCTGGGAACTCTGTGGGGGCCCTGTGGGTGGATAGATGGAGTGAGAGCAGTGGATATTGTCTACCTTGACTTCAGCAAGGCCTTCGTCACTGTCTCTCACAACATGCTCATGGGCAAACTCAGGCTGGATGAGTGGACAGTGAGGTAGAGGGAGAACTGAGTGATTGGCTGATCCCATGGGGCTGTAATCAGTGGCACAGAATCTAACTGCTGGCCTGTCTTAGTGCTGTCCCAAAATATTCAACACTGGGCCTAGAATTGTTTAACTTCCCCATCAGTTAGTTACCTGGGCAAAGGGGCAAGTTGCTCCTCAGAGAGTTCACTGATGACACAGAGCTGGGAGCAGTGGCTGATACCCCAGAGGGCCCTGCTGCCCTTCAGAGGGTGGAGAGAAGGGTAGAGAAGAACTGTCTGAAATTCAGCAAAGGCAAATGCAGGGTCCTGCACTTGGGGAAGAACAACCCTGGGCACCACAACAGGCTGGGGAGCAGCTCTGTGGAAAAGAAGGATCTGGGCATCCTGGCGGACAACACTGAGCCAGCAGTGTGTCCTGATGGCCAAGAAGGCCAGTGGTGTCCTGTGGTGCATTAGGAAGAGTGGTGCCAGCAGGTCAAGGGAGGTGATCCTGCCTCTCTATTCAGCCCGGGAGAGATTTCACCTGGGCTGCTGTGTCCAGTTCTGGGCTTCTCAGTTCAAGAGAAGATACAATGCTCCTGGAGCAGGTCCAGTAGACTGTGACAAAATGGTTAAGGGATTGTGGCATCTCCCTCTTACAAGGAAAGGCAGAGGGAGATGGACCTGCTCCATCTTGAGAAGATTGTCTTTACAATCTTGAGAAGAGGTGACTAAAAGTGGACCTCATCAATGTACATAAGTACCTGAAGGGAGGGTGTTAAGAGGATGGAGCCAGGCTTGGTGGTATTGAGCCGCAGGACAAGAGGCAATAGGCAGAAAATGATGCACAGGAAGTTCCACCTGAATATGAGGAGGAACTTCTTCACTGAGCAGGTGACCACCCACTGGAACAGGCTGTCCCTAGAGGCTGTGGAATGTCTCTCACTGGGGATATTCAAGAACCATATGGAAACAAATCTGTGCAATGTGCTCAGGGATGACCCTTCCTGAGCAGGGAGATTGCACTGGCTGACCCACTGTGGTCTCTTCCAACCTGATCCATTCTGTGGTTCTGTGATTAGCAGACCTTGTGAAAGGGTAAAAGAACAGGACCTGGACAGTCAGAGCTCATCTTGTTGCCCACAGAGAGAGAGTAGGCCAGAATGAAGGGCATCCAGGGACAGCCCAAATCCAGGTTATCAGACATCTCTCTGGGGACTGGGCAGGCCAAGGCCAGTGGGGCTCATGGCTGGGCAGGGCAGGGCTTTTAAGATGGACATCCTATGGCTTCAGTGGGGCAGGCAGTGGTGGCCCTGCAGGTACTAGGAATTACTCTCCCAACAATAGCTAAACAAATAATAAAAAAAAGCAATAGTAAAATGGTGCAGTGTTAAAGCTGAGCATCTAGGAAGGTTTGCTCTTCATATGGCCACAGAATAATGATACACAAAGGTCTCAAATCCCAAACTGACCAAAGCTGAGGTGTTGTTACAGCCCGCCCCCATGAAGGCAAGAGTAACCCAGGTTTTGTTAATGGATCCCTGAGGGTGGATCAGAGTGACAAGGCACTGAATGCTCAATGTTTGAAACTATATATACGTACGGTTTATTTCAGAACTATTTGGGTGCAACAGAAAGCAGATACATATCTACTTCAGTTATTATTATCTACAATAACAGAACAATATGAAAGCATAAAAATATTACTTAAAATTTAAAAGGGAGAACAAAGAAAGAGAGAATAAAAGAAAGAGAGAAAAAAATAAAGAGTGAAAACATCCCTATCTATAGATCTTGCGAAGAGACTTGATTGTTGCAGCTTAGATGTCTGTTGGTCGAAGTCAAAGTCTTGATCCACTGGGGCTGTGGGAGAAAGCCTTCAAAACACAAAGTCTGATATTTCAAAATATGCCTATGTACGTGTCTTGGTAGGGGATCCTCCAGTCCTCTGGTGGAAGGCCTCAGAAATTAGTCTGGATGCTCTTTGGTGATCTTTGAGGATTTATGGCACTAAGACCTGACAGCTGCGTCACATCAGCGCAATCAATGTTGAGTCATGGTAAAGCCCTATCAGACCTTCCTGGGGTGGAGAGAGGGAGTTTTGCAACTGAGTGAGTTGATTAAGGGAGTGCAATTACCATCATATAAGGCACCATCTTGCCTTGCAGGATTTGCCTATTAGCCCCAAGGTCTCCTTTGTAGCCTTCAGACAGTAACAGTTCGCTTCCTCTGTGTATACAGAATAGCCATTATATACCCAAAACCATCCCTTCAAGGGATGCAAATCTGGCCTGAGCAAAGCACCCTGGAGCCTCCACAAATGGGCAAATGTTTTGCCATTAATCAATAACAGTCTTGACTCTCACAGGTGCAAAGGTATCCTATGCATACCTATATGAGCCCTATAAATGTGCGAGTCCACTTCTCATTGGCCACCCCAGGAGAGATCTAGAGAAAGAAAGCTGGTGAATTTGACAGATATTTTTAAATGTCATTTCAAAGCTTTTCCTGCATAAGAAAAAAGAAAAGGGAAAAAACCCCACAGTCATGAAAAAGCTTATATTCCTTCCTTAAAAGTAATTTAACTGTCCAAAGTCTCATGAGTTTCTCAGTTAACCTAAAAACATAAGCCATACACTTGGAAACAGCTTGGGAGCTCTCCTAGCTACATAATGTGCTGAAAGTGTACATTGAATTCATTAATTCCTCAGTTATTTGATATATCTGTATCTTTGCTTTAATTTATTTAATTTTCATCTATATTTTATTTTGTAATTTTTGGTGTACTAAATCTTACAGCTCTTCCAAATATATACTTGACCTAAATTATCTTTTTTTTTGGGTCATTTGCTGTTTCCGCACAACCTTGAAAACTAAAGTATAGGATGAAATAGAATAATCAAAGCATTATTAAAAATACTCCTGAGAATTTCAAGTCTTTCATTTACAGACTGCAAATGTTACTGTGAGAAAGTGTTTGAAACATTTGATGCTTGTTAGTTTGCATAATAGAACATAGAAATGACAGTACAGGCAGAGCAAAAGGTAGGACTCTACAGTACTTTGTATTTAATTGAATTTTAAAAGGAGGTAAATGAAGTTCCTCCAGAAATACAGTCATTAATAAAATTTAAAAAAAAGGTAGAACACTAGATTCTTCAGTAATCTGCTTCTTTAATAAAGATATGCTAGCAATAAGAATCAGACACATTAATATTTCAAGACTTTTAGAACTTAATAAAACATTTAAAACCTTTCTAAAACCTTATGTGTATGCTGTAGATCATTCCAATATTTTTTTACTTATAACCTCACTTTGTGACTCTTTCCAACAGTAAATTCAACAGATTTTTTTAAACTGATCTAGACTTTCAAGATCTAGCAGAAAATTCCTTGAAGAAATATTTTCCTAAGCTGAATCCTAAAAATCTAAACACTTGAAGGCATTAATTAATCAGTTTTCAATAAGAATCAAGTAGTAAAATGAAACTCTGCTTCCAGTATCCACCAAAAAAGGTAAGGTGTTTTAAATCTAGATTACAAAAACATCTCTTTAGCCATAGTGGCTAATATTGCATCACTATTTATTAGTAGGTTTCCTACTTTTGTTCCTCTTTCTTTAAAGAATACTCTCAAGTATCATACATTATTTCATATTTTGCAACTCACTATTCATTCTGCTGAAGTTCTTTCATTTTTAAATAAACTCCATGTTCTAAGAGGAAAATGAAGAATCTCAGCTTTAGAGGTGATATTTCTTACTCTTCTACAGAAACCCTTCAAAGTTTACTGGTCCTTGTTGCTACTATACACAAAGTAAGCTACTTTTAAGAGATTGAATAGCAAGCATTTAAAGAAGAATCCAGAGTACTTGAATACAGGATACTGCATAAAGGTTCCATTTATTTTATAACTTTTGAAATTTCGCTGTTTATCATTTAAAGCACTCAAGTAGGGTTTAGAGGAAGAATTTTGCATACTGATGGAATCTTTCATAAAACAAAATCTTCTTTTCTGAAAGGGCTAATTTCCAAAGTTTTTCTTTGTTGAATTTTTAAACTTCCTGCCAACTCAAACCAGATCTTGTGTGACTTGGTAGAGGAAGTCTCACCGGAGTAAAGGCTCACAGACTTCATGTATATAAACCTTCAAGTTTCTAAGAGACAAAAATAAATGAGTACATTTTGAAAGTAAAAAGGTGGGGCAGGTGAGAATAGATTGATTCAATATCTCATAAATATAATTTCCATTGTCAGAATACTCTTATATTTTTAAAGTAATTCTTGAATGATCTTTAAGAACACATTTTATTCTCCCTCATTCTGTGTGATAGTCTTGAAATCATGCTCCCAGAGGCAGTCATTGACCAATAATCCATTTAAGAGAACGTCAAAAACCCAAACAACCCTTACCAAAACAAGACACATTAATATTAGCATTAGTGCACTTGTAGAAACTAAATGTTCAAGTGGTAGATTAATTTCAGAGATCATCACTACACCTTTATGTCTATACAGCACTGGGCCTGATTTTTGTTATTCTAACATGAAGAGATGTGAGAAAAATTAATTGTTGTTTCTAAATATTGCAGTACATGGGAAGCAAAATATATGTTGAAATGAAAGGTTTTTCTTTTTCCCTAACCAAGTTATGGATGAAGTATTTTCTTGAAAGTATTGGACCTGTATCATGAAATGGTAAAACATGACAAATCAAGTACTCTAAAAGTTGGCAATGTGTGCTGGGCTCTAAATGGCTAATACAGAAAGGGGAAGGTAATCCACCTTATGGGGTCAGCCTCAATATTATTCCAAACACCAGTGAAGGGAACACATTTTGTTAAGATAGATCAGCTGTTCCTAATGTGTTAAAAAAAGAAAAAAGTATGTAAAGATGTATTATGTATTATCAACTGAAATCATGCTAAAATAACATAATGTATACTTTTTCAAGATGTATGCATAGCACTGAAGATACAAAAAGTCTGACTAATCGTTTCGTGTTATGTTAAACCTAACAACAAAACCTTTGAAAAAAACAAACAGGAAGTCTTTCCAAATGAGGTCAATTACAGAGTAGCAGTGAGCCTAAGAAGTTTAAAGCCAGTAATTGCTCAAGTGCCATTTCTCTCTCATTCAGATTTTACCCAGCACTGTAGAGCTGACCGCTCCAGGGCCTGTGTACATGTGTCTGTGTCTGTGATAACAGCACACCTGATCCTCTGATGCATTGCTGAAATTGCTTTCCTGTTTATTGCTGTAGTTTACTTTTGATCCCTAATGGAAAAGGCACATTTAGTGTTCTCCTGTGTTAGAGATGTTAAACTGAAACATTCTGCTTTAATTGCACAGACATGAGTGGTTACTGCTCAAACACGAAATAAAATGATTCTTCTCATAAAGGTGAAATCTTTGTGGGGAAGTTTTTCATAAATAATTGAAGTACAAACAATTTTAATACTAACTAATGGGAATTAGGGGACATGGGCTTACAAATACGGCAATATGTTTTGCAGAGCTAGGAAAAACTGGAGTAAGGTTATGGCATAAGATGACAAAATGTTTTCTTTTTCACTTGTAGGCATTTTAAATGCCTCCTTCTTTTGATGTCTTATCTCAAAGTACATTTTAATAATGAAAATTTTGAGAACTTATTTGAAAGCAGTTGCATCAATAAGTAGAAAATTCAATTATATCTTTTTAGTACCCATTCATACTGAGAAATAATCTACTTCACTATAGTTAGGTTAGAATAGGGTTAAATAAACTGCCAAGCCCTGTTTTCTGGATCCTTTCATACCTCTGACTTCCAGGAGAGACAGAATTATTTAAAAAGTAGAATTAGAAAGCTTGAATTAAGTGATCAGAGTTAATTTTGGATTTTTTAGAACTGTAATAATAGACGAGTCTCCGGGGATTTAATAAATATTAAAGAAGTACATCTTCAATTTGTAAGATTATTTAAATGTTCAAGATTTACTGTTTTCAAATGAGACTTACTGGAGTGTTACATGCATGCTTCTCTGAGCTTCCTTATTAATGTTTGGGGGTTTCTAAGTAGTAATAGTAGTAATACTACTAAGAACAAGAAGAAGAAGGAACAAAGATATTCAATTGGCTATTTTATATTATTAAAATATACCATGATACTGAAGAGAAAAATGTATTTGATAAATAAATAAAACATTTGAATGAAAGAGTGGGGAGATAAGAGAAAAATGTTTTTCTATTCTGATGGCAACTGAGAACTATTAATACAGTCTTAAAAGAGAAATCTGATACCCTAAAAGAAGGAGATTATTGTATAAAATTACACACACAATTTTTCTGTACCTAGATACTTCTCTGATACCACATGCATACAAATACCTTTAGAAATTATAATACTGCACTGATGTGCTTTATGTTTAAAACAATGTTTCAGAGTGATTTTTCTTACAGTGAGCTTAGATAAGGAGCTGATTTCTATTTTAAACAGAGGTTTGATTTTATTTTAATTTTATATATGCATGCTGCACTTGATTCACCATTGTCTCCCAGCCTTTAACACAAGAAGAATTTAATATCTGTGTTAACTTCTGAGCCAAAAATTTTCCAAGTCATTTACAAATGGTTATTGGTCATTCTGAGCATCTCGCATACAACTATCAGTGTAATTATACAATGGAAATATGTTTTGTGTGACATTTAAGGACAGGACTTTGGAATTTAACGTTACATTAAAACCATTGTCATGGACAAAAAGAAATGAGATATAAAGAACCAAGACAATATGTTAATCACATTAATATCACAACACTATTTAAAATTAGCTCAGTAAAAGGGGAAAATCTCACTAACACAGTAAGCATTGTCATACAGAAACCTTGCTAATTTTTACCTCTTGGCTCTGGTGTTGGGTTCACCTTTCCAACAACTCTCCAAGTTCTAGTACCAACAGTTCCCACTTTCTGTGGAGGCACAGGGGAAGGGGCATAAGATGACAAGTTCCAGCCTCGTAAGATTTTCACTGGGAGAATGACTGGTTTGTATTCTAGGGCTTCTTTTCTCTCCCAGAGGGCCTGTATTTCCATGTTACAGCCTTATTCTTTCTCATTGCTTCTCATCTGAAGGCTGGAATGTTAACCATCTCCTCCCACATCAAGGGATATAAGAGGAGTTACTACTTGCACTGGGCCTCCCCAGGAGACTCAGGTCTTGCTCAGATACAGTTATTTTGGAGCTGGATCTTCCAACAGATTTGTTGGAATGTTTCCAAATGCTTTTTAAGAAAAAAGTAAAAGCAGGACATGGGCCAACCAGTCAATACAAGTCCTAAGTTCCTGCACTGCCAGACCTGTACAAAACTTAAGGCATTTTACCAATGGCATTAAAAACACACGCCTTGTGATACACTAAATGATCATTAACTGATTTCTTTTTTGACACTATAGCATACACTGTGGCAATCTCATAGCTGACGTGTTCCAGGAAGTGCAGGAGTAAGCAGAAGCAAAATGAACTGCTAGTTCTGAAGAGAGTTTGTCAGATGTTTTCATTAGGGCCCTTATTTTCTTTTTTTCTTGTATGCCTAAAATCATGTTTGTAAATGTATACCAGATACTTTCCCTCCTTTCTTTTTACTGTTGTATTCTACATTTGGCTCTAGAAGCGAAGTGAATGAAAATATAGTCACCAAATTTATAATGCTTATTTGAGTCATTGCCTTCAGGTCCCTGGGCTGTAGCAAGAGACTTGTCTGCAGTAAGAACATCTTTTACTGCAGATTTTTTTTGTTGGTTTTGTTGTTTTGTTGTTGTTGTTGTGCTTTTTTCTTTCTTTTTTTGTTTTGTTTTGGGTTTTTTTTTGTTTTGGTTTGGTTTTTTTGTTTGTTTGGTTGGTTGGTTTTTTTTTCTTTTAATTGGACTAAATTTCTGGTGGTTTTTTACTCTGTGTTTTCAGAAGAGAAAACTCACTGCTGACTTCCAGCTAATGTTTTTCCTGAAGTGGTATATGTTTACATAGTAAAGGATTTCTTTATCAATCATTCTTTTACATCTAGATAAATATTTTGAGAACAAATATCAACATGTATTAAAAAAAAGTTCTTTTGGTAAAAATGCAAGCTATTAAGTCATCCATGACTATCATTATTAAATACAGCCATCTACATACAAATACAGACATTTTGTATTCAGGCTTCCACATCCTATGGTTTTTTGTGTGTGTGGTTAAGATACAAGTCATGCTTGATCAAGACAAGTCTCCTTAATTGTTGTGTATCATATTCTCTTATATTGTGGTTTAGGAATGGTATTCTTCCATTCAGTGCTCCCATTGAAACCATGCGCTGCTGCTTCATCTCCCTCCTTCCCACACCTCCAGCTGAGGGCTGAAGAGAAGATCTGAAGGTAGAACAGGTAAAGGTCACAGGCTGAGATAAGAACAACTTACTGGAAACAGCAGTGGCATAGAAAAACAAACACTAACAGAAACGATATTCATAAAAAAGTGTACAAAAGAGAGAGTGATTCACATGCAAAATGTTCACCTAAAAGTCCAATTCAACTGCTGTCACACTATGTGACCCAGCAGGGGCCACTTCCTCCACCCCAAGAATATGATGTATAATAACCTCCAGGTCTAGTGATTCTCACTCATGGCTACTGCAAAAATTAACCCAATCCTGGCCAGAACCAAGCTTTAGATACTGTCTTTCACAGTACCTAACTGGACAAAGTGCCCAGCACAGAACTGGATAAACACATCCTACAGTAAGTGAACTGCTGGCTCACAAGATGGACACAAAGGGTTATAGTAATGGATTTACATCAGACTGGTGACCCATAACTGAGGTTCCTCAGAGCTCCAACTTCAGACCTGTGCCCTTTAGAATCTTCTTAAATGACTTGGACAAGAAGGAATAACATGCTTGCAGAAAATTCAAAGGAACTGTTGACTCCCCACAGAGACAAATTAGAGGCTGTCAATCACCAACCATACAAAGTTCAAATGGGAAAATGCCAGATGGTGCACCTTAGTCAGTCCTGGATGGGGGAAAGATTGAGGAATGAGATGCTGGAAAGTAGTACTGCAGAAAGGTACCTGGGGGTCCTGGCTGATGGAAAGCTAAACATGAGTAAGCAGTGCCCTGGCAGCCAGGACAGCCAGCCAGCCCTGTCCTGGAGGGCATCAGGCACAGCATCACAGTGGGCAAGGGAGGGGATTGTCCTGCTCTGCTCTGAGCTGGGGCAGCCCCACCTCAAGTGCTGGGGGCAGTTTTGGTCACTTCAACATGAGAAAGACAAAAAGCTATTAGAAAGCGTACAAAGGCAGGCAACAAAGATAGTGAAGGGCCTTGAGGGGAGCCCTTATTATGAGTGGCTGAAGTCACTTGGTCTGTTCAGCCTGGAAAAGAGGAGCCTGAGGGGAGACCTGATTGCAATCTGGAACTTCCTCATGAGAAGAGGAGGGGCAGATGTGATCACATCTCTCTGCTGACCAATGGCAGGACTTGAGGGAATGGTATGAAGTTGTGTTATGGGAGGTTTAGGTTGGATACTGGGGAAAGGTGGTTGGGCACCAGAACAGCTCCCCAGAGAAGTGGTCACCGCGCCAGCCTGACGGAGCTTAAGAAGATTTTGCACAGCGCTCTCAGGAACATCGAGTGACACTTGGGAATGGGCCTGTGTAAAGGTAGGAGTTGGACTCGATCCTTCTGCATGCCTGCCAACTCAGCACATTCTGTGATTCGGTGATCTCAAAACCAGGACTTGAAAATGAACTTTCAGGGAACATTAAAGCTTAATGTTTCACTGACTGAAGTTTGAATGACTACGTGATGCTACTTAGCTGCAAATGCATTGTTAACTCAAAAGCTGTGTCCTGCTACATTCAGTAAGAGGAAAATTAAATTCTATCATATATGAAATAAATCTTGATGTAGGCACCTTTATTGAGGTATGGGAGTCAAAACGTACAGTCTGAATGCTGATTAAAGATGGAACTCCTACTGATGCTTTCTCTAAAAAGCCCTAACTTTTTCTTAGCCTAGCCCCTGCTAAGGTCACTGGCTACCAGGACCCATGGCTGTGCCCCAGTGCAGGTCCCTGTTGTCTCTGCTCCCCTACGTGACTTCCTCCATTCCATGTACATCTCAGTTGAGATTGTTTAACCTAATTCTCTCCATTCTTGGGTTGGAGTCTGCTATTTCTGTCTCACTAAAGTAATTTAGTGGTTTTGTTCTGGTCTAAAATTTCATTGCAAGATTATTCCTTTAGTGAACACTTTGATGTAAAGTCAAAAGGCTTATCCTATGTCCTTTCTTATTTGTTTATGATAGCTAAGTACTTATGAATTACTGAGGTCCTATCAGTGCTTTTAAGGATGCCAGAACATTACCAAATTAGATTGATATTTTCTGATATATTTCTGTAACTTAAAAGAATTTTTCTCTTACTCAATTAGCTGGAACTAAAAATCACCTGAAGCCAGTAAATTGCTAGAATACTTCTTCTCTCCTCCTGTTCTTGAATTCTGCTGCCTGGAGAGAAAATATGAGGGCATTTCTAACAAAGGATATTCAAGAAACTGACTTTCCAAAAGGCAAATGAAAACTAGACCACAGTAATAATCATAGAGCTGAGGACCTGTTCAATTTCTTACCATGGCTTTTACTTGGTACCTGCTGTGTTCATACTGTGCTGTTTTGAGAACACATTATCTCCAAGCATTGGCAAAACCCACAGTCAGGTTAACAACACATTTCAGTTACCAGCAGCCATCAGTGCTCAGCAGCTAGTGTTAATAATCTACAGTTGCCAACAACAGATGAAAACTTGTCTGTGACTAAAAAATCCACAGACCAATTTGTTATATATGGTTTATCAAAATTATTGGTTTTCAGTTTCAGCTGTCTATGCTTTTTTTTTTTTTTAATTCTAATCTACAAAATGAAGAGCATTTTGGAGCTTGCTTTTAATTTGTGTGAGAATAATCTCTAATTTTTTTACCTAACATACCTGTAGGATATTGCCTCATTCCGCACAGGAAGGTTGCAAGGTCCACAAACTTACAGTGGCCTGGTAAAAGAGTTTAATTAGTTTTAAAACTGATGCATGAGTTGAGAAATTAGACGTAGAGGGAAATAATTTCATGACTGGTATTAAACCAAGAGTAAGTCTGACTTGCTAGTGAAAATTATTTCTTTGAATGCTTTTTTTTAATATGGTAGAGAAGTTCAATTCTTACACTGAGAATCTTGTTTTAATAAAAGAGAACAAACTGTATATATGGAACCAAGAATATGGTGTTGGTCACATCATTGTTTCAAGAGCACAATATCATCCCAGCAAAACATAAAAATATCATTCTTAATATTTGTGTTCTACTTGGCAATGGCACCAAAACATTTAATGTAATAAGCATGGTGAATGGACATATACAACGTTTTACACTTTATTTTGTAAATTAATTTTCACCTGCTAGCTAGTTTTTGTTTTCCAAAAGTATGGTGAAGACTGCATTAAAAGTAGTACAGGCCAAGGTCACTTGTGTGATTCTCCCTGAAATAAACTGTTTCCGGCTATACTGTATTTTCCATCAACTGTTTTCCTCCATCTCTTGTAAGCCAACCAAATAAAGCTGCTTTCTCCATATTCTGGCTCATCCTAGAGCTTATCATGCATCTTTTTCAGTCTGTATCTCCATCATCTACAGTTTATGAGCACTGAAGATTAATAGAATACTCAGTGGTGGAAAAGGGAAAGTGTTCAGCATGAGGGCTGAAAACTGTCATTTAAATGAGTTGTTGTCTCTTGAATATCCCTTCTTTCAAGAGTAATGAGCTACCCTGCTCTTTCTTGTATAAGACTGCTTATTATAGAAAGTAAACTGTACTTTAACTGTACAGTTAAAGTAATTTTCTTGAACAATTACTTGCTTTATATCATAAAATGAAAACAACTGGTTTTTGAAGACTGCTAGATCTGTTTAGCTGCCCCTATGTATCTGCCTAAGTCTGCCCAAAGTGAGTTTCAAATCATATTCCTTAATCAGCCAGTTGTGTATAGTAAAAAAGGAAGCATTTAAAACTGACTGTAGGAGAGAATGTCACTACAACTTCCCATTTGCCTTGTCTATCATATCTCTGTGGATAGTTTTTTGGAAGCAGATATGTCCATTGCATTTGACAGAGATGTTTAACTTTTTCCCATGTATATTTTTAATCTCATTCAGAATATATGTTTTCCCTAAAATCTCTCCATATTTCATGTCATAAATTATCAAATTGGAAGCCAAATTTATAAGAAAATTTAGCGATGATTTATTAGATCGTCAACAAAATCGAATTTTGAAAAAAACCAGCCACCACAGCCAAGGCAGCGTCAACCCTGGGATCGGCGCTGGGTGAACCTGGATCTGACCACCAAAATGTCAGAGTCTCCCCTGCAGTTCACCCCGACTGCTTCCCGCAGCAAGCTTATATACAGTTTATTCTGCCTGGGGCAGAAATGACCGAATGTTCCTTTGTGTCCCTTCACATGCAGAACCGGGGCCATACACGTGCAGGGGTAGACAAAAGTCCGGTTCCAGGTGTATAGATGATGTCAGAGCACTCCGGAGAAGTCGGCGTTCACATGTAAAGGGTCGCGCTGGTAGGAGATGAATCTCCAATGAGCAGATCACTCTTGAGTGGCCCAGACATACCAGGGAAATCAGTGATCATAGCCCAGGAAGGTTCCATTCATATGTTAACAGCCTTGATATTATCTTAACATTGTTCAGGAACTAATTGAATAAAAATAAGACTCTGCTTCCAGCTGGGGTGGTCAAAGACATAGCTTGGATTTTACAATATTTTATACATAAATAGCATTAATTATCTCTACTATATACTACATTTCAGCAGTAGGCTCTGGGACTAAATCAGAGGACTTCTAATACCAGAGGCAGAATGTACTACCTGCCAACGTTTAATTTTACTGCCATGTCCTTTGCTAATCATTGCTTGCAGTTTTTCCATATTGCCTCCATTTCCTGTTCTAATATCTTTGGATATAAACATCACACAGTCTCCTAGCTTCTTATATTAGGCTGTGAGATCATGCAAATATTAATCATAGTTTTGAAAAAGACCTTAATACTATACTTACACTGGAATGTAAAGTTAGTTCTCTTCGATACCTTGCCACAAACAAGGCTGACTGAGACAACTACTGTCTTTCATTACACTGTTCTGTCTGACCAAACTATTAGGGCTTCATTTTGAGGGTGTCATCTTTTCTGGATTATACCTTTAACATTGCTGTGTTAAATTTTAAACTTCACTTTCTGAGACTCTGGTCTTGCAGTCTTAGAACAGTGCTCTCATAGCTTTTCTCCTTTTGTTTTCTGTTACTCCTCATTGCCCAGTAATCCATCTCACACAATTCTTTCTCTTCCTAGTCTACATATCTCCACGGGGTGATTCAGTGTTGTGCACAAAAGAGGTGGAAAAACTTCTGAGTTTGGGAATTGCTCACCTATTTCATTACATCCCATATTAAAAACATGCAACTCTTGATATCACACCAGCTATAAGACATTAATAAATGTAGCCAATTAATTTGCTTACCCTGGATGATGAGAATTCTTGTCTGAGAATTGTTGTCTGAAACAATTTATCATAGGCATAGCAAAGGCACACCCTGTGTCTGAATTAGCTCACAGTGACTCAGAAAGAATAAAGAGCCGTTACACCCATAAAAGTAAAAGCGTTGTGAAGCAGGTAGTAGTTCTACCTTTTTTGAACTCAATCATAAGCACACTAATGTAGTATAACTATTTAAATTATTTTTTTTTGCCAGTGGCACAGTAATAATTGCAATTACTTTTAGCCAGCCACATTTATGATGGAAACTGTTACATATGATGTTGGTGCAGGGAGCATGGCCAGTAGGTCAAAAGAGGTGATTCTTCCCTTCTATTCCATTCTCATCAGACCACATCTAGAGTGCTGCACCCAGCTTTGAGTCCACAGGTCAATAAAGTTTTGACCTGTGTTGGGGGTTAGTTTTCTTTCTTTTTCATTTGTAGAGTTTTTCCCCATAAATTGCTAGGAAACTAACTACTGGGTACTTATGGTACTTAAGAAAAAACAAAAGAAATGGCCAAGGTTGGGAGAGAAGTGTAGCATCTGGCTACACTTCATTTTCTCTGGGAGATTCTCTCCAAGGGGGAAGATACCATGAGTTGACGGGGTTGGGAGCAGCTGCTCTCTCTCGCTCTCAGCATCAGAGGAGGACAGTGAGGCGTTGCTTACTGCGGGGAGAATTCGCTATCACCGCTGGAGCCCAGTTCTGTACTACTTCCTTTTCTGTGGGTGAGCCTCTGCTCGCAAGAGCAGCCATTGGTCTGGGACCTTATTATCACCTACCTCACTAAGAGAGGGACATGTCACCATCTGCTTGGGTGCCCGGTGTAGTATATGATAGTGATAATTCATGCTATTAATGTATGGTATAAAATATTGTGAAATCCAAACCATGTCTTTTGACCACCCCGGCCGGGAGCAGCTGTCCTATTCAGATTCAACTAGTTCCAAACACAAGTCAAGATAACGATCGATGCCTTAATGTAAGAATATCGCCTTGACGATTGCATCTATCAAGATAGTCAGCAGCGCCAAACTCATACATCTGAATACATGGCTTCCCAGGAGCCAATTGACGTCAGTGGCACACCTGGACTTGGCCTTTGTCCAGCTATGCATGTGAAGAGATACAGAGGAAATTTGGTCATCTTTGCCTTGGGCAAAATAAACTATATAAACACCCCCACCCCCCGCACCCCGCTGCAAGAGGCAGCATTTGTGAACCGAGGGGGAGACTGACACTCGGGAGGTCAGATCCAGGTTCACCCGGTGTCGACCCCGAGCTCAACACTGTATTTTTTGCTGTGGTGATTTCGAAGACCGAACTTCGTCTCGCAGAAAAATTAATAAATCTTTGCTAAATTCTTGATAATTTTGGCTCACGATTTGATCATTTATAACACCGGGATCTTGACTCGCCCCTCTCTGCCCTGCTGGGAGCCGGGCTGCCCCGTTCCCACCCCCACTGCTTTATCAGCACCGCTCCGAGCTTTTGCTGCACTGTAGCCCTGCACCCCCTGCCTGCTGAGATGTCCCACAGTTCCAGCCACAGCTCCAGAGCTTCTGATACATCTTGGCTACCACCCCCGGGATTTTAAATCATTTATGCCGCTCCAGCTTGGTGCTTCTCAGAGTCCTGCTGGGACACCGTGATTGGCTGCCCCAGGGGCTTGTGAAGCAAAGCCTCTCCGCCATCCCTGCCCGTCTGGGCCGAGAAGGCTGCCACAGGGTTCCTGCTTCTGTTTGTTGTTAATGCCATAGTTTTTGTTTGTTTGCCTTGTTTTACATAGTAGTAAAGAACTGTTATTCCTATCCTCTTATCTTTGCTTGAGAGCCCCTTAATTTCAAAATTTTAATAATTTGGAGGGAGGGGATTTACATTCTCCATTCCAAGGGAGGCTCCTCCCTTTCCTAGCAAACACCTGTCTTTCAAACCAAGATAACCCAGCAGAGTGGATCCAGAGGAGGGCAACAAAAATGGTCAGAGGACTAGAACACCTCTACTGTGAAGAAAGGGTGTGAGAGATGAGGCTGGTAAGCCTTGAAATGAGAAGGTTTCAGGGAGGTCTTATTGCAGCCTTTAAATACATAACGGGAGCTTATAGAATAGACAGAGAGGGTCTATTCATCAGGGTCTTTAATGACAGACCAAAGGCTACTTGGACTGGACCATAGGATAGATGTTTTTACTATAAGATTGTGAGACATTGGCACTGGTGGTCAGAGATTTGTGCCTCCTCGACCACTGGAGGTGTTAAAGGCCAGGTTAGACAGGCTATGAGCAACCGGACCTAGTGAAGAGATTTCTGTGCATGACAGGGGTGTTACCAACCCAACCCCAAACATCCTATGGCTCTATGAGTCTACAATATATAATATAATAGCAAAGACCTTGAAGGGAAAGTATGGTCACATTTTGAATATGGTTGATCATTAAAAATTCACTGATGATTCCAGGTCATTAAAAAAAAATAGCCTGAGGAAAAGGGGGGGAAAAAATGTGTTTTTTCCTCTAAGAAAACAATTCCCAGCAAAATGCTGAAGAAACACAGTATAGCAAGAGGATAAGACACCTGCTGCTGCCTTCTAAAATAATGACTCTTCTAGACATCCTGCAGCATGAGGCAGACCAAGCCCTGACATCTAAGACCATCAAGGACCCCATCAGTAAACAAGATGGGTTTAATTATATGGTGATGTGCACTAGCTGATGTAGAATATGATTATTAAGGAGTTGTTGCTGTAGTGGTCATGACTGATGGGGTTCAAGAACAAACTCTTAGTACCAAGTATGCTGTTAATGTGGTAATACACTGCAGCTTAGTTGGGAAGCTTAGTTTCAAACACACCTGAGCATACTGAATGGAAACTAAAACAATGAATAATCTTCTCGAAATCATTCATATTGTACATTTGTGGGATTTCTGATTTGTGGGATATGACACTTCAAAACTGCAAAGATGAAGCAAAGCTTCAGTAACGTGATTTTCAGTAATATAGAAAAGTTTCAATGACTTACTATTTCTGATCTGATTTGACTGGATTTTTGAACATACTTTTCAGAAAGTACTGTGATGTCCATTCTTCTCCATCTCTTCCCTCCCACCCATTTTTATCTTGTGCTCAAATAAAAATAATGAAAAAGGAAGAAATCAGTAGAAAAGGCATTACCAAAATGTGGGAATTTTTCTGGGTTCAAGGGTACTTTTTTAGTTTGTGTTTAGAGTTATTTACTGTCTTTACCTAGTATTTTAAACACAGATGCTGTACAAGTTTTGCAGAATACAGCACTGATGTCATGCAAATCTAGTTTTCTCTTTTTCTCTTTTTTCCCATATAGCTCTTCATAAATAAAACTGATTTTCAATAATTATTGTCAATAAAGTATTTAAAAAATATGATCATAATCAAAGAGATTCAAAAATATATTAAATATGGGAAGATTACATGTTTTGCCTCTTGATCTGTGAAATAATGAGCAACAGACGTTGTTAACAGTCCATTGTTTATATTTAGAACTGTCACAAATACAATTGCAGTTTAAGTGCAATGTGGAATATTCATTCTTTGACAAACAGATAGATTGGGTAATAAAAATTGTCTCTTTCTTTATTTACAAACTTTTTAAAAATGAATCTTTGTTTTAGTTATTGTCACAGCTGTTAACAGCTGGTTTGAACCTCATACAAATCCTAAATATCAATTTAACCAAATGATAGAACTTAATATTTGTTTTCCAATTCCAGCACAATATAATAGCCATTTATTCTTTATCCCTTTCTTGCACTACTGCTTTCCTTACCCTCTGTTCTCAATATTTACACTTCAAGAAAAAGCTGCTAAATTGGCATATTCAAGTATAAATAAAAATGTGTTTCAACTTAGACCATTTTAGTCCTATCTGCATACTTTTAATGAACATGAATGTTTTCAGCTGCAGGCTTAAGTAACTGATTCTCCATGAGTAATCCTACTAGTTTCCATAATCATACTTTTTAATGCTTTTTAAATTAATAATGTGTTTAGCTTAAAATAATTTCATTTATAAAATAGTAAGAATATAATAAGCAACTGAGTAGGCAGCTATTTTATGCTGGTTAATGTACACCCAGAAAGCTCAATGAAATGTATATTATAAGGTATATAAAAGTGTATTATAATGTATATTATATGACCTTTGGTGTAATTTTTGAGAGCACTGAGACTCATTTTTTACTCCACTGCTGTGGATAGCAGAGATTCAGGTGTTGGAAAAAGAAGATATGAGAATTATTTTCAAGACACTTGTACCTTTAAACTACTATGCAAATAGTAGTTCAAATTCTGTTATCCATAGTATGAAATGTTTCCATTTGATTTTGCCATAGTAAAGCATGACTCTACGGAACTGAGGTAGATTAAGATACAAAATTTTCAAACTATAACCGTTGCACATGAGGATTTATAACTTCAACTTCTCCATCAGAAAAAAAATTTCTTCATTTCTAACATGTTTAATATCTCCAATTCTGTATTAAAAAAAAATAAAATCAAAGCAAGCAAAAACCCAACCAAACCTATGGGTCAATGCACTCAGAGTAATCAAATGATCATTTTTATGTACTATAATATGGCCAGGATCTTAGGACTAATACAACCTGGGGGAAATTTATGTAAATGTTACACTTTTAAGGAAAAAAAGAAGGAAAAATAAAAAATGAGAAAAAAAAAGAAAAAGAAGGCAAAAAGAGAAAATTTGGGGAAAATAACTTACTCTTAGGACTTGAATAAAAATTTTAGCAAATTTCTTCTCTGTGTGAACTCAAAAGTAATCATATCTTCAGTATGAAATGTTATGATTTTCTAAACAAAGAAAACCTAGTAAAGAATTTATCCCAGCAAAAGATTTCCCTGGAACTTGACACGAGTTACATTTAGAAACACCCCTTGTAGACAATATCAGACTAAAGGAGCGTTAAAAGTTAACAGTTTGTTTGCAGGCTCCTCATGTTTCTTTTCTTAATAAGGTACATTATATTCTAAAAGCTGGACTTTTTCATCTGCTTGAAAATTGTTGTAGGTCTATTCAGTCCCTAGGAGCTGTGTGACAACCTTCAGTTGTTAATTTTAAATGAAGAATGGCTTTCCTTCTTTATTATAGAACTAGAGGAGTAATATCTGGTCATCATTTTGCAAGTTTATACCAAAAAATAAATAAATTTATTTTACCAATTAAACAAATTTCATTTTACCAAATAAATTTATACCAAAAATAAATTTTATCACTATAAAATTATCTATGAGTAGAAACTATTTTGCAATTTCTGCTCTCTTTAGAAACCAGTTTGGCATGATCAAAATGATGCCTATGTACCAGTGTTCCTGGAGTTACACTTTGTTAGCCTGATCAAAATAACAATCAATATTTAAATCTAATTGTCATAAGTAGCTTCAAAAGTAAATTGTTTGGGTCACCATCAAGGATTACCGCTAAAAATAAAGGTGTTTTTGCCACTTAATTATTTGATATTCCCTATCAACAATATTACCAGAAAATTATTTCCCCTGCTCTCAGACTATCCCAGACCCCTGCCCCCAATCCCTGCACCAGGCCACACTGTTACTAAGTGAATTTTTACACCATGCAACAGGTCATCTGATACTATGTGTTTTAGGCAATTCTTAGTGTGGACTGGATCTGAATTGGTAGACCAGTGCAAAAATATTACTATTTCAAAGACTTACCAATATAAACTCAGTAAGAATTCCTTCACAACTTTCCTGATATTGCAGGAAGCGGCTGTCCGCAATGCATTCAACTTTACGATCCTTGAAAAGCTTGATCACAGTTCAGTAGTACAGTAGAAACTCCATTAGAAAAACGATGGCAAAAAATTGAACTGAAAATAAGAGCATGATATCAAGTAGTCTTCATAACTTAGCAGGCCACGAAAGTGAAAGAAAGAAAATTATTTCAATTTTTTTCACATCTTAGATCTTTACATCTTTCACATCATAGAATAACCAGATGCAGGTGCAGGACATCTTTTTGCATTCATAATTAATTTTTTCTTTTACTGCTTCTCTGTGTAACTGATACACCACACAAGGTTTTCTGCACCAAAGTGACTTCAAAGTGAAAATATTTTGAAGTAACATAGACATTTATTTTAGTTATATTTTTTAAATTTAGTTTGATAATCAATGTGACAAAAATGTCTCACAGTGGCTGCTCTTTAGCCCAATCTTTACACAGTGAAAAACTACAATAAAGAACTCAACGAACTGAAACAAAATAATTTCTATGAGTTTCAGTTACAGAAATGAGGCCATGTAATTTGACTGTCCTCTTCACAAAATCCTGGACAGAAAAATATTCATTATAAAATTTCAATCTGGCTTTTGGATTGCTTCTTCAAAAATAAGGAAGGTGGGAGAGTTTGGTAGAGAATAAACAAGATTATTCTGTTTATTATTATTATGTGTGTTTATGTTTATGATTATTCTTTGTGTTTTCAACTACTTGAATGCGTGTGATCAGCACATATGTTTGATTTTGAAGCTGCAGATTTCATTTGAATAGTTTGACAGAAAATCTAATTCTAAATATGATAAGAATTACTAGGTAAGATGGTAAGCATGTAGTATGGCAAAGAAAGAGCAAGATTTTATTCCTTGATTATAAGAGTGGAAGCTGTACTGGGAAAGACATGAACAAGAAATTGTTATCTCTTGATTTCTCAGCCAAGCCAATTACTTAAAGAAGAGATGGTTTTGGAAAAGTAGAAACTAATTCTATGCTGGCAGGTAATTGTTCTTCTCTGCCAAAACATCTATGCCTGGATGATTTTATCTGAGAGTAAAGTTAGCTTTCCTTATGCTAAAATAAGAACACTTGTCGCTGATTTCCTATTCACCGGGCTGTTACTCTCAAAAGAGTCAGTATTTGCAATGATTTAGCACAAGACAAAAAATAAATAAGAAGACACATGTCCACTGCATGAATTTTACTTTTTTAACGTTATGGGGATTTCTTCTGGAAATTACCCTTGATAGGTAACTTGATGGTGTGTTAGCCCCAGCCCAATGCTGTATGATGCAGCTGCTTGTTCATTTGCCCCACACCCCTCTGCAGTGGGATAGGGAAAATCAGAAAAAGGTAAAAACTTGTAGTTTGAGATGAGATGAGATCAGCTAATAATTGAAGTACAGTAAAATTATATAACAATAGCTATTACTTATTAATATTTTTTATTATTGTTGTTGTAATGAAAAGGAGAGAGAGGGAGAAGGAGAGGAACAAACCACAAGATAAACAAATGTTGCACAATACATTTGCTCATGACGTGTGACTCCCAAGCTTGTCCTCAAGCAGTGATCAGTGACTGAGACAATTCCCCCCAGCTTATCTACTGAGCATGACATTCTAATATCTGGAATACTTTGGCCACTTCTAACCACCTGTTCTGGCTGTGCTCCCTCATGGCTTCTTTTCTATCTCCTTGCTGGCAGAGCATGGGAAAATGAAATGCCTTGAATTAGACTAAGCCCAACTTAGCATCCCCTAAAACAGCAGAGCATTGTCAATTTTATTTTCACATTAAATCCAAAATGAAGCACTATGCCAGGTACTAAAAAGAAAATTGTTTCTATTCCAGCTGAAACCAGGACCTAGTGAGTTTGGGTGCAAAGGATTATTGGTCTGGAGAACAATATAAAGAAACTAAAAGTGTATCTGAGAATCAAAGAATCATTGGATTTGAAAAAGTCCCCTAAATTCATTGAGTCCAGCTGCTACTGTACCAGAAGTGTGGATTCATATTTACTCTCTAACTATTCTCTAGGTTTAGCTCTATGGATTCCATTAGCTCTCTGGTGTCTGCATGTTTATAGAATTCAATGTAGAGCTGTTAATAAATTTTACTTCCATGTAGAAGAGAAATAGTAACTAGAAAAAATGTTTCACTTCCATTGCTCCTGTGCCAGCAAGAGACAGAATTGGTGTGATTATGAAAAGTGCCTAGAGAACACTTTCCCTTTGCCCTGGGAGTCATTGGACTACTGGCAATGTATCTGGACAGTGATTCCCCTACATACTGTGTTAAGATTATGGAGGCCACTAGAATTATTTCTCTAATAATTAAAATATAAATAAGGTAAAGGCAAAAGAGCTGGCTGGCTCTGTTGGGATTAAGTATGTCTGCATGTCTCACTCAAGACATAACTGGAGGGCAAAGGGAAGAATGTCCCTTATTCTTCTTTGCAGGTCTATGGTAAGGTTACTGTGGACTGTGAAGAGGAAATAAAGAAAAGTATAAAGTCTGACTTTGTCATTTAGGTGTGAATGTGACTAGAGGGCATGAAGCTGCAAATGCCATCCCTGTCGGTAGCTGAAAGATAAGTACAAAACACTGACATCACAAAATCCCAAAGGGAGAAAATTTTAGGCCCCTGATGCTGTAAAACCATGTGCCTTAACTTTTATTTTACTACAGACCGAGTTGGTTAATACTTTTAAAAGGCATTACCTTTCTGTGTTCCTCTCTTTGTAGTGTCCCATATGTAAAAGAGATACCACCCTAGAATAAGTTTAATTTCTCCTTTGACATTTTCTCCTTCAACGGTCACAATTCATTTTGTTACTGGTAAAATTCCAGCTCACAGTAAGCAAGACTGGCTGATTTTCAGAACAGTTGCCTTCCTTAGAGAAAGGAGGAGGGGCTGAGAAAAAAAAGGGGGAGGAGGGAGAAAAAGAGAAAACAATCTAGATGCAATTATGAGTGACCTTGCAATACTGAACAGGCATACTCTACACAATCAATAGCCAGACAAGTTTCTGTGACAGGTCCAATAAAAGGAAAAAGCAAAGGTGTGGGGGAGGAAGCCAAATAGATTTAAAAAGAGAGATAATGGTACTACTACTATGAAGGTGCCAATGTTCTCATACAAGTTTTAGGGCAGAAATTTGATTCACAGGAAAAGTGACAGCTGTTGTGGCTTTGGCCAATTAAATGATGAAAAATGAAATAATTTTATGCTCTGTCTGGTATATGACAAGGCACTTGAACACTAGGCAGCTAGGTGAAAACAATGAAGTACATAATTTGTTACTGCAGAACCAGAATTTTCCCCATCTTCTTTTCTTTCGCTCTCATCTTTCTTTCTCTTTCTTTCTTTCTTTCTTTCTTTCTTTCTTTCTTTCTTTCTTTCT
>WBNP01001861.1:305310-401417 GCA_013401095.1 Passerina amoena | reverse complement strand
TTCTTTCTTTCTTTCTTTCTTTCTTTCTTTCTTTCTTTCTTTCTTTCCTTTTTCCTTTTATTTTTTTCTGCATGTTCTGCTTTTTGCTATTTTTCCTTTTCTCTTCCTAAGGCAAATAATTTGGGATAGAACATTGTGACAGATAGCTGTAGGTGATAAAAGTAATAGACAAACTTCAAAACTTTAAACAGTTAGGCCCCACTTGGATCTTTTATTAATTTGTTGATAATCATGCTTAATAAAAAGTTTTTCTCTGTACAGAGACATCCATAAGAAAGATTTCTGAGTTTTGAGGATTTTTTTTTCTCTTCTGTGTAAACAAAAGCAGACTAATTTTGGAGTTTATTCACTCTCACTAGACTTCCTTCAAAAAAATAAGAACTAGCTATCAAATTTTACATCACTTTTTTACATAAATATGTTCTTAGTTTCTGAAATTTCCTTTTAAGTAAGCGATTTAAGATGTTAAGGTATGGAACATATTATTGATCAAGTCTAGGCTTCTTGTCTTTCATATTATTCTCATTGATCTCTCCATTGTCTCCGATCCCAACTTTCAGCATCAGTTTTTGTTAAACACAAGATACAACCTGGGGTGCATTCCTTTTGAGATCAGCATTTGTGAATACTCAATGTGCCTGGACACTGACTCTGGACAATCCTGATGAAGAGCAGCCACAGTAAGCACACTGTCCTTCTTAATCAAAATGTGTTATACAATATATTTGTTTCACAAATAACTTTTCAGGTATGTCCCTCTATATACACCCTTTCTTCCCCAAGTGTAGTAACAGTGGAATTGATGGTTACATTCATTAAAAGGAGATACCTCTCTTTTTCACTGACTGCTCAGTTTAGTGCAATGTGCACAAGATAATAATCCTTCTTAAGAACATATCTTTACAGTGATACTTAGCAGCTTGCTAATGTGAAGGAATCATGTTTTCCTTGTTTTATGCATTTTCTTGTTTTGTGTGTTTCAGTTTGTCAGTGGAACAATATTTGTCCTACTGTCCATTTTCCATGTCTTGACAAGATTTTTGTTTCTGATATTCCCTAGAGATAATTGAAAGCTGGATTTGAGCCTTAGCATATACTAATGCATCTCTTATGCCCCCTGCCTCGCCAAAAGAAAAACAGCATCAAGACCAACCAAACAGTTATCTCAGCCAAAACTGAAGTAGCCCAAACCATACAGATACAACCAGAAAACAACTCTATTTGAATTGTGTTCAAAACCACAAGAAAGGCTGCACCAAGATCTTAGAAAGGTAAAGAACCATTCCTTAAAAGAAACAAGCAGTGGTGTAAAGGTTCTAATAGTGCTTTGCAGTTTTTAATGAAAGCATCACACAAAGTGGATAATGATAAAATATTTCCCATTGATACTTCTCTAAAGATTGTGGTATGTTGTACCATGCAGTTTAATGTTGAAGCTGATTATAAAAATGATAACAATTTGGAAATTTGGGACACTTGTGCAAATAGTCAGGAGTGGTAATGAAATCGTGTCTGTGGTTTCAAAAATAGCTTTCTCACTTCTTGCAGAATATTAGGTTTAAATGGGAAGGTTTTGGAACTTCTGTAGTTGCTGCTGTGTTATTCTTGGTTTTAAATTGCTTTTTGCTTTCTTTTGTTCTTTAAAACTAATGTCTGCCTTTCCCATTCTCTTGGCAGCATTTTTTTAAGAGTTTGCAGAATTAAAATTCCACACTGAAGGGATTTTGTGAAAGTATTTGCCTCATGCACATGAGGCAGTGTTCTATAACTGAAGCAAAGCCATCTCTGTTTCAGACTTTGGCAAACCTACAGGTCTATGAAAGGATAGATATGTCATCCCCAAGGATTTAAACATCTATTTCACGGTTCTGTTTTCTTGTACTGTGTTTTCAAGCACCCTTACAGAGACAGAAATTTCACATGGGACTCAATAGTTAGTATAGTCACCTCAATCTTTCAGACAAAAGATTGAGGTGACTACACTAACTATTGAGTCCCACCTGACAGGAAAAGCAAGGTCCATACAGAAGTAATTTTCAGCAAGAGATTAAGTTAGAAATTGGCTGGAGAAAGGAAGCAGAATGAGACTGAGCCTTGGTTTCACTTATCTCTTGTACACCATAACAAAGTCAATAAAGTGTCTGGACAATAGGAGATCATTATTTCCTGTTCACTTTTTGCAGCAGATCTTTTCCAAAATGAAGCATTTTTGTTTATTCTGTGCCTAAAGATAACATTTGGGGTGCAGGACCTTTCTCTAAATGCACATTAATACAAAATGAAAGCTACACCTCAATTTAGGACATGATTTAAAAGATATTTATGGTAATGATCAGGGAATAGGAAGCTATTGGTTGACTGCTACATCTATATTGCTTTCTTCAAAGTGTTTGGACCAAAGGCTGAGGTAAGTCCTGAATGAGATGTGATTGTAAGATCCATATGTTGGAGTGTCCTTCCTGGGGTTTCATGAAACTATTTATTAGAATTGCACCAGTGAATTGAAGAGGGCTTGGGAAAATTGCTGTCACCCTGTGCAGTTCAACCTCTCACTAGAAACACCTTAATTATCCCAGCTAGACATGATTTGTCTCTGAGGAACAAAAATATAATATTTCAAAAAAAAATGTACCCTTGTCCCATTTTTTTTAAATTGCAGCAAGCTGCATCAATTCTCAGGTTCTTTGCAGTGTATCCTTCCTAAATATTTTCTTTCCAGATTCTTGGATGCTGCCTGAAATGATTGCTTTATTCTGCTAAAAAGTAAAATAAAACAAAAAAGAGTTAATATACAACATTCTTACAAATTTAACTTTTTGTCTTTCAAATGATCTCTCTGCCTTCTTTGGTTAGGAAATTCTATATTTATTCAGACTTCTCATTCCAGCTCCCTACAAGGATCTGCTCCTTGGCCTTTGAAATTTATCACAGACATTAACTACTGTTGGAAAAAGAAACATTTGTGGTTGTTGCTCTTCTCTTCTGGTTGTTCAGAATGGATGAAGAAAACTGGAACTTCTTTTAACATAACACTTTAGAGTCAAATACTGTTTGCTGTTAGAACAGCATGAAATGAAAGGTTCCTTTCCAAAAGGAAGAAATAGTCAGTAATAGTCAGAAAATTATTTTGATACAGAATAAAATCTTGGCTTGTAATGTTCTCCCTTAATGCATTCTACATTTTGAATTTTTTACACAGTTTGAAAATGACTAGCATTTTTTTCTTTTGACAGAAATAAAGAGAAGGTATATGGCATAACTTCTGCATAATTCTTCATGTATGGGTTTTGTGGTATAACCTTTTATTGTGTATCTGCAACTCAGTGATTATCTGTTACAAACATGTCTCTATTCTCTTCAGATGATGTGTTTGTGCAGAGCTGACAATATGAGTCTTTCATTCTTGAGAAATTGAACCAGACACCTCAGCTATGTTAAGTAATGAAATGAGAAAAGTGAAGCATTACAAAAGTGTTTGCATTTTCAATTTTAATGACTACAGTTCCTTCCCTTCATCTCTACAAAATTAGCAAAGTACATATGCCCTATTGAGAATGCATTATATATTAGATCTGTAATTTTAAGTATCAACATTTGGCATTGGCAAATTAGTTACTGCACACAAGTTAAATTATAGGAGTAAAAAATTTAAAATATCTCCTTATAACTGAAAATTCTATGAAGGAATTTTCTTTAAGAATATTTTTATATCTAATTGGTAATGATGCAAGAGCAAAATGTGACTACTAGATGGTATCTTTCAGATTCTGTTTTTTTCTTTTCCCCTTTCCTCTGCCTGCCATAAATGAAGAGAATTAAAAACAAAACAAAACAAAACAAAAAAACAAACAAACCCCAAAAAACAGAACACCCAAAAAAAACAAAACAAAACACCACAATGTCAACCAAACAAAAAGAAACCACCCAAAACTACAATCGCAACAGACTGGTATGTGAAAGCAAATGATTTTGATATAAATCTCTTTTGCAATTTCATCTACTGAAAGCCACCTCTACCATATATATCCAAAACCAGTGTAATTAGACATCAAAGTTAGAAACATCCATTCAGACTGTTTTATTAAATTTTCAGATAATAATATTACTCCTGAATATGAATACATATTAGAGAAGAACTTTCATCTGATTAAAATGAGGAAGATATTTTGTGTGGAAAGAATATTTTCCCAGCACATGGATAGTATAATTAACTAGTTTTAGATGTTTTCATATATTCAGATACTTCCCAAAAATGCTGAGGTTAAGAATGAAACAGAGGTAGCAAAAAAAATTATATAGCAAGGAAAATTATAAATCCTGTAAGGATTTTGAGGAACAGGAAAAAAAAAGGCACTATAGGATGCAAGTACATATAAAGATTTCGTGCGATATAATAGTATAAGTCCATCTGCACATTAAAACTTGTTCTTTATTTTCAGTTATGACAGTGAAAATGAGACAGGTATAGTAGAAATGCAGAAATTTAGACATGAGGGATTACTTACAGGGAATTGTTACTACATTTTTGCAACATAGAGCAGAATCACTGGTTATTAAGATGCCCTGCCATCCTTTGCAACAGTGATTTAAAATAATTTATAGAAAGCATGTTGCAATCAAACACCATTGGATGGACAATAGAGTAGTGGTATTTTAAAGAATAAAAGAATTTCCTTATTTATTATTTCAACTTAAATACATTATCAAAAATCCAAGAGCAGTATTGAGGAGTATCTAAGAAATAAACTTTGCAAAAATTGGTCACATTCATGTGTCCCAAAGAAGGATCAATGATACTTCTGAAGATAATTGTTAATATTGACTACTCTTAAAGGCATAACTGAAGTTTCCTTAACATCTGCAAGAAATGTCTTGAGTTATCTTGATCGCTAGAAGCTTCTCCTCACTTTTTTGCCTTTCCCTTGGTATTATGCTGCTGTTCCATTTTACAATGATGGACACACACAAAAAATACTTTTCCCTCAGTGCAGCAACTTTCTTCACTTCTGAATACATAGCAGAAGATCTGTCCCCAACTTTCTAACTTTTTTTTTTTTTTTATCTAACAAGAGTAGAAGGGAGAATCCAAAAAAGAAGAGAAAAATAATCAGAAAATACATCTATAAAAATTCCACAATAAGACTCAGTGTCTCAGGTCATGGACAAGGGAGTTTAATTTTGCATGCCGTTTAGTTTGTGATTTTAGATTGTTAATTCATTATGAGGTTTGACCTGCACCAACAGACTTTGTTGAATTCACATTCCTGTTTTTCCAAACTACATATCTAACAATGTATAGTTGGATCTGACTGACTTTAAATATAGACACCTGTCCTTTTATTGTAAATGTTGCACTTTTATTGATTATATTTCCAGTATAATTTCCATTTCCCTTCCTTGTCCTCCCCTTCTTTTCCTCTGTTCCTCCATTCTCCCTTTCCCTTTCCCTTTCCCAGTACAATTTTAATTGTTTTGCAAGTTTTTTACAGATTTTCTGAAGTTCAGGTAAATGTGGTATGCATATGCTTTATTTAACCCTTTTTGTCACTGAATAGTAAGTGATCTATCAAAGTTCCTGCAAAGTCCTATAGAACGCATGCTGTTATTCTAATGTGGAACTGTGTCAAACTAATACACACATTTTTCCCTTTTGCTTGTTTACAGAAAAGATATGTTCTCCTGGCTTTCTGAAAGTTCTGTATATGGGTACTGTCTCTTTCCTAGATGACTGTTGGAAAGTGTGAAACCAGAGAACAGGAATAAGGAGAGGCCTTGGTATTTCATTAGGTCATGATGCTTCCCTTCTGGAGACCATAGCTTTCAATCCAGTATGAATCCTCCTCACTACCAATTTTAAGCAAAGACAACACTCATAGCTGGCTTTTGTTAAAGCTGAGAAGCCATGTGTATGTATTGCTGCTATTTTTCTCTACACAAGTCAGATTAAGATGTATGAGTAGATTTATCTTTTCTTCTGTCTTCTGTTTCAAAGGGGAATAAGATAGGAATTTAATGCTTACTGTAGTGACAAAGCTAGTATTTTCATGACACTACATACCGTAGATCTACAATAGGTCGCTGCCATCAATAAAAGCAGTACTTTTTGTGGCCTAATAATTTTACACATTGCAGGAATCAGGAAGTTATTTCTCTATTTCCAGTGCCTTCATAAGCGACAAAACAAAAGAGATGTTCGCTTTGTTTTGGGTGGTAGGTGTGGGGTAATTTCTGGGGAAGAATTATTAATTTTTTTTCTCCACTATTTTTCTATTTAGTGATCTCTGAAAAACTGAGTTTAAAAAAATAGAGTCCAGTCAATAGTTTAAGAAAAATTCCTTAGCTCAATTTTTATGAAGGTATTGGCATATTTATGCTCAGAAATCTTACTGGAAATAGTCTTTCTAAACTGATTTTTGTTGTACTAAACACTGCTAAAATATAATACTTAGATTTCCTATTTGTCAGCTAAAAACAATTTAAGAAGTAATGTGTGTGTTAGTATATTTTACCAATATATAAGTAGGTATGTAGATTTCTAATAATCTATTCCATACATTTTACATATTAAAAAACCCTTTATTTAATCTATCTATCTACTTACCACTATGCCTGCTAAGCATGCTGAGTTTGTCCCTTTTGAGAACTGGGGAATAGGAAAGGAAGAGATAAGGCAGACAATGGGGATTTTTTTTAACATGTAGCTTTCTGCAATTAACTTAAAAATTCTTAGACATTAGTTCTGATTTTTATTATTACATATCCAGTTTTCACCTAATCTCACCATTATTATTCAGAGTATTTTGATTTCAAATAAATATTATTTATACTATGCAAAATTATACACTCTGTAGTGAATTCCCAAAGAAATGGCGAATGTGGAGGCTAAGCACCTATCCATCATATTTGAGAAGTTATGGCGGTCTGGTGAAGGTCCCACTGACTAGATAAAACTCTTTCAAAAAGAGAAAAAACGAAGACCCAGGATATTACAGGTCAGTCTGTCTCATCTCTGCGCCCATTAAGATAATGGGCCAAATCCTCCTGGAAGCTATGCTGAGACATAGAAAAAAAGGAGACGATTAGTGGCAGTCAACACAGCTTCACTAAGGGCAAATTGCACCTGAAAAACACAGTGGTCTGTTGCAATGGAGATATACTGTTGGTTAATAGGGAGGAGCCACTAATCCATTTATTTGGGCTGATGCAAAGCATTTGACACTGTCCCACAAGACATAACTTGTCTTTAAATTTAAGAGACAGGGATTTTACATATGGTTCAGTTGGGAGACCATAGGAAGCAGCTGGCTGGAGTTACAGTCAGCAGCTTGAAGTTCCAGTGGAGAAGAGTGACAAATGGCATTCCTCAGGAGCTGGTGTTGGAAGTGGTTTGGTTTGACATCTTTGTTGGTGACATGGACAGCGAGATTGAGTGCATCCTTATCAAGTTTGTCAGTGACACCAAGATGGGTGGTGTCATTGATATGCAGGGATGCCATCCAGAGGGACCTTAACAGGCTTGAAAGGCAGGCCCATGAGAATATCATAAAGTTCAACAAGGCCTAGTGCAAGGACGTCCACAAAGATGATCAGAGGCCTGAAGTACCTCTCCTCTGAGGGAGGACTGTGGGAGTTTGTGTTGTTTACCCTGGAGAAGGAAGTGTCTGTGGAGAACTCATCACACATTCCAGTACCTGAAGGGGACTTAAAAGAAAGTTGGAGAGGGACATTTTATAAGAGCCTGTAGTGATAGGACAAGGGGTAATGATTTTCAATGGAAGATGGTAGATTTATATTAGGAACCAAACCATTCTGTGATCATATGATTGTACAAAAAATTGCTATAATGATTTTTTAAAAATCAATGGTAAAAAATGATACTGTGGTAACAACTACCAGGACATTAGGAGGTTAATCCATTCATGGTGAGTAAATATTGGCCCTCATCTGTTCTGAAAAAGAGAACTTTATAACACAACCTGAGGTTAGGAATAGAGTGATCTGGCCTTGGTGTTGGAAGTAATACAGCTGAGCTCGCTTTCGGATGTTGGGATAAGGATCTACATTCACAATTTACTATGCAGTTTGAGAACAGGAAATATAGCCCTCACATCCTTTCCAGATGGTACTGAAGGCTACAGCCTTTAATCAAAACAGTACGTGGAGACTGAATAGTGAATTTTGATGTTGCCAAGTTGTGTTCTCTTCATCCATGTAATGACTCGTAATGTAATCTTTGTGCCAATGCACAAATTCCAGCCAACACAGACAGCAGAAAGAGGACAACTTTCTTTCTCTCTAACAATTCATAAGCATGTTGCTGAAAGGAAATTTGTTGTAAAGAGACATATTTTTTAAAAGATATATGCCCTTTAGATGTGAAAAATTGGAAAGTTCTTAATGCTAATATAAATGCTAATATAAAGAAAAGCATGATTTAAATGAGACTGACAGGCTTTGCTTATCTTTTATTTATTTGACCTAAAAACAGACTTGGCATGTTATACTTGATAAAGATTTTACCAAATCTGTGTTCCTGTCTTCCTGAAGGTATAATGATTTCTTTTTTCCTCCAAAATTATAGAATGACAAGATCAAGTGCACTTGCAGACATCAGTTATCCAGTGTCCTTGAGTAATTTTTAAAATTACAGTCAAATATTATTGTGCAGAAACATGTCTTGCACAAAGAATCTCATTCATAGTTGCTGTAGACTACAGTGGGTTCACCGAGAATGCTCTATTTTTGATATTATCTTTTGATCCAATTCAAATAAAAATAATCAGGTTGTTCAGTTTCTTAGGATACTCTAAACTCACTGTATTTTAGAAGCAGAATATAACCTGCAGATTTTTAGAGGTTTTTGGACAAAATTGTAATTCTTTATATTTATCTAATTCACTGCAGTTGTGCTTTTTTTTCACTTCCAAATTAGTTATTTTCAGATTTTAAAAGTCTGGAAACACTTCTACATTACATAGTGATTAGAATATAGGAGACCATGCAGTAAGTCAATAGTGTTTGTTTGGAGCTGTTCCACTTCCTTGAAATCTTACACACTGCAATAGTCATCCCGCTGAGTACCACAATTAGCTCTGCAGTAAGACTATACCACAAATGAACCAGCTAAGTACACTTTCTTGCTCCACTGGAAACAGAAAAAAAATAATACAAACTGGATATTTCAGAAAATTTACAGTTAGTTGACTGTGGCATTTTCCAAAGTGACAACATGCGACTGAATTTCAATTTCCTATACTGAAAATTAATGATCTTCACCAGGAAATATTTGGACAAAGAGTATTTCATTTGCTTTGCTGTTCCTATAAATGCCCAACATCAATCACTCCTGCTAAATTTTTCTCCCTATAAAAACATTTTTTTTAAAAAATTTTATTTCTCATTTACTTGAGCGCAACCAGAAATAAATATGAACATTGTTTGGATTAATTTGAATATATTTTTTACATTTTCCCACTAAGAGCTGAAGAGAACTCTGGTTGCTCACATTGTCTTTTTAACAGCTTAATCATTCAGAGGATACCAAATGCACTTGGAACTCTGCTCTCTGGAATACAGACCACATGATGCGTAGGGCTTGGTCAGAGATTTAGGACACCTCCTCTACATGCTTAGATATGTCATGTGATTTGGAGTCTGGTCTATACCTTTAGTTTTGTAGTAACCTTCCTCTACAATTTTCCTTTCTTATGTTTACCTTGTGGCTTTCTGTTTGCTTTTTGTAGGGGGTGTGTGGCTACTTGTACATATCGTGGGGTTTTTTTACTGCATGTTCCGCTTCTGGTTTTGCACCTTTGTGATGTTTTGGTAAAGAAGTGCTTTCATTCCAATTAAAATGTCTCTGAGATGTCTTAGTCATAGCTATCATATTATATATAATGATGGCTAAATAACTTATAGTCTCTTTGCTACCACTTAAAAGCTCTTTCCATCAATCATATATTTAGAATGGCTTTTTTTTTTTTGGTCAACTGCATTATTGTATTTAAACTCATGTTACGGTACTTGGTTCTCAATGATGATAGATACTCTTTTTCAGAAAATGTGCTTGCTGACCTGACAGTACTTTGAAAATATGATGTCCCATACAGAATTAATGTGAAGATTATACAAAACATATTTTTCCACCAAAAAGGAAAATTTATAATTAGGACCTATTGAACATTTCAATACCTGCTTCTTTCTTATTGCATACCTGTACAAAGCTAGCCTCTACTTTTCTTTAAATGCATCTACTTTCTGAATATGAATACCATCCAGGACATGGATTTTAAATGGAGTTCTTGTACTTATTTAGTAGTTGGATCCAGCAACCCATACTTTATCAAGAATAAATTACACTCCTGTTAAACTTAGCTGTAAACAAGGCATTATCATCCGATTAAAATCCAATAAAACACGCATCACATTTGGTGGACAGAATTAAAAAAAAACCTGGAGAGGGTAAGTAGCTCAAAGCACAATAGCTACAAAAAAGTCAGTGGAATCTTAGATGAAAAAAACAACAAATATCCAAAGTGGATAATATATGTGTTTATGAAAATAACTGCTCTTTGCCATCCTTTTATGAAATTTGTATTACACTTTTGGCTGTTAATCAGAACTGATTAGAGGAAGTCGTTATGGAAGAAATGTTAAGATACATGCAAGGGGACCTGAACTAGGCTGACAAGAGGTTCCATTAGAGCTTCATGAAGTTTGACAAGTCCAAGTGCAAGGTGCTGCCTCCATGTTCAGACAATCCCTGTAATGAGTACAGACTGGGAGAGCACCTCATTGAGAGCAGCCTTGTGCAGAAGGCATTGGGACATGGATGAAATGCTGAAAATGAGCTGGCAAAGGGCACTCGCAGCCTGGAAGGACAACCTTATCCTGGGCTGCATCAAAAGAAGTTTGGCCAGCAAGATGAGGTAGATGATTCTCCCTCTCTGTTCTAAGCTCCTACCTGGGAGCTTCAGTCTGTAGCTCTGGGGCTCCCAACATCAGAAGGATGTGGATTTTCTGGAGAGAGTCCAGATGTTGCCCATGAATATGATCAGTGGGCTGAAGCACTTTTCTTATGAAAATAGGCTGAGAGAGCTGTAGCTGTTCAGCCTGTTGCAGATAAGGCTTTCGGGATACCACGTTGCATCCTTCCAGTAATTAAAGACGGCTTTTAGAAGGAGGTAGAGTATCTTTTTAACACAGGTATAAGACAAGGAGAAATACTTTTAAGTTAGAAGAAGAGTTATTTAGACTGGATGTCAGGAAGAAATCTTTGTTCATAGGGCAGTGAGGCACAGGAACATGTTGCCCAGAGAGGTTGTGGGTGCCCCATTCCTGTAAGTCTTCAAGGTAAGGTTGGATGGAGCACTGTGCAACCTGATCTAGTAAGTAACACCCCTGCCCTTGGTGAGAGAGTTGAAACTAAATTATTTTAATGTTCTTTCCCATCCAAATCATTCCACAATTCTGTGGTTCTTTCCTAAATACATTCACTGTCATAAACTTTAGAGAAGTTGTAAACTTTTAATCTAAGATCATATTGGAAAGCAAATAAAAAATGTGGGGTTTTTTCAGTTATGGACACATTTTGAAAATATAAAAAAATTGGCTGAATTCATTTTTGCGCTGCACTGCTGATTACCATAAAACAAAATCATGAGGCTCAAGAAAATTATTTCACAGGAAAGGATGTGAGATCTCATATGAAATGAGGACTTCTTCACTAAGCCTTCTAAGGTGTTCTTGGCCACTTCCTTATACTTGAGTATTTTAAGAAAGAAGGTTTTACCATATAATGGAACAAGAGTGCCCTTGAGAAACAATCATGCAGTGGTCTAACTGAGCCAAAACCTGCCATTGCATACACTACAATTTCAAAAATTCATAAAATTATAGCATCATTGAAGTTGGAAAAGACTTCTATGAGCGCAGAGTTCAACCATTAAACTACAAAGTTACATTAACCACCTTCCTGAACACGACATCTACATTTCTTTTAAATACCTCCCAGTGTGGTGACTTAATGATCTCCCTGGGCAGTTTATTCCAATGCTTGACAACTGTTTCCATGAAGAAATCTTTCCTAATGTCCAAACGAAACCCTTAAAATTATATGGTTAGAGAGAGGACAGAAGACGATAGTATTTAGAGGTGTGAGAATGGATTTAACATGTTTTCTCTTCAATAGTGTGTTTTTTGCCTCAGCCAGGATAAGTGACAATATGTTAAGCAGTTATCATAATGTCCTTGGTGAGACTGGGGCAAGTCATGTGCTGTTACATAGCTATAAATCTAAATTTATCTGGTTCCAATTAATGGGATCCATTAAGTTAATAACGACTGAAATGTGAGAAATATCTGGCTTGCATACACTGCAGTCCCATGTTAAAAGAATTATAAACAATTAACAGGATTCTGATCTTCATATTTTGTTCCTTTCCCTGTTTTCAGCAAGTCAAACTTTGCATAAAATACACTATCAGAAAAAAGAAGGTAAATATTTGCTGATTTTCAGAAAAATCTTAGAATTTTTTTACCATATTTTTCCATATTACAGTGAGTTCTTGTGACAGAATCTTTACATCATTTCACTAAAAGATGTAAACTATGTCCTTGAAAATAGTGCAGCTATAATTCTAGTTATCATGGGCAACTTACACACAGAAAAGTGTGTGTGATCTCTTACTGAAACACCAAACATTTAAAAGTGGCACTGAAGAGAACCAGAATCCCAACATGTATTAAATTAATATAAAAAGCAAATTTCTATTTAAAAGTTAGCCCCTTTAAATCTCTTCACACTTTTTCTCCTTGGAAAAAATACTGCGTGACTCTAAATCTCTTCTCTTTTAAATAATTATAACTGAGATCAGGAAATATGTAAAAAATGAAAGATATAAAAAGATACAAAAGAAAGATATAAAAGCATATTTCTTTGCTTTAAAATAGTTAAAAGGTGTAGCATAGGGGACATAAAGTTGATGACCATTATTTTGACTCTTCAGTTTCTCTTTTTTTCATATGCTGGGACAGAAGAGAAATTCCAGAGATACTGGACATTATTACGTTTATGAAATGCAAAAGGTAAAGAACTTTTTAGAATAACAATTTTTATTTTAAAATCTTCTAATTTTTTTTCTAGTATCGGATGTGTGTCATTTAAAATTATATAATCTGGAAGAATCCCTCATAAATGTTAGGAAGTATTAAGTGGAAATATTTCACCTTTTGAATCCATTACAATTGATTTCTATAGAGATAACATACAATAAAGTACAATTGAAATGAAAAGTCTGGTACATTATTTTCTAAAACAGACAAAACTTTCTTGCATGAAATGACACCAACTGGCTCAGTATGAAATCATCTCAGTATGAAAGGACTGTTCTCTCTCATATTACCTAATCTATATAATTTTTGGTCCACAAATGCTGTCAAAGTCTCCCAGTTCTTTAAACTATAAAAATTTGGTGCTGTCTACTACCCACTTCTGTTGGAGGGGAGTGAGGACATTGAGCTTCTTCCAAGGGATTCTTTTAAAATCTCTTTTATAAAACTTCATGGATGATAAATCAGAGGCTATTTGTAAAAATATATTGTAAAATTTAACATATTTAATACCATTAATTTAGAAGGAAAAAACCTACTACAATAATCTCCTGAATTCTTTAAGCATACATAATTGCAAGAAACATAAATACTTCCATAACTGGATTTCACTTGCAATACTCATGTGCAAATAGGGCCCAGGCACAAAGTGACTGTGCTATGAGTGACGTCATTTTATTTTCCATGGCTTTGGTTAATTAGCTCTTAGGACCCCTGTTCTGTTCTCCTTTTACCTCAGTGTTATTCAGCTGCCTTTAACAAAAGCAGTGTTTGCTAATAAGGGTACTATTTACAGCATCATTAATATACTTTATATTACAATCCTCAGATATTTTATGATGGACATGTCCTTTCTGATATATGAAAAGTGAAAACATGAAAATTTCAAGAGAAAGTCTTTACAATATTCTTTCTGATATGGCAGGTATGCAATGTTATCTTTGCTGAAACATTTGGGAGTTCTGCCATAATTCACAATATAAGGGCATTTATGTTGGAAAAAATAGTTGAATGACCAGTATGGATTTACTAGATAATCATATTTGTACAACTGGCAAAAAGTGGTCTTGTTTAACAACTTTGCATTTTTGCAAGGTACCTGTATTTTAATATAAACACCAAGCAGTAGTGTTACTATTTATTTATGAACTATAGACTTGCTTCAGGGATGCAAATACACAATGCCTATACCTGATAGAAAACTCTTACTGAATCAGGTCTGCAAAGCAGAGATTAAGAAATCTACAAGAGAATAATTATTAGCAAAAAAATTGTTGCAGGATGAGCCAAATAAATTTTTTTTATTGTTATTTTCTACAAATTGTCTCATGAACAACTGTCATGAGGTGCTTTGTGGATCCTTGTTGTGGTGTAGGAACGGTGTTCCCTAGTTTAGTATTCCTACTGAAATCCTCCAAACCAGGTGCTCCTCACTCCGTACCCCTTCCCTCTAGCTCTTCCTTCTGCAGTGGGCTTGAGAGAGGGATTGAAGGCACAAAATGATTGTGGGTTGAGATAAGAATATTTGACTGGAACAGCAATGAAATAAGAAAATTAATTGTTGCAACAGCATCAGTACTAATAACAAAGCAGACAAGAAAGAGGTGAATGTTTCACACCTGATCATTCGCCATATGGAGCCCAACAATATCTGAACTACCACCACATTACTTGACCTGGAAGGGACCTCTTCTGCAACCCCAAAAAAATGACATGAGGTAGTATGGAATAACCTCCAGGTCCTAGCTATGTCCCCTTCTGCCTACTGCAAAAATTAACCTTGTCTTGGCCAGAACCAGGAAAATTCTATGTCTCCTAAAGGCTAAGCATACTTTTTCTCCAAGAAGATGGCAATAGGATAAGACTCCTGTATCTGCCTTTTAGTGAAGCATGTAGGAGTCTGACATTTTTAAGCTTTGTATCTCTTCATCATATATAACTGAAATTGAGCAACACATTAGAAGTGTCATAGGACATGAGTAAATAGACAGACAAATACTAGGAATACACATGCCTAATTTTCTAGGGAAACAAAGCATTTTAAGTAATAAAATCTTTGTATTTGAAAGTATTGGCTTAGTAAGCAGCTCTCTTACCATTGCATCTGGGTTTTTTTATACATTCTTATAGAAATATGGTGGATGATGTTTCGGAAGTAAATGCTTCAATCCAGTCTGAATAAATGACCTGATGAACTTCTATTGTCATGAGTTTGGGTTTGAATACCTACTAGAAGATCTCTTCTCCAGCTCTTGCACAATATACAGTGGATACCACTATTTTAGTGGGAGTGCAAAGAAGGAAGACTGATCTCTGTGGTTCAGAGAGAAAGGAGCTGGTTATCCCCCACTGAAAGATGATAGAAATAAATTCCCTACAGCAGCTAATTACACCTAAAGGTATTTCTGACTGCAACTCATCCATTCACTCTTGAATCTGCTGGTCTAATATATTTGAACCTTACATCTGAACTCTAACAGTACTTAAAGGTTTTCATTTACCCTGAGGACATTGATTTATTAATTTGCATATACAGAATGTAATTTCTTTGCCTTCTTTTCAAAATATTGTTTTAAAAGGACATCACATAATAAGTGTCTTACAGGAAAGAAAGATGTTTAAGCCAGCCTTCTCCTACTGGACGCTTTAGACTTGCCCAAACTTTTTACGCTGCTTGCTGTGAAATCCATATAGATACAAAATTGTTAATTAAAATAAACACTAGGTACAAAATTATTAAGTAAAAGTGAACATAAAAGTAAGCTGAGAACCACAGCTCCTCTTTGAATTCATATTTTAGTGGGTCATGGCATAATATATATATTTGTGATTCTGGGAAGATTAGTTTACTGGTGTAGTTGTGAATCCATTCTGTAGTGCACAACTAGATAAAATGCAGCATATTTACAAAAAATGCCACTGATTAAGAAAAGAAAAAACTCTGGTCTCTAAGTTACTTTTTAAATACTTTTGTATTAATAAGACCTGAGACAGTTTCACAACAGATAAAGCGGTTAACTCTCAGGGTTCAAGTCTATTGCCTAACTTGGAAGCCATTAAAGAAGGAAGGAACAATTACTAGCCAGGAGATTCAGACTTGATTGATTACTGGCTTTAGAGCAGGACCCAATTTTACCAGTAGACTTGTTTCATGCTACGAGGAGCTCTACTCTCTGAGTTTGTAAAGGCTGAGGGGGTTCTGTTATTAGCCAGTGATACATATTATCTACAGATGCTGAACTGTGAGCAGAATGTGTCCATTTCTCTTAGTACAATTTCCTGATGGACTTTGGGGGGAAAAAACTTAATAAAAAGCAGGAATGAAAGTCAATGAGTAGATATCAGAAACAAAGACACAGTAAAGGAAGGAATAAATTTGTCTTTAACCTTTGTAAGAGTAGGATGGCTGTAGGATGTTGACAAGAGCTGATAGCAACTCTCACCTAGCCAAATTATTAACAAAGAAATAACTACCTGGGCAGTATGATTTATTGATGTGAAATTCCCAGAGAAGTTAATAAAATTATGGTCTAATTGAATGACCTCACTCATTGTGTTTTCTTCTGGTTGACTGATATTATATCCCATTCATTTCTCACATAAAGAGGAATATATTACATTTCATCAATACATTTAGTTGGAAAGCTTTCCAAATAGTATTAATTCATGAAGTACTCTACATGAAGAATGGAATGATGACCATTTAAACAGTACAGAAAAAAACTTTGAAAAATCAACCTACAAAAAAAACAATAACAACAAAATATAAAACATGAGAGTGCAGGAATAATTTATGTGAACAGATTGGAGCTACCTAAATCGGACATTTTTTCAAATCTAACCTAGGTTAATCTTCTGAGGAGTGCTAATGCATTTTTGGTTATGACAAGTCATAAAAACCTCTTTTTCCTTAGCTCTTCAGAAGATCATATATTTTAATTTGTTTTGTCTGTTATGAATATTATGCAGGAAGTGCACATTTTAGTCCTCCACCATCCACCATAGCACCCCAGGTTTCTTGGCTACATTTCCCTATATTTCCAAAAGCAAACTACAAATTTCATACATTTTTTAAAAAAATGAAATTCAACAATAGTGTCCCCAATTTCACTTAGAAATTTTCAACAAAATGCATATAAATAAATATACACTTCACAACAAACCCAAACAAACCATATTTGTCTTAATCTACAATTTTAAGGTGATCCACTTTCTTCTCTATTTTCTTGTCAAAAGAAAAAAATAAAGAGATGGAGTTTGGCATACAAGGATTTTTTTTTCAAGAACTCAGGAGAAATAAAGAGTATATTACATTTTAGTTCAAAAAATTTTCAGAAAATATATGAACAAGTGTGAAACAATATAGTTCTCTATAGTTCTAAAGTCTACTTTCCAATTTCTAGAATGTTGCTTATTCTGGAAGCATAGAGCTAAGAATGATGTTAGTAGATGCTGCTGACCCCTTTGCCATGCAATTTATCTGATGTGTAGAAAAATTGTTAGCAAATTATTTCAAGTGTAGTACCTTCAAAGGGTGCAACAGAAACTTGGCAAATCTGAATATTCAGCCTCAATCATCTCTTCTGACAGAAGAGAATATGAAATTACCATGCTTAAATAACTCCAAAAAATTCCAGGGTTATAAAGCTAAATACAAATTATTATAAAACCATTAAACTAGTGTTTAGGTTAGTTGTGGACCTCAGATGATGCAGTATTAATGTGAAATAGTCATATAAAACATAAACACAATTAGAATAATCAAATCCTAGACTGGAAAATACATCTAAGATCATTGAGTTCAATTGTAAACCTAACGTTGCCAAGGTCACTACTAAACCACACTCCTAAGTGCCATATCTCTGCATCTTTCAAATACTTTCTGGGACAGTGATTCAGTCACTTCCCTGGTTGCCTGTTCCAGCGCTTGACAAGCCTTTCAGTGAAGGAACTTTTTCCAATATCCTATCTAAACCTCCCCCTCTTAGCACAACTTGAGACCATTTCCTCTTGTACTGTTTCTTTTACTTAGGAGTGGGGATTGACTTCCACATGCCTACAAGTCCCTTTCAGGTAGTTTTAGAGAGTAAGGTCTCCTCTGAGCCTCCTTTCCTCCAGACTAAATAAAGGCATGTCCCTTGGCCACTCCTCACAGGACTTGTGCTATGGACCCTTCACCAGCTTTGTTGCCCTTCTCTGGGCAAACTTCAGCACCTCAATGTCTTTTCTTTTGTGAAGGGCCCAAAACTGAACAGAGGATTCTAAGTGCCATCTCACCAGTGCCAAGGTCAGTGAATGATTACACTCCAGGTCCTGCTGGCCACTATTGTTGATCCAGACCAGGATGCCTTTGGCTTTCTTTCCCACATGGCTACACACTGGCTCAGCAAGCCCGTGTCCTTTTCCACTAGGCATCTTTCTAGCCAATCTGTCCCAGGCCTGTAGTACTGCATGGGGTTGTTGTCATCCAAGGGCAGGACCTTGCACTTGGCCTTATTGAGTCTTATACCCTAGGGCTCAGCTTGTCAATCCAGACTGTTCAAATCCCACTGCAGAGCTTTCCTAGCCACAAAAAGATTAACACTCATGCCTAAATTGGCATCATCAATTGGCATCTGACTGACGGTGCCCTTGATCCCCTTGCCCAGGCTGTTGATAAAGGTATTTAACAGTACTGCCCTCAGTACTGAGCCTGAGGAGCACCAGTGTCCTGCCACCATCTGGATGTAACTCCATTCTCCACCACTCTTTGGGCCCAGCCCACCACTCTCCACCCCTCTTTGGGCCCAGCCATCCAGTCAGTTTTTTACCCAGTGCATCAGTCTAAGCTGAGAGCAGTTTCTCCAGGAGATTACTGTTGTAAATGCTGTGAAAGCCTTTGCTAAAATCCATGTAGGCATTATCTGGAGTCTTTCCCTCATCTACTAAGTGGGTCCCCTATTCATATAAGAGTATCAGTCATAGAATCATCATCCAACAGTCTGGATTGGCAGGAATCTTAAAGATCATCTAATTCCTACCCTTGTCATAGAAGGACATCAGGTTATTCATACAAAATTTATAGAAAAAATTGGAAAAAATTGTATGGAAAAATATGGTTGGTCACAGAGACACCCCAGATAGCTCCCACTGGATTGTTTCAAAATAATCTTTATAATCCAAGTATGCTCTGACTCAACAGTGGCAGGATTACATTCTGCAACTTTTATAAAATTACAGATTCTATCTGTTCTGAAGGCAGAAGTAGTTTATTTGGTCAACTCTAACACTTTTTCTATTTTTTTTTTTTTTTGGTCTTTCTGACATAATGAAATGATCTCTCTTTCACCTAAACTTCACAACTATGATCTGATTTGGCAAAACCATGTTTGACTAAATAGCTTTAAAATATAGACATTTTATCACAGAATCGGCTAGGCTGGAAATGGCATTTGAGATCATTGAGTCCAACCTATGACCAAACATCACCTTGTCAACTATACCATGTCACAAAAATGCCACATGCAGTCTTTTCTGAAACGTCTTCTGGGACTTGTGACTTCACAATATCCAATCACCCTTTCTGTGAATAACTTCTTCCTAGTGTCTAGTATAAATCTCCCCTGACAGAGCTTAAGTCTCCATCCTTTTGTCAGTGACTGCTTGTGAGAAGAAATCAACCCCCACCTGGCTACACCCTCCTTTCAGGCAGTTGTAGAGAGTGATAAGGTCATCCCTGAGCATTCTCTTCTCCAAGCCAAACAACCTCAGCTCCCTCAAACACTGCTCAAAGGACTTGTGTTCTAGCCCCTTCTCCACCATTGCTGCCCTCCTCTTTACACACCAGTGCCTCAACATATTTCCTGATCTCAGGGGCCCAGCACTGGACGCAGCACTTGAGGTGTGACCTAACCTGTTCTGAGTACAGGGGAACAATCCCTGCCCTGCTGCTGCTGGCCACACTATTGCTGGCACAGGCCAGGATGCCATTGGCCTTCCTGCCCACCTGGGCACTGCTGGCTTGTGTTCAGCTGCTGTCAGTCACTTCCCCCAGAGCCCTTTCCACCTGGCCGCTGTCCAGCCACTCTGTCCCCGGCCTCTGGTGCTTGATGTATTATCTTTGTAGCCATGTCTTCCATGAGAGATAGGATTAATAGAGTGACTTGGAATAGCATCCCTAGATATTCTCTAGAAAATGTACATTTAAAACCAGTCAGACTTATTTTTTTCACTGTCAGTAGTGAAAAAAACAAGTCAGAAAACTCAGATTAGAATTTACTAAGAAAATTTACACTTAGTTTTCATCAAATTATGTCTTAAATTGAGTGTTTGTCTTAGCACTTTTACTAGCAGTTAGAAGAAAAAAAAAATGTTTTAGAAAACAAAATCCTGTAAAATGACCTGAGATCTTTAAGTAAGAAAATGAAATTATGTTGGTAACCGAAGAACAGGGGAGAGTATTCTGCTTGCTTCACCAATCTCCATGTGGTTGAGCAGCTTGGTTGGCACCTTTGGTCACATGCATTTTGACAGATATGCTACTACTGCCAGTGCTATTAAGGAAATTGTGGCTATCATTGCTGATGTATACACACTGGTGTTTCAAAGTGACACCAGTAGTTATTTTAAAATAATTTCACTCTGTTTTGTTCTCCTCAAGAATACTTTACTGTCTTGCTAGCTACATTTGCATCAATAGAAATTACATTTCAAGTATCTTGAAGTTTTTTCCTCATTTTCATTATTTCATTCGGAATATAGACTTTGCTATGTTAGAATAGACCAGAAGCATACCTGGCCCATTTTTTCTCAAATAGAAGTTCTAACTGGCTACTAATAAATTTCTCATTGTAAAACAGATTGAAAAATGCAAAAAAGTCCCAATCTAGACCATTTTTACCACTGACATCATTAAAAAGAGGTCTTTGCCCCAGAGGATGCTTGCTGAAAATGCTGTTTCTAAGTCTTCAAATATTAAATCCATTTTATCTCAATCACTGTGGACTGTTTTGAAATATACTTCACCTCCACTTGACGAAAAAACTCTTTCACTTTACATCTACCTGAACAGATTTGTAATTCCTACTATTACATAGTTGACTTAATTCTTAATTATTTTTCTAGTTAATGAAAAAGCATGTGTCTCACAGTTACAAGATATTTATCTTTTAAAAATTCTTACACTTATCAGAAGATCTAAAGTGTTTTATCAATTTCACAACATTGCATAAGGAAAGTAAGATTTCTACAGATCTGAGAACTGTGGTATATTGGGTATATGAGGAACAGAGGTATATGAAGTCTGTGTAATCTGGATTCTCTAGCTTTTCTACTACAGGCAAGCTGTAAGTCAGTATTTTATTATCGATATATACTTAGAAATTTTGTTCACAAATTTATGCGGTTAAGTGCATACAGACAGACATATGTGCATGGTTACCTGTATGCATTTGAAATCAATTTTTTCTGTGTGTATCTGAGTTTATTTCTAAATAAAGTTTGCATTTTAAACTAAAATAAAATTTGAAAACATATTTCTTTCAGTCACATCGTAATATAATCTTTGTGGTATTTATGTCATCACAAATATTCCTGCCTGCAGTTCTGCTTGATGAAATTTTGTGACTGACATAAATCTTGTTCAAGAGTTGTTGACATGTTATAGAATATATCTGCACAAATGAAGAGCATCTTTTGTAAGATACTTTGTAATTAGGTGTTGTAACTAACTGGAGCAGTTGTAGAATAAGCAAAAAAAAGAAAATTATCAAAAATTTTGATATAGGAGAATATAGGTTATAGTTGCTGTAACTTAGATAATTTGTTCTTCTTACAACTTAAATTATTAACTGCAAGACACATGAAAGTGTTTTTTCCCTAAAGAAATAGTTCAATGCACACTTTTAGAAATGGTCTAGTACAGACTGTGTAGGGAGTGTTTTTAAAGGTTTAGGCTTTACATTTATTAACCTCTTCTTTCTTCCTTTTTGCTTCCTAATCATCTTTATTTCCATCTTTATTATTGCCTGACAGGGAGATCAACCAATCAATCTGTGTTTTCTTAGTTTTTTGTTTATTTTCCACCAGTTGTTTACTGTTATTTGCATAACTAACACAAAATACATGTATGCATTACTGCATTGCAATGTGTGTATATTGTACAGCAAATGTAAATACACATAAAATCATGCATGTACAAGCATACTATATACATTTTGCAGGGATGCACAAACAAAAACTGCAACTTTAGGTACATAATTAGCAAATATGGTAAATTAAATGCTTATAGTTTGATACTAATAAAAACATATGAAAGAGTAGATAATTACCCAAAGACTGGTATTTATTGAGTAAAATTAGTATACTATTTCCAGGTTGTATTGCAAATAAATACTCTTAAAAAAAACTTCATCAGTAACTGAGAGAAACATGTCATACTATCCAGACAGAGCCATAACTAAATATTTTGACCAAAACCCACCCATTCCTATCTTATTGCAAGCTGATGCAAAGCCTATATACTACCAATATCAGGTAGTTACATCTCATTTTCCAGCAGTCAGCATACTAAACCTTTGACAAATAACTAAGGCACTAATCAATATTTGATTGTGAGTCTGATTTTATACAGTTTTCTCCTGTTGCTGCTATTGTCAGGTAAAGTAATATAACAAGCAAGATTCAGAAAATGACAATACTGAGAGAATGAAAACATCAGGGAAATAAGACCACATTCTCTGTGTTCTCTTAAAAAAAAAAAAAAAAAAAAAAAAAAGGAGCAGCATTGATGTCTACTTTTTTGTACCTTGAAATCAATTCTTTCTATGAGTGTTACTGTCAGTAATTAAATTGTATTTGAAATGAAGACAAACTGAGTATCAAGTGTATCAATAGATTTCTGTGACCTGCCACTCTAGAGCTCAAACATGTGGATGTCTTTCTAAGGTGTTTATTTAATCAGCATATGTAGTATTTTGATTTTTAATCATCTTCTGACTAAAGCATATTTATTGCTCCCCTACAGTAGTGATGTTTCATACAGCAGTGAAGTCACAAGATTGGAAGGTGCAGTTTTGTTATGTCTGTAAATTTTGTCATTTACTAAGATTTCCCCAAAGCTATGAAGATGGGTGACCCTCTGTCAGTGGCTGGGGTATGGATGTTCTGTAGATTATAACAGCTATCTCTCAGTTCTTGAACATAAGTATCAGATAGAAATGGAAAATTATTATAACTGTCTCTAAGACTATTCTCTTCATTTGATCTGTGCAATGTAACTTTAGTCTTCCAGTCTACTCCTTTATGGTCCATGTATGAAGTCAGGCCAATGTTTAAAGAGCAATGCTCTGGAAAAGATCCAGAAGAAAGAAAAGGGTTGTAGAGATCACAGTCTGTTTGAACTCTTTATGTTTTGTGTGAGTCTCAGAAGGAAGAGTGCACAAAGCAGAAAGCAGACAAATTCTGATCAGATTGTAATACCCGTCTGAAAATCCTTTATATGCCTAAATAATGATAATCTTTATAGTATCCCCACATGTGGTCCCCTCTGCCTTGTACCTGCAAAACTGCCAACATTCTGTCTGCGGATCATTGGCTACAAAACCTACATTTGTGAGCCTCCTGTGGTTCGTGGGAGCATATGCAAAAGCAAGCAGCTGGGCTGGCAGCAACAACAGCTGCGTTCTCAAATTCTCATCCAGAAGCTTCCTACCAAAATAGGTTTCTGGAAATCTGTCTCATGACACCTGGAAGTGAATTACATCCATGGAAATTGTGGTGCCTGGACTTTTAGAAGACTGATGTAGTATCTTACTGAGACATTTATTACACATGTATTTAGATTGCCCATGAATTAAAGTAACTATGGGATTCAGAGTTGAGTGAACCTCACAATAAGGAAACATTTTATTCTTGGCTATGCCTTCAACTGTTATCTTCATATGAAAACATTTCATTTCAAGCCACTCAGTATCTCAGGTTCTCATTCGATGCCACCAGACAAACAAAGGGGAGGACTTCTGGTTCCCCCACATTCTAGAACTAAATTATAGACAAGATGGCAACGGAGACATAAAGCTGTGTTTCTGTTGCCTGCATCTGTTATCAGTGAGAATTAGCTCTTGTTTGGGACCTGAGTAAAATACCTGTCTTCCTTTCTGTGAAGCCTTTGGAATTCATACTACAATTTCGGGACTTCTTTCATGGCCCTCTTATTGTTGGAGACAAATTTTGTGTGTTTGCATCATCTTCTGTCCATGGAAGCCTGGCTGAATCATATCTCAACCACTTTCTGACACTCATAATATGAAAACTGCTGTCAAAGAAACCTAATAACGTGTTTACATTTTGACAGTCAATTATTTTATTCTGCTGTTCCTGTCGTTTGATTTGGTAGAATTTCAAAATCTTTCAAACACAGGAAAACAGAACGCTGACTATTAAAGAGAAATATTGAGAAAAAAGACATATCATAGTAGAAATTATTGTCATCTCTGTCTTTATGCAGACTAAAAAGTGGGGTTTATGGCCCAATCTTGTTTAACTTTCAGTATTTAGTGTGCTAGGGCTAATATTAAGGATATAAAGAAACCTGTACAAATGTGCAAAATAAGTAAGTATTTAAAAATACTTGAATGCAGCTGTAAGTTTATGTTTTGAAATCTTTAACTTCCTTTTTTACAACTTATATTGCATATGAACTATCTTTCAAAAATCAAATTTAAATTTATAATAAATAGCATTATTGAATTAATTATATGATTAATTTTTACATATCTAGATATATACACACATATATCATCTTTTATCCCCCTTTTGCAGTGTCAGCAATGTTTTCAGTGTCACCTTCTGTATCTACACACGCTGCTTCCTTTTAAGACAAACTCATAGAAGAAATGGGAACTTCCATAGAGGAAAGTTGCTGAGGTGTCTCTATCCCTCCAGAGCCAGTGGATTAGAAATAATGTAATATACAAGGGAACAACAGCAGTTTTGAGATTCAGTTCTAGACAGCCTTATGGGAATTCTTTTACCTTAGTGCAGAACATCCAAGTTGCAAGGAAACTTTAATCTTGCTAAGACCCTTTTAGGGCTTGGGATTCAAGTTGTCCTCAGAACAGCACTTCACCCACTCAGCTTCCTTTAGATTTTTCCCAGGGTAATTTTAAAGACTGTGTGGGAAGGAGGATGGCAGAAGGGAGGAGGCTATAGACCATTTTAATCAATGAGCTGTGGCTCAGAGGTGACAAGGAAGAGCTTGTTAGATCCTGTTCAGGGGCTGCCTTCCTAGAAAGCAGAGTCAAGATGAAAAATTATTTAGCAGTAGAGAAATTGTGAAGAAACAGGCAGGGTTTTGAGGGCAGCATGGACAGATGTTCTGTCTTACGCTTATGCTTCCAAATGTGTTTAAAACTGTTTAGAGCTGGCAGACAAGAATGACAGGAAACATTGTTTTTTTCATCTGGATTCATGCTGAGAGGTTTTTAAAAGTACCAGTAACATCCTTCATTTAATTCCTTTTTTTTTTTTTTTTTTTTTTTTTTTTTCCTGTTTCTACAATTTTGCTTTTCTTTTACAACATACTGTTCATAAAACTTCATGAAAACAAATCTGCTGTCACACTGTGTTCAGGATACTGCAGCTGTTTTCCAGGAAATTTCAGAGTTCTTAGTGCTCCAATGTTTTAAGAATGATACACCTCTTAAACATATTTCGTAAAGCCAGAGATCTCACCATCAGAAAGCCGAAGAGAAATGATCTGTAGTACTGCTAAGTGGCACAAAGTCCACAAGGTCTGAGTTCTACTTCTCTACAATGGCTTTTATTGCACTATGCTCTCAAGGGACATTTTCCCTCATTCTGTTTTGTGCCTGGCTCTACTAAGAGAGAGAAAGATGTGTAAATGTTATTTACCAAGAACTAGGACAGACGTCTATTTGGAGAAGAAAATAAAGGACTGTATTTAGTAGTTTTGACTTCTCAAGGGAAACATTGCTGACTTGTGGGGTTTTTTAGGTCATGAGGCTGGTTTGTTGTAGGATTATGTTATAAAATGTATGTTCTCCTCTCCTCCAGAACTCAAGGCCACCTTAAAATAAAAAAAAAAATTTCTATTTACTCAGTAGTCTTTGTTTGAAGTAGAATTTTTGATGATCCTTTTATCAGTAATCAACTTTTCTAACCAGATCACAAAAAAGCACGTCACTGATGCCAGCTTCTAAAAAGCTGCTGAATAAAAAGTGTTGGGAGTGAGAAATATCTTATATTCTGTCTATATGCAAACATTATTTGTATTGTGTAAGTATTATTAAATAGTTATAAAGATATAATGCAAAGTAAATTTCTACCACACCGTTAACAACAAGAAGTTTAAAAGTTTATTATCATACATGAATTGACCTTAACTTCCTTCTCAAGTTTTTACATCACTTTTTTTTTTAATGTTCATTCTATTTATTGATTTTGATATAATTTGTCTCTAAAATATGTTGTTTTTTCTTCTTTTTAATGTGTTTTTGTTAAGGTCTCTGTTTCCTTCTCTTTCCTTGCCTTTTCTCCTCTTCCCTGCCTAATTTTTTTTCTATGTCCTTTACTCAATATTAACAAAACTAATGATCATTCACTTTTTATGAAGTAATCCAGACTTTGATTTATATTACCTTAGATATTTCCTTGTAATGTTATTAAGAATTGATGTACAAGTACGGACACAATAGATCTCGCTTACCTGTTCAGGAAAGTTAAAAAAAATGAGCTTAACACCGCCTGAAACACATTTTAGAATATTTAAGAATAAACCTTTATCTCCTGGTTTCAGTGTACTGCAATAAAAAATTTTAAATTAAATAAAAGGAGGTGAAGGAATAGTGTCCTAGTGTCTCACTTGGAGAGTGTGCACTATTTCAGCCATGAAAAGTTGAGCTATTACATTGCTGTGGCTAGCAGGAGGCAGCGAGAGCCATGGGACTTCCATTCTGCTCATGATTCTGACCAATTTCCTTCTACAAATTGTAGTGAATTAGTCAGTCCCTGCTTGAGTGTGTCTGTTTCCACATGCTTCCCTCCCCATTTTTTTTTTAACTGCTAAGTCCTCTGCCTAGAATAAAATTGTTGTGAGTTACTCTATTATAAATGCAATAGCATAGAAAGCCACAGCAGAGTCAATTTTCAGTGCAATTATAATGAGCTAGGGGCGTACCTTATAATATTTTTGAGGGTTGTGCATCACATGGATTATGAGTCGTCCAATGCTGACAAAAATAGTTAATCAAGAAATCCATTATGGATTTTTTAAATAATTATTTCATTTACGAAACCTAAGAACACTATAGTATTTAAAGGAAAATTAACTGATAACTTTCTTTTTCTGCAAAGGAATGTTGACAGGAAGCTTCAGCATCAGCTACAAAGAGCTTGATCACACGCAGATTTGAAGATCTCTAGGACATGGTTTCTTTATATAAAGGTTATATATAGATTGTATGCTGTAATGTTAATTTTTTGAGAACCATCCTTTTTAACAGTACCTATATCAAGTGCAAGGGTACTTGACTTCATATTTTATGATAGCATATAAAAAAACTCAAAACCAAAAAATCCAAACCCCCATGCTCACAGAAATATAGGTTCCATAATATGCCTCTTGTGTATGGGAGCTCATATTATTATTCAGACAAATATTCCACTATTGGTTAGCATGAAATGTCTGTGCAGCTCTTATAGCAAAAGTAGGAAGTACTGTGCATAAAAGATGTAGCAATGTGCCTTCTCAAATACTGACCCCGCTTTTTATTCTTTTTTGACAAATTTATTTCAACTACCTTTTATAATGGAGGATTTTGCTGAGACTTTTTTTCCTCCCTTGTCTTTTTCCCAGTATCACCACTAAAAGGAAGGAAATACAGCTAAAATTGAAAGCTTTTATAGTTTCTCAGGGGACAAAAATGCATATCTGAGTGTTGTGTGTATCTGAGTATCTGAGTGTAAGATGAAGGTTTTATATTAAAAGTTGTACTGTCAGTTGTCTTTAATTGTATTTGCAAAAGTAGGATGGAGTTTCAATAAAAACTTCCACAGCATGTTGACAAAATACATTTTTGTGGCTGTATTTTTGTTTATTTCAAAACTTCAGTTATTACAAGACTTTTTGTTTTCAAATGCTTTTTATCAGAGTACTTCTGTGACGTAGCAATTTATTGGGAAATCTTGATTTTAGCAACTAAATTATGTCCAATTATATATGAATATCAGTTTTTCTTTTTTTGGCACAAGATACAACCACACCTCTCTTGAAATAAAGGCATTTGCTGGTAACAGGGAGACAATTACAGCTTTGTATTTATTTCTGTGTTAAATGTGTAAGGTCTTAGGGTGGAAATGAAAACCTGGAAACATATCTGTGTTTTTCATGCAAAGAATAAGGCATGCTCATTTAATGGACTACTTGAACTAGTCCACTGAAGCAGCAACTGTATCTGTAGTAAGCCGCTCTTTAATTCTGATGTGACTAATATCATGTCTAGTTCTTTTCGACTTTCCAGATTTAATAAAAAGATACCTAGATATTTCTGTGTGGATAAGCAGCTTGCAGTAGGATTTCAGAACAGAGATGAAACTCTAAACCAATGTGCTCCAGGTGTCCTAAGGACTTGTTAAAATCTGAAGCTTCCCATCAGTACCTTGCCATCCTGTCCACTTTGTTAAAGTTCATTATTAATAACATGCCATAAATCATGTCAGATTTCAGACAGCTGGGTTTTTTTTTTTATGTGGACAATATTGTGCATAAGTTATAAACATATTTAATTGAAGTAATATTGGTGTTAAATACCAATATAGCCGAATGGACTGTGCCTGGGCTCGTCTGGACCTTGCTGCTTGACCAAAGGTGGCAGCTGTGGTGGTTTCACCTCACAGACACCATTGGCTAGCTGGATGGTGCAGCTGGGCGCCTGGGACAAATCCAGGCATGCAAGAGCTCAGGTTTACCTCTGGCGGAAAGGATTCAAGGTGAGGTGGATGAAAAAGGGTCGACTTCTGCTAGAGGGTTTCGATCCAGAGCTTTATTCCTGACACAGAGGCTACTGAATCCAGCAACAGCTCCAACAGAACAACAAACCACGTGGTCACCATGTCTTTTAAAAACTCAGGGAGAGGGGGAGGAAAGGGGGAGGGATCCCACCAACCAGGTAAGAAGGGGGAAGTCTCAGAGGACAAATGACACCTGGATGGCCCAATGTTCCCAGGGCTGAGAGGCATCTTTTGAACTTCGCCAATCACACTGACACCCTTGCTGGAATGCCAGGATTGACAGACAGCTCTCAGCAAGGGGGCAAGGGAGGGGAAGGGAGAGGTGGTTGGCACACCTGGGGAAGGAACTGAGATAGATGAAACAGGCTACTACACCACACCGCAAAAAAGTAACAACAGAGCACTTCCTTAGCCATTTTATGAGACAGTTTGCTAGCAATTGCTGGTTCTTGAGCAAAGTTCACTAACAGTAATGTCTTGTAATCTGAATATAGTTGATTTGTATTTAGAGGAATTTTCTATAAAACATGAATAATTTTTCTTAATCTCTTAAAACTGCTGTAAGAGAATAACACTGGAAAGAATGTTAGATGCCAATAAATATGAAGAAAAATAAATATTATGCTTGTAATTAATAATTTGAAAATATGAATATATGTAAAAATAATAAAATAATATATAAATTGGAAAATTAATAAACAGAATTGTAGCAATTGGCTAATTCAGAAGTTCTAGTACTTGAGTTATTTCTATCTTAAGCTAAAAGGTCTATACGTCCTAGACTTCAAAATTGGGAAATTCCATTTCCAGCTTAAAAATGCTTTTTTGATTTCTGGAGTTCAGCTGCTGTGTTTGTGCCAAATACAATTTGCTACAGCTGGACAACCCAGTGCTTCTTTCCTAGACAAACACCAACAAAGCTCATAAATGGGGTATTCTTTTGACTAAGACAAATTTCACACACCAGAAAAAAAAAAAAAGAAAGGAGTCCTTGGTTTAAATCTTTCCTACATGCTTGAAATGTTGAAATAAAAAACTGAAAGAAAATCCTTTTGGAAATCTAGGAGGTCTAGTTAATTTTTGTATGTTTGTTTTTCTTTCTGCTAAACAGAATTGATCTGTCTTTACCACAAAGTATCATTTAAAATTTTGAATCCAGTAACAACTGAGAGAACAGATACCGCATAAAATATCAACAAATAAAGTGAATAGGGCCCTGTAATAATATAAATAATAAACAATTTTCATTTGGAGGATGACTTCTTTCTAGAAGGTTTTTATTAGGTTTAAACTTTATTTATCTCTGGCCTTTCTGGCTTTTTTATTTTATATAAGCACAAACCCCTTATTTTCTTCTGGGAAAATAACCTATGTAAATATGTTCCCTTGGAAAGTTGGCACTGCTAATGTATTGTAGATAATTTACATTAATTGATTGATTGTAGATGCTAAACAAAACATTTCATTCTAAATATGATGCATGGTGCTAAAAGATAGGCCTGTCAGATCAAGAATTCTCTAGTTGAGGTAATTATCTTTCAGTGTTAATTGTCTTTAAATTTCTTATTCACCCAAACAAAAGGTAAACTCTCAGTATGAATATTTTTCCTGAATCACTTCAAAACATTGTTAAAAAGCTTTTATAAAATGATGCATATTGCAGAGAATATATATATATATTTATTGTGTGACAAAACATTCTTCAAAACAAATCAATTACATTAATCAGTGTACTTCATATTTAAAGGCATATGTGCCCAGTATTTTAGTACAGAAGAAACTAAGAACATACTTTCTAGTGTTTTGAAAGCAGTGACAGGGAAAAACAATTTAGTGTGCTAAAACAATACTCCATCCTAAAGTAAGGACTAGCCCATTTTCATGTTTGTGAGCGAATGTTTTGCTTTTGTATTACAAATTGAATCAAGACGCTTAATATATGCAGTGGATAATGAAGGAGGCAGGACAAGAAAGTTCCAGGCTAAGGGAGGTTGCAGCACTCCAGAGATATAATAGTTATGAAAGATAGTGCCACAGGGATTGGTGTTAGTCACATCACTGCAGTTCTTAGTATATTAAGCCTTAAGTGGTAGAAAACGTAAAGACTGGGTTTTCTGATGAAAGTACAGAAATGGCCAGCTTCTGATTCCCAGCGGAAACATGCAATAAATTAGAGATGTTGATATTCTGTAGAATCTGTTCACTTGCTAATTATTTCTTGATGAGATTCCTTGCAAATTTGGTTTCTGCAGATGACGCATGACACTGGCAACCTATGGCAATTTAATTAATTGTTGCTCCTTTATACCTTCCAAAGCTATAACAGAGGATCTCACTGTGCTGCTGAAGTCAATGCACGTATAGTACTTTGTGAAAATGTGGAACTGGGAAAACTTGCATCCTGACTCAGCTTATTTGTATGACTACACTTAGGGATAAGATCTCAAAGCTTTTTTTTCACAAAACTATGCACCTTGAGAGCAGTGGAAAAGGTCTGTGTACATTCAAGGTTTTTGCAAACTTCTCTTCAGTGAACCTGCAGTAATAAATATGTACTTGTGATAATATGTATATTAATGTAGGAGTGTAAAAGGAGCAGTATCAAAGCCGAAGTAGAGATTGCAGAAATATTTCATGCCATTTACTTGACATAATAATGAACAAGAAAAAAAGAAGAAACAAATAAATGCTTTTAGTACAGTGAGAATAAAATATTTGCTGATGTTCAGACAGCAAGGGGACAAGAGAACAAAAAATTACGCTCATGAAATTGAAATAGACCAAACCACTTTTATCCTTTTTATGAAACTCTTCCCTCTATGGCTTATCTATATGATAGAACCAAATGGACCCTGCCAGGAAGGAAAACTTTCAATTCTACCATATATTTTTAGCAGTGGAATATTTTATGTCTGTACTTTGGCGATAATCAAATGAAGTTTAAAGATACTGTAGATAAAATATTAAATATACTTGCACAAACACAAGAAAGACTTCTTCAAGAAGTCTTTCAAGAGTATTAAATGCATTGTGTTAAGGACACTGCCTTTAAGGAAAATGTCTGCTTTCCATTCTACATTAGGGATGAACAGGTGCTGCAGCTCAAATAGCACCATAACCTGGGCCTTGCTCTTTTTTGAAATTTTGCTTGTCTTGAGTTTGGTTAAAGATACTCCTCAAAGTAGACTTAAAATCTCTGGAAAAGAAAAGAAATTGGAAAGCACCTAAAAGGATTTTTTTTTTTTTTTTTGCAAATAGATTAAAAAAGAATATTTCAAAGAATTACAGAATCATAGAGCCACAGAATCATTTAGGTTGGAAGAGACCTTTGAGGGCAGGAAGGCTGAATTTTGACTGATCACCACCTTGTCAACTACACCATAGATCTAACACATCGAGTCATCTAGTGAATACTGGCAGTGGAGGAACAGGGACATCTGAGCTTGGATCAGAAGCTGATTTTATTGAGAATACAAAGCATTTATATAGGGTTTACTTTTATGACACTTAGATAGTGCTCTATTTTTGGTAACAATTTCTCATTTGCTACACATTCTTCATTACATCAGTCACCTGGTAATCATTATCATATGACAAAGTTTCACAACATGTTTCTTGGTCACTCCTACCCCAGGGAGCAGTTATCTGTGTTTGTCTCTTCCAAACTTTCTGCTTAATCAGGCCTAAGATATCAGGCTCCTTTATCAGTTCCATTGTACTCTCTATTTTATTTCCCATAAGTGAACCAGGTCGTAAAAGAAAATTTAAAATAGCTTATTTTTACATGTAAAAAGAAAGGAAGAAGGAAGAAGGAAGAAAGAAGAAGGAAGGAAGAAAGAAAGAAGAAGGAAGAAAGAAGAAGGAAGAAGGAAGAAAAAAAAATGAAAAAAAAGAAAGAAAAATAAAAAGAAAAAGAAAAAGAAAAAGAAAAAGAAAAAGAGGAAAAGAGGAAAATTGTTCTAATCCAGAGATACAAGTATTCAATTTTTTTGACATACAGTATTTTCCTGAAAGCTGATGAGATTGTTTAAGGCCATAAAATCAGTATTTTTCTTCCATAATATTAATAATTGTAAATTAAAACAAGTAGACTCTTCAAGTCCCATGTTATTATTTGAAGGAACTTAAATATTAAAGAAGGCCTAATTATTCAGAAACAGGTAGGATAAATATATTTAAAGAACATTTCATAATAGTAACTGTTCTCATTTCTGTGGTTTGGGCTTTGCTAGTGAAGTGACAACATTAGTCTGTCTATCCTTTATTCATTTTTCACAATGCTTTTATTGATTTTATTACAACGCTCTGGATAATCATGCCAGTATATTTGCATGAATGCAATAGTATTCTGAAGGAATTAAATAAAACTGTGGAAAATATCTTAATATCCTAAATATCTTAAGTATCTTAATATTTAAGATATTAAGTGTAGCAAAAGCACAAAGGCAATGAGAAAGACAATCTCTATTCACATTGTCAAGGTATTACTTTACAATCAGTAAGAATAACTTGCTTTTAAATAGAACATTATTGTTTCGAAATCACACTTGACCAAGCTGGTTACCTTCTATTGTTGGCATGGCTGTCAGGGTAGATGAGGAGAGGGTAATGGGTGCTGTCAACCTTGACTTCAACAAGGCTTTTGACCCTGTCTCCCATTACACGCTCCCAGGACAGCTCAGCAAGTGTGGGTTAGATGAACGGACAGTGAGGCGGGGCTGGGGAATGGTGGAGCTCAGAGGCCGGCTGGGGAGGCCGGCTGTGGAGGCCCACAGCAGCGTTCCCCAGGGGTCAGTGCTGGGTGCAGTCTTGTTCAGCTCATTTATCAGTGACCTGGATGAAGGGATAGAATTGCCCTCAGCAAGTTTGCAGATGACACAAAACTGGGAGAAATTGCTAAAACCCCAGGGAGCTGTGCTGCCATTCAGAGAGACCTGGACTGGATGGAGAGGTGTGCAGAGAGGAACTTAATGAATTTTGACAAAGGCAAGTGCAGGGTCGTGCACCTGGGGGAGAATAACCCACACACCAGCACAGGGGCTGCTGACCTGCTGGGTAGGAGCTCTATGGGAAAAGACCTGGGCTTCCTGGTGGACAAGCTGTCCATGAGCCAGCAGTGTGGCCTTGTGGCCAAGAAGGCCAATGGTGTCCTGGGGGGCATTAGGAAGAGCATTGCCTGCACATTGAGGTAGGAGATCCTGCCCCTCTGCTCTGCACTTTGAACTTTATTCCAAGCCTTCACCTGGAATGCTCTCTACAAGTCTGGGCTGCCCTGTTCAAGAAAGACAAGGAATTACTGGAGGGGGTTCAGTTGAGAGCTACAAAGACTATTGGGGAACTGGAGCATCATGTCTTATGAGGAAAGGCTGAGGGAGCTGGGCCAGTTTAGCCTTGAAAAGAGGTGACTGAACAGGGATCTTATCAATGTGTACAATTATCTTTAGAAAGTCTGGTCCCATCCTCTTGACATTTCAAAGGATAGAACCTGACTGTCCTGGGCACCACTGGTGGCCAGTGAAAGGACAAGGGACAAGGACACAAACTGAAATACAGGAAGTTTCACCTAAATATGAGGGAAAACTTCGGGGTTTTTTTAAGGTGCTCAAGATTGAAACAAGCTACCCAGCTTGTGATATCTCTTTGCCTGTGAGATATAACCCACCTAGATGTGATCTTGTGCAGTCTGCTGTAGGTGGACCTGCTTTAGCAGGGCATGTTGGACTAGATGTTTCTAGAAGTCCTTTCTGACCCTGATATTATGTGATTTTTAATTGAACTTTTCAGAACACTGAAATTTTCAATTAATGCATGTTTCTGAAGATTCAGTGGAAGTTTATCAAATATGAATCAGGTTCAGTATTTCACAGGAGGTTTATTGAGATGAAAAGATAATTAGATTACTTGGTCTCATTGCTGTAATTCTCTCTGTCCTGTAAGTACCATGTTGCCATTCCTAACATTAAGTAGCCAGTAAGAAATAGCATTTATTAATGTTAAGTGACACAATGTACTGATGAAGAAATATTTTGGCTGCTGCTGCTACAAAGTGCAGCAGAAAGAAGAGAAGGTACCTTCAAGTAGAAGACTGGATTGCAGGGTACTGCAGAAGATGATTAGCTCTTTACGAGTTTTTGTTGATAGAGTATTACTCTGTGTAAAACTAAACATTAATACTCAAACCAGATAATTCTAAAAACTGAGGATATAAACAGGATATCTTCAATAGATCATAAGCTGTCTTAAACTATTTTTCATGTCTCACACGACCTATCAGGTATTTATGGAGTGATATAAATTCATTTCTGCTGTCCAAAATCTGCTTGTGTCAGCATAGTGACACTTCCAGTACAGTTATATCAATCAGGAACAGTAGCTTAATAGCATAAGGATAAAATCTGAAATGCCAACATATAAAATGCAATATGTGTTATTAATATTACTAAGAAGAAATTATTCTATAAATATATTTGTAAAAGCAGAAGAACTGGAAATGCTTATATATGTTAATCAATAAAGAAGTACCATATGAGCACACACACATCTTGGTCTTTGACTATCATAGCCTAATGCTCAAAATAGTCTTTTGCAGAAGTCTGCTCACAAAAAAATACCACAAGTATTTAATTTCTCAACAATTTAAAAATAAATGTTTTTACCTTCCTTCTCCACTGATTTGTTGGACTGCCTCTTTTCATTTTTTCTCTTTTCAGGCTCAAGAAACATGCTTGCTACACAAAGCCAAAAATTTATTCCTGTCCAAAATCAAATCAAAACATCTAATCAAAAAATTGCTGTTTTCCTAGATGTGAAGATGTGATGTTTACAGAGAAAAAAAAGAATACTATCACAGAAGAAGTGTTGATTAGAATAGTTGTGACTTCTAATGCAGTTCTTTGTGTGTGCTAGCAGAACCTCTACTAAATTTTTTAGTGCCTACACAGTCCTTCTGCTAATGACAGGGATATGAGTGGATGTTGTCTATTTCAATTTTGAGCAAGGCTTTTGACACTGTCTCTCTATGCTTAATCACTCTTATCTCCTTTTATAATTAGATGATCTGCCTAGTGGATGAGGGAAAGGCTGTGGATGTAACCAACTGGACAACAGCAAAGACTTTGACACAGTCTCTCACAGTATTTTCCGGGGGAAGATGGCAGCCCATGGCTTGGGCAGGTGCACTCTTCACTAGGTTAAGAACTGTCTGGCTGGGCAGGCCCAGAGAGCGGTCATGAAAGGAATTACATCCAGCTGTTGGCTGGCCACAAATGGTGTTCCCTAAGGCTCAATACTGGGGCCAGTCCTGTGTAACATCTTTATTGATCATCTGGACAAAGGAATTTCACTCTAGTTCACAGATGACACTAAACTGGGGCAGAGTGTTGATCTGCTGGAGCGTTAGAAGGCTCTACAGGGGGATCTGGACAGCCGAATTGGCAGCCAAAAGTACGAGGTTCATATACTTAGCAGTGTGCTGGGTCCTGCCTGTGACAGTGTCCTCTTGGGCCACAACAACCCCAGGAACTGCTTGGAGCAGACTGGTCAGAAAGCTCCCTGGCAGAAAAGGACTGGGGGGTGTTGCTCACAGCTATCTAAATGTGAGCCAAGGCATGCCCAGGTGGCCATAAAGGCCAATGGCACTGTGGCTTGCATCAGCAATAGTGCAGCCAGCAGAACTACAGAAGTGATTGTTCTGTATTCAGCACTGGTGAGGCCATTTCTCCAGTACAGTTTCGGGTCCCCAAAAAAAAGACATTAAAGTGCTGGAGTGTGTCCAGAGAATGGCAACAAAGCTGCTAAAGGGTTTAAAGAGTAGTTGAGGGATCTGGGATTGTTTAGCCTGGAGAAAAGGAGTTTCAGGGGAGACCTTATCACCCTCTAAAACTGCCTAAAAGGAGGTTCTAGCAGGTTGAGTGTCAGCCTCTCCTCCCAAGTAACCAATAACAGAAAAAGAGGAAATGGCTGAGCCAGGGGACGTCCAGATAGGACATCAGGAAGGATTTCTTCACTGAAACAGTGATTAAGTATTGAAACAGGCCACCTAGGGAGGTGGTGGTGTCACCATTCCAGGAAATGTTCAAGAAATTATTAGACAGGGCATTCAATGCTATGGTTTAGGTAAAATGGTGGTATTCAGTCACAGATGGGATACAATGATTTTGGAGGTTTTTTACAACGTATGGTTCTGCAATTCTCATAACACTCTCATGGGTAAACCCAGGAAATGTGGGTTAGGTGAGTGGACAGTGAGATGATTTGAGAACTGGTTTAATGGCAGATCCCAGAGGGTAATAATCAGTGGCACAGGGTCTAACTGGAGGCCTCTCACCAGCGGAGTCCCAAAAGGTTCAATACTGGGTCCAGCAAGGTTTAATTTACTTTAAAATTACACTTCATGATTCTTTCTCACTAAGAGCAATATTAGTGTTACAACTTATTTTACCTAAGTTTTTTTTTTCTAGAAAAAGTTAGGCCAAAATTTTGAACTCTTTGTAAATAATTAGAAGACAACATATAATGCATAGTAAAAATGTAGAATTACTTGAAAACAGACATGGTGGATTACAACTGAATTAACAAACTCTCAGGTCTTCTAGACTAGATAGAAAGAGTAGATGTTACATGTCATAGAATAGAATCATAGAGTCATAGAATCATAGAATTATAGAAAGGTTTCAGTTGAGTGATTAAAGATCATTTAGTTTCTTTGGACAGGGACATCTTCCACTAGATCAGGTTGCTCAGTTTATAACCAGCCTGTCTTGAGCACATCCAAGGATGGGGCATTCACAGCTTCTCTGGGCAACCTTTTCCTGTGCCTCACCACTGTACAATTTTTTACAAGTATCTAATTTAAACTACTCTCATTTTAAACCCATTCCCCTTTGTCCTGTCACTACATGCTCTAGGAAAAAGCATTTCTCCACCTTTCTTGTAGGTTCACAATGTTCTGGAAGGTCACAACTAGGTCACCCCAAAGTTTTCTCTTTTCCAGGCTGAACAATCCCAGTTTCCTTAAACTTTTCTCAGAGGAGAGGTGCTCCATCTTTTTCATCATTTTGGTGGCCTCCTCTGGACTCTCTCCAACAATTCCCTGTTCTGGACACCCCAGAGCTGGATGCAGCACTGCAAGTAGGGTTTCACCAGAGCAGAGCAGAGGGGCAGAATCCCCTCCCTGGCCCTGTTGCCCACACTGCTTTGGATGCAGCCCAGGACATATTTGGCTTTCTGGGCTGTGAGTTCCCATGGCTGGGTCATGTCTACCTCTCATCCACCTGCACCCCCAAGTCCTTTTCATATCTGTTCATCCCCCAGCCTGTTTTGGTACTGGAGCTTGCCCTGACCTAGATGCAACTTGGTCTTGGTAAACCGCATGAGGTTCTCATGGGCTCACTTCTTGAGCTTGTCCAGGTCTCTCTGGATTGCATCACATCCTTCTGGTGTTTCACCTGCACCACTCAACTTGGTGTCTTTAATGTTTGCTAGTCATTCTGACATCATGTCGTAAGAAAGAAAAATATGACCTTCATGTAACAGATATAAAACTCATCAGACAGGGTAACACAGGAGAATCATATTAGATGGTTTTCTGTCAAAGAAAGAATTTGATCTTCCATAAGCCTAATAATACTTGGTATTTCATCAACAAGCTAAAACATAAAGAATATATTTCCTAATTTTGCAGGCAACATGCAGGAGAGTGTTTCAAGTATGCTGAAATTTGAAAGCATGGTGGAATGTGAGTAGGTTGGAAAATACTGAATGAATTCAAATAAAAATAAAGGTGAATATATATGAACTCAGGCATAGTCAACTCTCTCCATATAAGGTGTGAAACAACCTTGTAAAATAGTCTAATCTATTCTATTCCATTATAAATTTTTAAGAAGAAAGAAAGTATTTACTATGTGAAACAGGTTCACTGAGTAGCTGGACAGTGTGTTTCCCAATTGTACTTGATCTGCATGTCATTTGTATCAAACTCTTACGGATGTACCTTGAAATCATGAAGATAGGTGATGCCAGTTTTTCACGGAAAAAAAGCCAAACCAAAGACAAAGGATCAAACTTTTTTTTTCTTTTCACTTTTCACTAACTTATTGCAGCTTCCACCATTCATCATTCTTATAGTCAATTTTTTACACTATACTGGCATTCTGTTGAGACTGAAGTCTAGGTGTGTTAGACTGCAAAATATAAGACAGACAGACCACTTGCCCTATAAGACAGGAACTAAAAAGTTTCTGTGAGGCAGAAGATGTATTGTAAAAATCCTTTTCTGGAAAAGGTCTATAGATCAATATCAAATGTGTATTAACTGTAGAAAATTTTACAGAGGTCTTTTCTGCTTGGTTTAAAAATTGCTGAAATTCTTGGTAAATTACTATTGTCTTTACTATGACAGTGGGATTGATGAAATTTACAGGTGCTTCCATCAAAACTCTCATGAACAATTCCCACTGTAACAGTTTTTAAGCATGGTATTCAAACTTAAAATTTCACAAATTAGTTTGCAAAACTGAATTGGATTTTGGGGAAGAAGTTTCTCTATGCCTTCTTCCTTGAGAAAGGTTAAGTTTATCTCTGTCTTAATATTACCTTCTCAACTAGTGTGATCTACAACTAGCAATTATTATCAATTACATCATCTCAGAGAGTCTTTTAATCAGATTATTTTAACAGGGTCTTTTCTCAAATGTCTTTTTGAACTCCACTTCTGAGATACCTCCTAAAAACTTAAGTTTCTGTACATACAATATTAATTTCACTCGGTGTTTTCATGTTAACTACTATTTCTGGCCTTCCTTAATATATCAGAAGCAGTCTGTGTATTATGGCCTGTCAAGCTCAATGTACAACACTTATATTTTCCAGCTTGAATAAGAAAAAAAGATTCTACAAAAATTGTTCAGATCCCTTTCTACAGGCACATGATTTCCATGTTCAGATAAAACAAATATTTAGCTAAAACACCCTTCTGACTGGGTTCTGTTGACACCCAAAATATGTAAATTCCTGACTTAGCCTGATGGGTCCTTTTCACCCATTCTATAGAGGCAAGGGTTGATGTCATATTTTCATGGGAGATATATTTTCTTCTTTCTAACACTTCATGACATACACCTCTACCTACTACCCTACAGGGACACTAATTTCCTCTAAAAGATGAAAGTCTTCAGGATTAGATCCTATCTCTTTTAAATCCACATGCAAAAAAGCACAGTGACACAGTGAAACCTGAGATCTGTCAGTATTATTAGCCTCTTCCTTTTTGGTAATCAAATTAATAAACTAATCTATTTTTACAGTGTATTGGACAAATCCTCACTTAAACAATTTTGTGATTATGTCAAAGGCTTTGCAAGTCAAAGGACTCTTGTATAACATCTGTCCTACTAGGAAATCTGTCTTCTGATTGTGGCAGATAAGATAAAATATAAACACAATACTTAACATTTTTGCAGACTTCCTGGGAGCATTTGCTGCTTTAATTAAAAAAAAAAAAGAAAATACAAAGAGAATTAAAATGACCTTGCCTCTTTGAATTAGTGAGGGTTAGTGTGTGCAAACATTAAATCAATGGCTGGCATCAACCCTGCTCAGCTGTAGCAAGATCTGTAGTAGTCCACTCATAATTTGAGTTGTAAAATATTTGTCTTTTACAGCATCCAACACCACTTCTATCCTCCTCAGTACCCACTGTGCTAACACCTGTCTCAGCTAGGACTTCTGTTTGAAGGTGGTTTAATGATTTGGCAGTTGTGCTGCACAGATACATACTGCAAACAATAGATTCCTGCACAACCTCAGGGCTCTTGCTCTCCCCATCAGAGTAATGACTGCAAAAAAATACATTGCGCCTTACTTTTTAAACTGCTACTGGGTAAAACTGCAGGTACACATTTTAGCGAAACTGACTGGGTTTTTATTTGTTTGTTTGTTTCCTTGCTTATTTTGGAAACAGATTTCAGATAATACGTGCTAGATGTTAAAAGAAGTATACTTAAGTCCACATGTAATTAAGAAATAACCTTTCTATCTTAAAGACTTTTTCACTCTGTTTAAATTAAGTCATATTTATAATATGTCTCCAAAAGTGTAATTTTATATTCAGATTTTGCAGTATGGATTCCCTTCATAGGTGTGTAAGAATAGCATTAATTCCAATTTCTTCTATGTTCTTGTACAGGATCATATCTAGAAGCAATGAATTTGCTTTGGTTTGTTTGGTGGGGCTTCTTTTTGTTTGTTTGGGGGTGTTGGATGATGTTTTCTGGGGTTTTTGTTCAGGTTTTGTTTTTCTGGTTGGTTGGTTGGTTTTCAGTTTGGTGGGGTTTTGATGTTTGTTTGTTTGGGTTTTTTTTTTGAGGGAGGGTATATGGGGAGAGTTGGTATTTATTTATTTCCAGAAAAAAAAAAAAAAAAAATGGAAAAGAAAGTTGCCTACTGGAATGGAAACAGATGCAAATAATTAATGTGACTTCCTGGGGGGGGGAAGGGAAGATAAGATTACCATCAGCATGTATGTTATAAGGGGATGAAAATGGAGGAAGGAGAGGAGGGAGGTGTGTGGACAGTTACAGACACAAGTATGAAAATATAGAAAAATGTTGGGAGAAAATTAGGTTGTTACTCTCTAAATGGAATGTGGTCAGCATGCCCAATTTTCTACACATGCTAAGGGGGCTTAAAGAGAGGGTGGAACGGAGACATTATGGCCAGCCTCTGTTAAAATCCTTGCAAGAGGTGGTACATGGTGGTACCTTGTAACTGATAAGCCACATAGCAGCTGTCAACAGAGGGAGAAAAAAGATTCCTTGCAGTTGAACCAGCAACCATGCCAAGACCACAGATGCTCACCTCCATGCCCAAAAGTTATCCAGTGTAATACTGATATTACCAAGGTACAACTACCTCCCATTGAACATGACATATTACTAGAATCATTCAAGCTCCACATAAACATAAAAATGAATATGAAAGTAAGTTTAAAATGGGAGGAATATAGAGAAGACTCCATTGTAACTTCTGGGATCAGTTAACAGGCTGAACCTGTCTTCTCCCCCATAGAAACAATTAATGGGTAAGAGCCATTTACATGTAACCACCTGTTACATGTGAGTCCTTCAAGGACACTAACAGTTGCTGGGAGTTGGTAAGAGTTGGTTGCTGCAGTCCCATGTGGACCTTCTCATGCTGTTAGTGTGTGCTGGATTTTTCCTGAGGCACTGAAAATTAAAGGAGTGGACATGGAGGGTTTTTTTTCTGTTTGCATGTGACCCTGAAAGTGCCAGTCAAACTGCCCTCAAATCTGGCAGACTGTTCAGTGAAGGGTCCCCATAAACAGAACACTGATAGGATGGTCGAACACAAGGGTCTCAGCTAACCTGGAGCACTGATAGACTAATCAAACACAAAGGGTTGGGGGAAATCTCCCTTTTCATGGGATAGACAATTGATGTAATCAGCAGGCTTGCTGTGATAGCTTGCTGCATAAACACAGATGTGGCCCTTCCAAGCTTGGAAGGAGTGGGCTCAAAAAGTTTTGGAAGGATGAAGAGAAAGTGGTGGAATACATTGAAAAATGTTAGACTGAGCAAAACTCTAAGAGGGTGTGTGGCACACATTTTCTTTGTAGGTATTTGTCACAACCTGTTGGACCCTCAAAAAAAGATACCTATGCAGATAAACCTTTATGTTTGCATACTAGTGGCTTTGTATCAAGAAGTTTGAAATTATTTCTTGAGTACTGAAACCTCTCTAATTTTTTTTCAGCCTTGCTATTACTCTTTTCATTTTTGTCCTTGCAATGTTTCTATTTAGGTAAGTGTAATTTGAGTCTGTATGCACATTTATATTAACTTCAGAAGTTCAATTTTGTCCTCAAGGTCTTGCAACACGTGATCTTTATCTCAATTTCAGCTTCTTCCTTTCGATTCATGCACTATATTACTGCCTATTCCTCTCCTCTCTGTTCTGTTTCTTGTATTAAACTGCTTACCCCATTTGAACGTTTCCACTCTGTAAACCAGGAACAATCAACGGTTTGCTTCAACAATCACTATAATTGTCATCTTTGGAGTCGATTAAGATGTCAATTTAGTCTCCATAGTGATTGGATCAAAGATACAGAGGTATACATGTGCGCCCACATATTTCTTTCTGATTTAAGAATCACACTGAAGAAATGTATCTGTTTGAGGATGACACACACACTCAAAGTGCCTGATATACACTGGAAAGTAGAGCAGTAAACTTCTCTGTCAAAGAAAATCAAACAATGATCATGTCTTATGCTCCTTCTCTGTATTCTCTACCTCAATAAATGCAAAGAAAAAAAAAAGGGATCCAGAGGAAATAAAGAGTGAGTTATTCGGTATTTCTCATGCCTATTCACTTATTCTTCTAAAAAAATTCACATTTTTTTCTAAAAATAGAGGGTTTTTTCTCAAAATGAAAATATTAAAGGCAGTTTCACCTCCTCCATCCCCTCCTTTAATAATAAAAGAGCAAGAAAGTGGATGAATGGATAGAATATAAATGATTTATTAAAAGTCATAAACACACAACATGTAATTTAAGAGAAATTGCACAAGAATCTATATAATTTAGCATTATGTGATCACTTGCACATAAATAATACCTCAAAGACCAAGAGAAGACAGAAACAAAGGAGGCAGCTACTTTCAACTTCATTTAATAAGAAAGAATATTAGAAAATGATAACAAAGTCTATTTTGTCTCTAGTCCTTGAAATCATGGGTCTAGATTGTTTTAATATAATTTAAAGTAAAATCTAATATATAATTTCTGTTTACAGATATGAAATTAACTTTTCTTGAAATATCTATTGTTAGACCTTGTGTTTATAATGGCTAACAGTGTGTTACACTCTTCTGAGTCTCCTTCTGACTAAAGGAGTCAAAAATTAATACTGAGGTAGGTGTGTTTACTTACAGTAAACCTAATGTCTTCAAAGTGCTACACTGCAATTTAGTATTCTCACAAAATAAGCTGTTTGGAGATTTACAATCTCTTTTTTACCAGCTTCTGTCTGCAATACTTGAGATGATATTCTGCACATAAGAAAATTTGGTGGGCTTTAGTGTCTCATAGGAAAAGTTTACATTCTAAATCAGTAAAGGTTTTTAAGTCCCTATGTGTCCTTGAGGGACAAAATAGCACTCATCTTGAAGTGACTGGGAATACTTCCATGCTTAAAAATATACTGAAGTGCTTTCCTGTCCAAGAATCCCAAACTGTAGCCTTTCTGTGGAAGTGAAAAAACCTTTAAACTGCTGTCAGGGAGTTTGACTTTCTATCATACTGCAGTATTGATACTGCATTCAAATTAAATCCTGCAATTGTTTTGGAATATAAGGAATCTTGCAATTAAACAACATTCTACAACAGAAAAATCACATAAATCACTGCTGGCATTTACAGAATCAGCTAGGTTGGAAAAAACCTTTGAGACCATCAAGTCAAACCTACGAAGCAATGCCACCTTACCAACTACACCACAGCACTAAAGCGCCTCATCCAATTTTTTCTTAAACACCTTCTGGGACCACCTTCCAATTCCCAATCACTCTTCCTGTGAACAACTTCTTCCTAATGTTCAGCCTAAACTTTCTCTGGTGCAACTTAAAATTGTGTCCTCTTATCCTGTTACCACTGGTAGTTACTACCACCCACCCCTGAACGCAGGCGTTGAATCAAAGCCTTCAGAGAAATTCAGATATTTTAAGCCACATAGATATGAAGTAGAAGTGTAGGTTTATGTGTGTTTAGTAAATAGAAGTGTAAGTTATAATTTTAAGTAAGCCTAAATTAACATTTTAGGTTTTAAGTGGAAATATATTTCCACTAAGTGCCTTAGGAAGCTGTATTAACTAGCAAAGGTTCTAAAGCCTGGTTAAAAGTTCAGCAACTTAGCCCTAGTCATAACATAAACATAGTAAAACCTTTCCACTAGCACAGATAGAATTTTTCATGTAAAACAGATAAAACTACATGCGTAAATAGACAGAACTATTCATGTAAATAGATAAACTTATTCACATAAATTTTAAGTAAGAAAACAGTACATTTGCACAAATAGATAATACTATATGTAGTTTTTTAGGTAAAACTGACACTACTTTCCTATTACTTTCATACATTAGAATCAAGTTCAGATTGGTTTAGAAAGAATGTTTTAGAATTGTGGTTTTAGCTAAATGCATGTTTTACAAATAAAAAGCCCCATGGTGGGATGCAAGGATCATCATGATCATCATCATTGACCATCAAAGAAGAAGAAAGAAGAAAAGGAGATAAAAGTCTGTAGTCCCTGCTGCTGCTGCTTGAAACATTGGATTCTACCACTGCTGCTGCTGCTGCTGAGGATGTTAGACTCTGTGCCTGAGAACAACTGTTGCTGCTGCTGTGGTTTCTGTACAGAACCTGGGACTCTCTACTAGAAAGCACCTTGCAGCTGCTGCACTTGCTTGGGACTCTATACTAGAAAGCTTTTAACAAGAACTAGAAATTTTAACAAGTTCAACAACTTGAACTCTTTGCCTTCGAGACTGATGTATTCATGCAATAAACAACCTTTTAGGAACCTACAACTGCTTGTGTCTCTTTGAAGACCCTGGACCCAGTAACACCTCGACAGACCCACACCTGGCTGCACCTTCCTTTCAGGCAGTTCTTGAGAGTGAAAAATCTCCCCTGAGCCTCCTCCTCTCCAGGCTAAACAACCCCAGCTGTCTAAGCCACTCCTCTCAGGACTTGTGCCCCAACCTTGTTGCCCTTCTCTGGACATGTTCAAGCATCTCAACATCCTTCCCAAGCTGGGGAGCCCAGAACTGGATACTGTTCTCAAGGTGGGACCTAACCTGTGCCAAGTACTTTCCTGGTCCTGACAGCCACACTACTCCTGATATAGGCAAGAAAAAATGCTACAAATGACATTAACTGAATGACATGCACATTACGGCTGCAAATGCTTGTTCAGACACATAACTATAATTAAAAAAAAAATGTAATCAATTGAAAATTCTAGATGTTTAATACAATTATATTTTTTTTTTACTTTAAGCTACATTTAATTTTTAAAGAACTGTTTCTAAATATGCATCCAAAAGAAACTTAGTTTCAGATCAAACTAAATATTCCATTTCATCCCTAATTATTTTGACCACTGAACTGTTTTCTTATAGCCCTGTGTAATAAGAACTCTCATGATGTCTCACTGTCACAGACTGGATTAATTTCTCAAAATTTGGGATGCATGTGTGTGGGGGAGAGAGGGAGATAAGGCCTTGCCCTGGCAAAACAGTGAACTGCCCCACATGACCCCCCAGCCCTAGAGCCTGTATCCAAGCCCTGCCAATCATTGGCACACTGAAGACAGGGCTCTACTCTGCCCTAGCCCAGCTTCTGAGTGGCCAAATGACCAGAAGTCCCACCTAGCGGGAGGGTCATGAATGCTGTGGGTATTTAAGGACAAGGCAGCACCTCTACACTTGATCCTTCCTACTTCTTAGAGTTTCCGTCGGGACATCACTGGAACCCAGAAGTTGGTAGCTATAACGTATTTTTCTGTATCTTGTCTGTCTTTCTCTCTTTCTTTTCTTTTTAAATCCCTCTTGGAATATTTTGAGTAAAAACATTAGATGTGTTTAAAGTTTGTTGAGCTGAATGACCCAAGTTAATGCTATGAGAAGTGTTGTCGCAGACATCTTTCATGAGAAATCCTTTCTTAGGATTTCTGAGAGCTGCAGTTCCAGCGACGAATGTAAACAGTGATTATCTGCTGCTGTGGAATGCAAACAGGTGCATTTGTGATTGGCCCATCTTGTATGTTTACCATTAATGGCCAATCAAGGACTGAGCTCTCTGGGATAGAGTGAGAGAGAGCTCCTTTTGTTATCATTCCTTTCTTGTCTATTCTTAGCTTAGCAGCCTCCTGGAGAAACCTCCTTTCTTCTTTTTTTAATATAATGTAATATGTATATATCATAAGATAATAAATCAAGCCTTCTCATGGAGTCAGCATCTTCGTCTCTCTCTCATCCTGAAAACCCTCCTGAACACTACCACAAAGTGTTTTATGTTAATTGGACATTTTACTAAACTTTTTACGAAAGTTTCCTGATTTTCTAAAGTTTACCAGTAAAGTTGATTTGACCTCTTCAGAATATCTTATCGATTTTTTTCCCATGTGTCCAACTTAGGGCTCATGAACCACTGTAAGCCTTTTCAAAATTCATACTGAGTGAGTTGATTCAGGTCTTACACTCACTTTTTTAAGACCTTAGGTCTTTCTTTTACATCTTGCACAAATTTACTTTAATATAATTTTGAGCAGTGCTGGGAAGAGCACTATGAATTACCTAGAACAAGGCTTAAGTAAACTTTTACAGAGGTAATTTTTGATTATTTGGGTAGCATGTTGTCTGTTCTGGGCACTTTCTCAATCATAGCCTTGTGATCAATAGGCTTAAAAACTAAAGTCTGGTAGACTTTTTTTCTGTTCCAAAAGACAATTTGACTTAACAAATAAAATTGTTTCTTGGAGAAAGCCTGAAGGATTTGCTGATATATAGGTATATAGAAGATAACAGAAGATACACAGTACTTATAAGTGTTGACAATCTGGGTAAGGTTCAGGGAGGGGCATTGAGAAAGTAAGGTTGAAGCCCTTATCCTTTGTGAAGATGCCAAGGCACTAGGGTTGGCTCAGATGGTATAATGGATGTCTTAGGGAGCATCCCTGGCACTAACCAGAAGAGATGGCAGGGGGTGGAGTAGACAAAGGCAATGCATCATGAAAGCGCATGGTGTTGAAACATGGCTCAAGTTAAAACATGGAAATCTTAGGATGGGTATAAGAAGAAGCCTTTCCTCAATGCAGAGAGTCCAGAGGTGAAGCTAGAGCCCAGGGACTTTAGTCCATGTTTGACCTGAGAACTTTCACATCTTGACTGGGTTAAGTCTCAGCAGCCCCACCTAAACTCGTGTTTGAGCCTGCTCTGGGCACAATCTGGGGCTGGAGACCTCTCCAGGTCCCTGCCAGCCTGAATTGTCATGTTATCCTGTGGTAGTCACATTTGCTTAAATTGTGGGTATAAATCATATATCATTTAGTCCAATGGATTTAAGTTTTGGGTAACCTATACACTAGTAGATGAAAAATTCACTTTTTAATTCTTCCTAAGTTTTACTTTCAGCACATCACAGTCAACAATGTGTTTCATAAACTCAAGGAGTTGGATAAACTGGCTGTGATTCTGCAAAGAGCCATGGGGGAAAAGTGGTCAATATCAAGTCTGCTTCTGTGCAACATTAATCTTTAGTGGTGGAAGGGTTCTTCCATGATGGAATTCAAAAGTTTAATGAGAAGGCAGTGTTTTTGCTTCGCTTGAATAAAATCAGCTACCAAGTACAGTGAACAGGATGAAATATAAATATAGTGATTTCCGTGTTTATTTTGTTTTGTTTTCCTTTTGTGTATCTTCTTCATGTCTATTGGCATTGTTCACGGAACAGTTATGACAATACTTCAATTTCAGTGTTTTTTGTATAAAGTAGAATCATAACATTGAATCATCATGGAATCACTGAATTGTTTGAGTTTGAAAGGATCTTTTAAGATCATCTGGTCCCAATTGCTCTACCATGGGTCATTTAGTAGATGAGGTTTTTCAAAGACCCAATTGACCTGATCTTGAACACTTTCAATGATGCAGCATCAAGAACATCTCTGAGGAATCTGATGCAGTGTTTCACCACCCTTATAGTTAAAAAAAACCAAAATCTTTAAGTCCAGTCTAAAGCTACTACTTTTCAGTCTTAAATTGTTGCCCATTGTCCTGTCAGACAAACCCTGGTGTCTCTCCATCTTCCTTAAAATCTCCCTTCACATATTAAAGGCTGCAATAAGATGTCCATGAAAGCTTCTCTTCTCCAGTGTGAACAACCCTAACTCCCTCAGTCTTTTTCACAGAAGAGGAGTTCCAGCCTTTTCCAGGCTGTTTTACAGCCTTTTTTGGACCTACTCTGACAGATTCTCATCTCTCTTGTGCTGAGAATTCCAGCACTGGACACAGCACTCCAGGTGAGGGCTCAGTAGAGCAGAATAGAGGGGCACAATCACCTCCCCTAGTCTTTTTGCTACAGTTTTTCTGAGATAATATAACTTCTCTGGGGTGCAAGAACCCATTGCCAACTTATGCCAGATTTTTACACGCACCCATATTTCCAAGCCCTTCTCCTCAAGTCTGCTCTGAATTCATTAACTTCCCAGTCCATACTGATATTGGGATGCTGCTCCCACATAGGCATGAGACCTTGAACTGACTGTGTTGAGCTTCGTGAGCTTTGCACGGATCTGCTTCTTTGGCCTCTCATGGTCCTTCTGTTAGCGTTCAGAAACAGTAATCATGCAAGCAATTACATGTGGTGCTTTTTATTAAGAGCTCTGGGAATAGGGGTAGTTTTCTACCCAAATCTAATTCCGACCATACATTCGAGATGAGCATATTTTATACTCTATCATTATATAACTTTCGTGTTAATTATTAAACTTACATTGTTCTATTGCATACATAGATTTCAGCTGAACATAGCCCCCTTTGAATTTCCAACATAGTTTCTCATTATTCTTCTTATGGTTATATAATAATTATATTTAATTACTAAACAATCATCACATCTAACAATTATATCATTTATCATACTGCTTACGCAGGTGCAGTTGATCTGGGAAAACACAAAGCTTAACATTTTAGATTCAATCTTTAACTTCTTCCAGGGCTCCACTATCACTTCTGGATGGCATTGCTTCCCCCAAGTGTATTCAGCAGCACTCAGTGTCAGTTTTGCAGTGCAATCAGCAAAGTTGCTGAGGATGCACTCCGTCCAGCTGCCTGTGTTATTAACAAAGGCACTAAGTAGTACTCATCCCCATACAGTGCTCTCCTCAGGAAGGCCACTCATCAAAAAGCATCCACCCCATGGATATTAAGCCATTGACTACAGCTCTTTGGAAGCAACTACCCATCCAACTTCTTACCCATGAAGCAATCCATCTGCTAAATTCATATCTTACAAATTTAGAGACAGTAATATTGTGGGGGAGGAGACCATGTCAAAGCAGAAGTAAAAACAGATTAGACCAGTTGCCCTTTTGCACCAGTGCAGTCACTCAATTATAGAGGGTCATCAGCCTTCACAAGAGGCAAATCGTGCCTGACTAAGCCATCCCAGTGTGGGATATCACATCATGTGACTGTGTATGTGTATCATAACCTCCCTGTCATCCATATGACCTAGTAGAGTTTCCAGAAGGATCTGCTCTATAACATATAGCAGACTCAGAGGTGAGGCTGCTTCTGTCTGGAGTAACATGCTGGTGTCTAAAAGTTTGTTTTTTTTCTTTTAGTACAAGATTCTTCTGACTGTGACCACACAGATTTCTTCCCCTTCTTTACAGTATCTGCCATCCTCTCAGAATTATTATGTATCTCTAATTGAATTCCCATTGTAGTATGAGTATTATTTTGTTTGTTAGCTTCTTCATTTGTTTTCAGCTTCAATTTAAGATCATTGAGCTTACTTTCCAATTTGGCAGAACCATCAGTCATTTCTATAATTAATTAAGCTTTTTGTTGTTTTTTTGTTTTTTTGTTTTTTTTTTTAACTCAAGCCCAACAGATCCAACTGAATTAAATTGCCACTCAATCATAAAGCAAATTCTTCCAGAAATTAAAATCCTGTTCTGCAAAGACAAACAAATCTTCAGCTGTTTCCTTAGATTGCTCTTGTGTCTGTCCCTGCCACTCTTAAAACAAGAAAACTGGAATTTCCTCTTCACAAATCAGTGATTTTTGCTGGGGTTTTTAGATAAACACCTTTCAAATTTAAACACTCCTGTCTGGCACTAACAGATTAAATTCTATATGAAAGAGAAAGCATCTCAGAGATTGCTGCTGTATTTCTGAACTATTTTGTAGGAGTAAATCAACTGAGAGTACTGATATAATGTGGAGAAGGAAAAGGGTACATGTCTTTACATTTGTTTTGCTGCTTGGTTATAGACATCAATTTTATAATCAGGAAAAGGAATGGTCAGTGTACATAATTTACATTACTTTGAATAAGAATACTCAAGCATTAATTTATCACAATATGTATGAGTGAAATTAGCAATTTACTTACGTATAAAATTTTCAGAATTATTTCAAGCTGGAAGCCAGTCTTCCTTCCTTGTTTTGGTTTTTGCTATAGTGCTGGTCCCTCCTGAATAATGCAGAAGCATTATTGTGGGCAGGAGTCAATAATTTTGAAAATTGAGAAAAGTGCATTGTTAGTGGGATAGGTGGGCAAAATGTACTGTAGCTTCATAGGACATGCCAAAACAAGGTTGCATTGATTTCAGTGGTCCCACCACTCCAACTCATTGACTTCAATTGGAATTTTGCTTCACTAAGGATTTTGTGATCAGATACTTCATTTGAGGAAAATGGATCCATTTTTCAAATTGTCACTGTGTGCTTGGGAAGGTCAAAGCTGTATTTTATGTAAGCTAAACTAAAGAGGACTAGAGCTGTGGGAAAGAAAGTGACAGTGAGAACAAGAAAGACCAAACAGAAGGGAAGTAGAAAGAATGTGCCTACTTCCTTTTCCCTTTGAGTTCCTGGGAAGATGCCGTCAGGGATGTACTTGGTTTGTTTTCACACATTACTACCCCTGATATTTAATGCTTTCAAGACAGTAGAACAAGATAATGGCTTTATTTTGCTGCCTCACCAGCTTTAGCAGTTATTTTTCTCTTAATGATTAAACATAATTCATCTTAATCCTGAAAATGTGGTCTAACAATGTTCCAAAATCCTTGTCCTTAGCTCGCAACTTTTGAAGAGTTTTGAAGCCTACATTTCTGACAATGATTGTCAAATCTGTCATGGTGACAGTGCCAAGCCTTTCACAGCTCCATGTCCACCTGGCTGAAGGAGAAAGCTGATGAGGCTGAACATGCAGTGCCAGCAAAGCATATACAAGCATACAGTGTGCATATCTAAACATAAACAGGGCACATTGCACAGATCCACACAGGCAGAAACCACAGCACTCTCAGAGACACAGACAGGACTTGCAGACTCATCCTTGCCACTGGTACAGAGACTTTTTCCCCTGGTATAGAGTCACACACATGCATAAGTGTGAATCTCTCAGCAGCTGAGCTTAGACAGTCTCCAGTGACTTCCTTGGATCCTTCTGTCTCTCTCTCACATCCATGCATACACACATACATGTACACTCGTACACCTGTGCACCAGCTACCAGGTCCCTCATCTGACATGCATCACAGTCTCTTCAGTCCTAGGCTTGTACCCTTGGTCCCTTTAGAAGCCACACCACCCGTGTGCATCACTTTCAGAGGTATCCGCAGCCTGGCCTTGAGCTGCACATTTGCTAATGATCACATACAGGCACAGATAGCTATGCTGGCTGTAGGGCTGATGCATGGACCCTGACCCACCATCTCCTCCCACAGCAATGTGGAACAGGGTTCCTTGTCCAGAAAACAGGAGAGAGAAGATAGGGTAGATCATGTGAATAAGGTGCTGGGCACAGCCTCATGAGTACACTGGCCTGCTTACACATCTCTGGCCCTCTGTATCCCCATTCCCCTCAGTTTTCCCATGCTTGCTCCTCCTCAGACTGCCCTGATTCCCACCTCTACCTGCTTCTGGTGCACTCCCTTCACATCCCACACCCCATGAAGTGTCCCACACCCCCAAGCAGTGACCCCTCAGTTTGTGGAGAGACCTGGAGAGATCCCAGAGCCTCATAGTGCAGAATATACCATATTCCAAGGGGCTGTAGGCTGACTGGGACACCCTGGGTCAGGGTGGGTGCTGGGGTGCTGCCTGGGGCGCAGGGAGTAGCACAGTAGCACATTTGTGCCTCTGAGATCCTTCATGGAGGTGGTTATATTTATGTCACTGTTTATCTCTGCTCCTCAGTGCTCCTTGTGTGGAAATGAATTTTATCATCACATAACCTTAAGTTCCCCATATATTATGTTACCATGAGAGAGGTTAAGGATGGAAAAAAAATGTTTTAAACTCCTCCAAAGGAGACAACTTTGCTGCATATTGCTTGGAATTACTTTAATCACCCACATTGGGACCATTTATGATGTGGCTTTCATCACATCCTTAAAATAATTTTTCTTTCTTTTAATTTTACCTTATCCATTATTTTATTGCTATGATTTTAACTGGTTTTTTGTGTTTCTCTTTTGTTCGGTGTATTTTTCTTTCACCTTCCCTCAAAAGATCTCTCATAAACCCTTTTCTTTTTTAGTTCCTACACTGAACTCCGTTTACTTTAAGAGCAGCAGTGCACAGAATTTAATCACTGCTACTTATCCTGGCATTATAACAACAAAAAATTTAGTATTTTATACAGGATTTTGGATAATTTTATATGAAAAAAAGCTACGGAAGGGATATGATTAATCCACTTTGGCTTCCTTGGGGGGAAAAAAAAAGGGTTTTTTTCTGTTTATATATGCTTAAGTGAAAACAACTTTGAAATAAAATATTTTTGTTGGACTTAAATGTAAAAATATTGTACTTGTAAATTGTCCCATCTTCACCCTCTACTCTTTCTTCAGTAAATCTCTATCTGGACTTCATTTACCAAGATTTGTCGATCTGTGTACAGTGCCCTGTAAAAGGCAGCTATTCACCATGGGTCTGAGCTTTAAGGTACTCTATGTCACCTTCCTGCACACTAAGCATGCATTTTCTATTTGCTAAATACAGATAATTGCACCTTTCAAATCATCCACCAGATCAAAAAACCTCCCACAGCAATTACAAGGGCATATATCAGCAAAAGAGCAAATTAAGTTGGCTGTATATTTGTCCATGTAAGTGGTACATACAGAGAGCTCAGAATCAGTGAGTTACCAATGGACTCTTTTTGATTTGTTGTAGTTGTTATACTGTAAATTTTTTCCAGCTGCAGTTTAACAACATGGATAAGTAAAGCTGGAGGATATTTCTCTGTATACCTTACTGGGGAGCCACTGGCATTCTGAAAAGAGCCTGAGTCTCCTCTTTATAGTGGAGATTAAATCAGGTAGTCCAAACCTCATTATACCAATACAGAAGATACACATACGTAAATATAATGATATATAAAAATGTGTATTACTTATCCATAACCAGTTAAAATATTCAACTGCTATTAGACAAATCTTTCTTCAAGATTAACTAGATTTTATTGTTTGCCTCCAGATCCTCTTGTTAATCTGTGGAAAATATTGCTCTTAATTTTACTTATGATCTGCAGACAGCTAGAACATTAATGAGCTATTTCAGGAACTTATTGTTTCTGCATTTAATGTAAAGGAAGGTAACCTTTTGCCATATTTTCATGACAGTTACTCAAGATGACAATAGACACTTCTAATTTTTTGCAGATTATCACTTGAATCTTCAAGTTGTCAAAGTGTCATATAGTTCTTTGATTTTTCTTTCCAAGTTTAAATGCCTTCTCTATAAGTGAGAGGTAAGAAGGGTGATCCTGGTGTGGAAAAGGCTGCGTTATTCAGTGAGCTCTTCACCTGCACTGGCAGTCAGGATCCCTACTTGTCTCAAGTTTCTGATCCTCTTGTTGGGGGTTGGGTGAGTGAACTTCCTTCCACTACAGCTAAAGAACAGATTTGAGACCACTTGATGAAGCTGAATAGCCGCTGTTGTGGTTTGACAACTGGCCAAATGCCAGACTCCCATGAAAGCTGCTTGTTCCCTCTACCCACAGCTGGATAGAGCAGAGAAAAAAAAATTAATAAAGGATGAGTTGAGATAAGGACTCTCCAAAACAGGCTGAACTTAAAGAAACAAAGTGAATTTATTGCTAACAGAGTCAGAGGAGGACAATGAGAAGTAAAATATGCCCTTAAAAACACCTTTTCTTCCCCCAGCCTCTTTCCCACAGACAGCACAGGGAAACAGGGCATCATGGCGTTGGTCAATTCAATTCATCACCCAAGCTTTTCTTCCACTGCTTAGGGGTCCCTCCCGTGGGAGATGGTTCTCTGTGAACTTCTCTAGTGTGGCTCCAATCTCATGAGCAGCGGCACTCCCAAAGCTGCTGCAATGTGAGTCCTGCCCACAAGCACACAGTCCTCCCAAAACTTCTGCAGCATGAGTCACTATTCCATGGGATGCAGAACTCCAAGGACAGGCTGCTCCACCCTGGAGGCAGGGGCCCTCTCTCTCCATAAAGTCTCCCACTGGATCACAGCCTTCTCCAGACATCCACCCACTCCAGCATGGGCACCTCCCCTACAGGCTATGGCTGGATCTCTGCATCTCCCATGGATCCCCAAGGGCTGCAGGGGCACAGCTGCTTCACTATGGTCTCACCATGGCCTGCAGACGAGTCTTGGCTCTGGCGCCTGGAGCACCTCCTCCCCTCCTTCTGCACTTACTTTGGTGCTGCCATGTTGTTTTCCTCACATGTTCTCACCTCCTTTTCTTCTCTGGCTAGAAAAAACTGCCCATGCCCACTTTGTTTTGATTTTCTTCCTAAATAAGTTAACACAGAGGCATTACCAGCCTCTCTCATTGGCCCAGCTTTGGCCAGCAGCATGTCCATCTTCAGAGCCATCAGGGATTGGCTCTGCTGGACATGGTGGAAGCTTCAGCAGCTTCTCACTGGAGCCACCTCCCCAGCTGTGCAAAACCTGGGGATGTGGAGCTGAGTGATGCAGCTGACACAACAGAAGGAAGGGATGACTTGGGGGCCTTCATGGATGAAAAGCCTAACATGAGCCAATAGTGTGCACTTAAAGCACAGAAAGTCAAACCTATCCTAGCAAAAGAAGAGTGACCAGCACGTTGAGTGAGGTGATTCTCCCAGTTTTCTCTGGTTTTGTGAGATACCACCTGGATTACTGTGTCCAAGTTTGAGGTCGACAGCTCAAGAAGGATAGAGGCCTGTTAGAATAAGTGCAGAAGAGGGCCACCTAGACCACTTCTCTCATATGAAGACAGGATAAGAGAGCTGGGTTTTTTCAGTGTGGAGAAGTCTTTAGGAAGACTTAATTGTAGCCTTTCATTACCTTCAGGGGACTTATAGAAAAGAGGGGAAAGGACTTTTTACACTGGCAGATAATGAGACAAAAGGGAGCAATGGTTTTAACTTGACAGAAGCCAAGTTTAGATTAGATGTTAGGAAAAAATTCTTTACTCAGATGATGGTGAAGTATTGAAACAAGTTGTTCAGTGAAAGTGATGGTGTCCCATCCCTGGAGCAGTTAAAGGCCAGCTTGAATGGGGCTATGGCAAACCTAGTCTAGTAGGAACTATCCTGGCTCATGTTAGAGGGAGTGGACATTTAGGGTCTCTTCCAACTCAGGCAATTCTGTAAATCTATTATTATGTGATTCTTTTTAGTGTCAATGGAGGGTTAGAAGAATTTATATATATAAGCTTCAGCGTAGCTTTCCAATTAGCTATTTTTGACACAGGTGGTAACTTATGTCAACACTGTCCAGAAAATATGTTTGGAGTTCAGTCCTTTGGGGTGAGAATACATTGGCTCTGTTACAGTAAAATAGAAAACACATGCTTGAAATTAGGATGCACATAAATTCTTTTCAAAATGGCAGGATAAGAGGTGAGTGTTTTCAGGATAAAGATCTCTGTGAAAATGAGGCAGAGGAGGAAAGGGAAGGCAAGAGAAGGAAGTTTATAAATTCCTAATTAATAAATTTATATATGGAAAGCATTTAATAATTACAGATTTGCAGTCAGTGCTATTTACTACACAATACCGTTTGATAAAATTAAAGTTAATATGGGATACAAATATCATCATGTAAGCTTACAATGCATCTTAAATGTGAGATGTAGGCATAGCGTGTCGCTTACCAACCCGCTGATATCCAGTGTCGGGTAAGGGATCTCCCAGGAAATGGAGATCGCTTCTGCTCAGAGAGCTGCTACAGAGGGAGAGCTCAATGGACCCTGTTGCCTGCAGATAATTAGAGGATAAGGTGGTTGGCTTTCTGTCAGATTTTTTTCTGAGTTCATGAAGTTTTGGATGCTTTAAAGTCTAGTAGTCAGCCAAACCATTTGGGCGCCTTGGATTAACTTCAGTTAGGCCCACCTGCTGAGCGTCTGCCTGGACCAAAGTTCACTTATCTCACACAGGAGGAGTGCGTCCGTCACATGCTGCTCCAAAGTAATTGGATGATTTCTAGATGTGCCTTCTGGCTTCAGTAATTCTGTGAATTTGTGTAGTAAGATAGGCATTTGTTCTCACATTCACAGCTTTTCTTCATAAAATATGCCCTCTTATTCCCTATGTCATAGTGTCCTAGCTCCTCTTGGCATTACTATGACAAGTCCAGCTCATTACTCTGCTGCATTCCAGCCAGGTAGCTTTCTCTGTTTCTTCCTGTGGCTATGAGCCAGACAAAAGCCTTTGGGACTTTCTTGGGAGAGTGATTTTCATGTCTGCATTCCTGCACCTGATGTGTCAGTTGCTCCTGGCTGGCAAAATTAGTACTTGGAAGAGAAGTTCACTTACTTACTGACTTACAGGAAAGAATGCTTAGTCATCTAGCAGATACAGTGGTTATACACCAAATCTTGAGGTTAGCAAGGGGTATTCATGGTAGATTTTTTAAAGTCTTCTTCTGTGCAGTTGTGAAAAATTTTCTATGGTATTTGCAAACAGAATATCCGAAGTCTTATAATTTACAGATGTCAACAGATTTTTCACAGAGGGGAGCTACTGAAAGGCACATTCCTCTCTATGACAAATTTCAAGTCCTAATCCTTAATATATTTAAATTTATTAAATAAATGTAGCAGTTATTTTGAGAAAGCAAGGTTGCCTCCCTTAATCCTACTCTAAAGTATGGCAAAATTGTGTTGACTTAATATAATTTTCAATAAGGCCAGCTCCTTGAGTAATAAAGTGTAGGACAATTTTAAACCAGTGAAAATAGCTTTTAAACAAAGAAATATTGGGTGTTTTCCAGCTGTGCTAGCCAGGTACCGATGAAAGACAATATGAGGGAAATACAAAAAATAATGAAGAAATTCAGGCCTAAAACTTACAGGAAGATCTTGAAGTACACATCTAACTCTATAAAGCACATGGCTAAGGCTAATGTCATAAAAGCTTGCAGCAGCATATAACAATCTAAGAAAAAAAGGTTTTGACAAACTCCTTCCCTGAAGTAGATTTCAATTGAACAGCTCAGAAACCTTACAAGTAATGTTTCAGAGCACTTCAAACCAAAATTTTAAACGTGACTCCTGAGACTTAGTGAAACCAACCTGCTAAATAAACTGATTTCCTGTCTGTTCATTTTAGCAACAATTTTGAGAACAAAAGTAATGGATGTCATAATTTAATATGTCAACATGTCATAAGTCAGATTTTTGCATTACAACAGATGTACTGCAATCCTCCAGTATTTGTCAGTCCGTGTGAGAGAAAATATGTGCACAGAACCCATTTGCACATTTGTTTAGCCCATTTGCACAATTAAATATCCATATTTAAATTACATTAAAAATACTTTGATGAATACAAATACTGTTGTGTGCTTCAACTAAAATTGTGTTCAATTTGTTTAGTTGACTTGGGTGCACTCTCCATTATTAACATAGCCTCAGGAGATTCACCCATAAAACAGCTTAAAATGGTTCTGAAAGTCATGTCATCATGCTGCTCAGCTGAGTGAAAACTTCCTACTTTGCTGTGTTTTTTTTTATCAAATGCAAAGTAGGTTCTGACTGGTGTATACAGAGAACATACTCAATGTAAGTATCACGTCTTTTAACAGACCTTTTTCACTACCATGACATGAATATGATTCTATTACCCTGGTATCTCTTTTCAGCACTGTGCTATAACTTGTTTTACAAAAGGTTTGCAAACATCTAAATTTAAAAATCTCTTCCTTTGTGTTGATAACGCCTTGAAGTTAAAAAACACTATACTTGAAATTGAGAAAAAGAATATAAAGATCAAAAAAGTCCAAACCTCAAAACTGTGTGTTTCATAATCATCTCTGCCCGTAAAATATGATAAATCTTACTATTTCTTGTCTGTGCTTAATCAGTGTGATGTAATTGCAATTCTGTTTTCACTTACTATGATTTACTTAGTGTGCTTTGATTTATGGCACCAGAAATTTGTTTAGTTAATGGAATATTTTAATTTAACATGCATGACAGAACACAGTGTAATATCTGTGAATTATGCAGTAAATATCTGTATTGTATTATATTATTGTTGAGAACTAGCCAAACTATGAAATCAAAAGAAAATTAGTTGTATAAGGATCTTACTTTAAGTATCTCTGTCCTACTATGCTGAAGATCTTACAACAGGAATAACAAAATGAAAATTATATTTAATGATGTAAGTTAACATATCCTTCTGCTTAAACTTCTTTACAAAGACTGTGCTGACTGGACTGAATGCTGCAAAGCTAAAGATACTTATAAACTTGCTTTACAGTGGGGCTATGAATTCACAGTGGTTAATAATTCTCAGAATTATTAAATGTGTGTTTCTTTGCAGAACTTAAATTCTTAGTTCTATTTATCTTCAAAGTCTCATTTAGACAAAGTAGGTGATGTTGGGGTGTGTAGATAAAGCATGACATGAAATAAATTTCTGATATGATACATGGAAAGCAGCAGGTATATAACAGAGCAAATAATTTAGGTTATAAAAGAAAAGTATGATGACAACTTCACCTGTAGGGTATTTTTTAACTGATTCTAAGCAGTATCACACTAACTAAAATCAGAGAACAGGTGTCACCAAAATAACACTAAAAGGTTCTAAAATAAATTTTAAAAAATGTCCTCTGAATTAAAGTATTCTATAATGTCTGGGGTTCAGGTCAGTGCTATTCATTTGCAGTAGTTGTGAAAAAAGGACTATATTAGGAAAAACAGTCAATGCTTGTGTTTCTAAACTACACATTTTCAGATTATTTTCTAAGTTTGGAAATATTTTATCAAATATTAAATTTATTATGTCTTGTATGTACATGTAACTAAATAATTATTTATGTGTACTTGTATATATACACAAAAGGTAAATATGTGACATATATAAACAGATATGCATATTTTATGTCCTGGAGGTCAATGAAACATAATAGCTACAATTTCAGGCTTTGTTTTGAGAAGGACTTTTTAATAATTTCTTAAAGCAAAGAAAAAATTAACAAACCAAATTATTTACATTATATACCAGAAGCAGATAACTAAAACATAACTAATGGTACTGCAATGTACTTCTACAGTGGTTTCCGAAGGAGCTTTAATTCCTAATTTAGATACTTGAAATTACCTTTAACACACACCCCTAACTAAACATTATAAGTAGACTTTTTTAAGGTATAATATTGTATCAGCATTGGCCTGGAGTTATGACTCTGCTGATTTGGGCAAATCCAGAATAATATGCCTGCCTCCTGTGCCATTAAATTCATGGCTTACCTGCTCTTTATTCATATTTTCAAGTCTTGCATTCTGGATATTAGTGTGTGATAAACAGGACTAAGCAGAATTCTTCTGTCCTAAGAAATCGAAATGAAACACCAGCTGATTATAATTCTTAATGAGAGGCCTGCTTAAAATACTGACCTTGTTAATTTGCACATTGGACCAGCTAGCAAGAGCAGGCCTATATAGGCTGTGTTAGCAAATTCGATTTGTTGTTTCCTGTAATTATTTAGAAAAGTATTGTATTTTTTGAAGTCAGACATTCCGGAAGTGAGAATATTTTGACAAGCTGATAACTGTATTTTTTGTGGAATCATACAGCTTGTCTCACAAAAAAGCCCAAAACACATTCCTTACTGTTGATAGACCATCCATCTCTTATTTCTGATGTTAATGAGGGAGTTGAGCTTGTGAAAAAGTCATGCTGACCAAGTCTCACTTGCTAATTATTAAGGTAGGGCTGATTCATATTCAGAAGAGATTAATGAAGGCAATATACTGTAGTCATTGTATCTTCATTTATTTCCATTGTGTAATGAATTTACAAACAAAATCAAGTTGTACTCAGTACTTAATATTTAGAATTTTGAAATTTGTTATGAATCTTATGTTTTATTTTCTGGCAAAGGGCGCTTCAACTGTCATTTAAATTAACCATTTGGGGATTTAGATAAACTACTTTAGGCTGAAGTTCTTAGTCTTGCCACACTAAGTCAGTTGCACTGACAGGAACAGAAAGTAGTTGTGTTTTATTGCTGAAATAGGTCAAAAGAAACTGGTATGGAAAAAAATAATTCCTTTTTCCTTGTTATGGCTATAGCTGTGTTGTTTTAGTGCTTGACATAATTTATTCCTAATAACAAAATGTTGTTCTCAGGGAAAAGTATTTTCTGGAGTTTTGTTTTTTGCATAGGGAAATATTAGTTAATCTACTTTCCTTCTTCCTCTTTTGTGTTCACATTAATTTGATACCTCTTCATAAAGCTAGAGTATGAATGTCTTTCTTCATTAAGATCTACTATACTTCTCTACTTTTCTTTAGATTTTGCACAGTCCATATAGAATGTTTTCAACCTTAGAACTCTCCAAGTTCCTTGCCTTATATAGCATAAAAGGCCCAGTGCCATTCACCTGTGCAATACCTGGCCTTACCTAAAAAAAAAAAAACAAAACAAACACTTCTAAGAAAGTCCAGAAAGTAAAGTAAATTTGGCACCTAGTTTAGCCTAATTTTGAATCTGCCTCTGTGTATAAGGAGTTGATAGTTATGGGTATACTCTGTTTTCCAGACCTAGCTAACTTTGCCCAAACTCTTTCCAAAGCATGGTGACAGTAAAATCTCATTTGAGCTTTCGTCTTCTCTCCTCTTCTCCAGAAATAAGAGGCTCTTCTCTAACAATGAGGTAGTCTGCTAATTTTTTCAATTTCCGTATCTGGCAGATTCCTGTTGGGATTACAGCCATTTTCCTGCTGGCAAAAGTATTTATAAATTAATAGCTGGTTTTTGAATAGACAGATAGAGCAGTTTTTAATGGTTTAAACGCTTGAAGATTAACTCTAATTATATGTAGCATATTAGGATATCATAGATTAATGTTGCTAGTGACTAGCAGCAGTTTTATTGCAGATTAATAGGGAACTTCGATTTTACCATCCTATTCAATGTCTCAGAAATTATTTATAGCAAAGTTGAGTAAGAAACTGTTAAGAAAACCAAAGAAACAGTAAGCAGTGAGTAGTTCTTCAGTTTCAGATGGTGATTCTACAGCTGTACTTTTAAGATCTCATATGCACAATAGACACAAGAAATGTGAATGGATGTAAAGAGATACCAAAAAGTGCCTTGATACATGAGTTCAAAATGTCTCTGGAATAACAACTATTTATTACTCTAGCAGCATGGAACTGAACCCTCTGATGAATATATCTAAACAGCAGTGAGATGAAACGATATGGAACTGCCTAGTAGTGGACCTGTTACTGAGCAATTTTTGACCAATGAAGTCACCAGAGTGTTTGTGTCCTAGTTTTCCCCTGCTATGTACTATCATCCCTGTGGTTTACATCATGTAAAACAGGAGTGGCCTCATACCACTGCAATGCAATGTACAGGGAATGAAAATTGCTACTACATTAGCTAAATAACAGCATTCTCATGATGACTCAATAGCTCCATCCCGTCCAAGGTTCTCTGCATGCACCCAAAGAAAATAACATTGCACACTAAAATTATGTATACAAGCAGAAGAGTGAGGTTAAGTGTGAGTCAATTCCAGCTATCTTAAAGCAATTTTATTGGTAGCCTATCACATGGTGACTTACTCAATGTTTTTTTGTCTTACAATTTAGAACAACAACTTAGGTCAGAAAGTGGCAACTGATAAAACTTTTGCAATGATACAAGCTCAGAGGTAGTGCCTGAATCAATTCCACTATTGATTTTTATGAATTTAGGATCAGGAGTTTTATTGCTATGAGCGTCAGTGAAATTCAGTATTAGCCCATGTGTCACAAATGCTGACGGAAGAAGGTCCATTTTTTAAAAAATTTCCCTGCTCGTAAGAAACAAATCATAATTGCTTGCCTTTGTATCTGGAAATTAAAATCAGTCTCTTTGTGGTTGACAGAGAGAACTGATGTTTCTTTTTTTTTCCAAGGTTAGCCTAACATTAATTTAAGCATCTTACTATACTTTTATCTCCCATGCTTCTTCTTTTGTAGACATTATGCTATCTTTAATATATTGAAAATTAATAAATTCAAATGTCAGACCCCAGAAAATGAATACATGCCATGTATTCATTGAACACGTACAGCAGATTCAAAAATGTACGAATAGAATTTAATTTGCAAGGATCTGATTATTTATATCTTACAGCACTTTCACTGCATTACATGGTATTAGAGAATTAATAATTTCTTTTCTTAACAGTTTCAGTGGTTACTAATGACCTATATAGGCTATATGCTACCTCTTCAGGTGATAAGAACTGTCGTGAAATTAGTTGCTATAGTCAGATACATAATTTCTCTCTAATGTTAAATGGGAGGGAGAAAGAAATGATGGGAAAAAGAGAAAACTTGTGAGTTTATAGTCACTACCTCGTGGTGAAGGGAAGCTAAACAACCAGAGATGAACCTGGGTAGTCATGTCCTTTTTCCAAATTATAGCCATTCAGGGCCAAAGGCAGCATGTGCTTCTTTCCCTCTACTTCTGTCTAGAAAGGCAGAAATCAGAAATTTGAATAATGTAACCATTTGCACACCAGTTTTAGAAGTGTGTTTTGCAAGTGCATGAACTCACTGTGATACTGGTTAAATTATTCAGACTTCCAAAGAGGCTTGAAGACTACCAGGGGCTGTGATTATACTAAGAGTGCGGATGCTGCTAAGCTTTTTCCACTCCTATCAAAGCCTTCTTGCTGGAGTTTTCTGTGCAGAGCAGTACATAAAATATTATGCATTTTAAGTATTTTAACTGGTTAAAGACATGAGCATGTCTTGAGTCTTTCTTTCAAGTAGCAGAAAAATGGGGAAACGACTTCTTCATTTCTGACTCTCTAGTAGTAAATTTCATAAGTAATTCAGTATCTCATTTTCAGGCTAAATGGCAATTTATAGTGTTAGCTGTTTTCTTTGAATAACCTGATTAAAATGGAGTAATTATTTTCATAATTTTTTCTCTAGAGAAACCATGTACTAGGGCAGTGACACTAAGAGTAAATCAGCAGAAACTTCTTCCGTTGTTCTCTTCCTTTTCCTCATCACCACCATTTGAAATAATCTTCCTTTTTCTATATCACTTGACTCTAAAGCCTATTTCTTTTTTTTTTTTTAAATTTGTCAGTGATGAGAGAATCTGACCAAAGCACAATAAGCATTCTATCCCAACAATAGCTAATAGGTAAATGAAAGGTATAGCCAGCATGTAAAAATGAAATTGTGTGATAGGGAAAAGTGGTAAGTAGGGTTCTTAAGTAACAAAAAAAAATATAATAAAGTATACTAAAAATCCTGGATCCATGACCAAAAATCTATCATAAAATTTAAAAGAGTTTTTTTATTCTTTGGTAAATTTCAATGCAGTAGAATATTGTCATTGGCTAAAGGTTTTCCAATGTTAGATAAATACCACAGCTATGTGGAAGATTTTTGTAAAAAGTTGGTTTTTGTCAAATGAATGTTGTGACAAAGATGAAACAACTTAAGTTTTTCAGCAAAAGATCTGTTACACTAAAAGAATTTCAAAATGCTATGCAAAATGCCATAAATTAAGGTACTATTTGTGTTCAAATGCAATAATCCAAAAATTGGCACATGGTTCTCTGTTCTTAATTCTTTGTCATTATTAAACTCTACATAGACTTACCATATGAGATCCATGGCCTGGTAAATGCCCCATTTCATAAGGTGAAGAGACATTTTTGTGAGTTAATTCCAAAATCATCTAAGTGCATTAGAAAAAGACAAATTTTTGACTGGTTTGCTGTGGTTCATTAATTGAACGTGAGATTATGTCTGTATTGCTTATGAATTTATGTTTTTAATGTTTTCAGAGATGTTATTGTAACTTATTTAGTCAACTTAGATTTTGTACTTTATGGCACATTTACTATAAGCCATGTGAAAATAACTGTTCTACTTCTTGTGAAAACATAATTTTTAATCCTAAAGTTTAGATTAGTTGTCTGCATGTGTTTTGAACAGAATTCTACACCATAAAGACAAGGTAGCCTATGCATGGGGCTTTAATAATTGTTCTATAAGATTTATTGAAACAAAAGAGCAATCCTCTACTGTGAAGTGAAAAAGCATTTTGATTATAAATCAATTTTTTTTTCCTAAAAATGTGCCTCCTTTAACAAATGATAACAGCAGGCTTGAGGAGTGAGGTTCTTTCTTGGGAACTGAAAGCTCTTTCTATGTGTTACACTGTGTAAAATTTCTTATCTTGTAACAGCCTGTAAAATTTTTTATAATGTAACATCATATAATTAACTTAGAGTTTCTTTTGTTTTGTTTCCAAGTTAGGATCTGAAAATATTAAGTTGACTATTGTTCCAAAGTCACATAGCATTCATGATAAATCTATTCTTTAGAGCCTTGAATTAAAAAATGAGACACTGAACACTGTAAGATTAATGTACAATATTTTTATACATCTACATGATTCACATGCATTAATTTTGCAGAGACTGCGTTGTATGTGTGCATTCATTTAGAATATTTAGATTTCAAAAATTCTGATGGTGTTTTTACTATTTTATCTATAACAGGAGAACAATTCAGTGAATACTAATTCAAATAGTAAAATATCCCACTTGGATATACTCTTCATTTTATATGTCATCTAATTTTCAACCCATTGAGGAATGCTGCTGTGTTTCACCCAAAATTATATGTTCAAATGTCTATTTGATTGTAATTGCAACTGAATGACTTAAATAATTGAACTCAGTCAAGTTTATTTTACATCCAAAAATCAGTCTTGCAAGCACTTGAAAATTTTAACGTTAAATTAACTCAAGCATCATAAAGTTCCTCCCAAAGACATTTGTCATTTAGAAATCTACCCAGCACATTTTATTTTCAGTAATTTATGTTTACCAGGGAAAACTGAAAGGACAGTTTTACTTCATAACGTTTAACCTGATGAATTAAAATGGCAGTTTCATATTCTCTGTACAGTAACATAGTTTATATGAGTCCAGCAAAGACTGACTACATTTTGGTCCATAAAAAACGGTAAGGAACAAATAGCAGTTTTAAAGAACTTGGTAAAATTATCTGTACCATAGTAAATTGCATAATATTTTTGTGAGAATTCTCAATATGTAGAGAAGAAGTAATCTTTCAAGAATCTCTTAATTTTTACTTTAGTAAAATATTATTGGGAAATATAATACAGCAGGATTGCAGAATCTTGCATTTCACTCTTAGTTTAACTAAGACATAAAATATAAATAAGAATGAATATGTCAGAATTTTTCTTTATGGAGAAACAGGTAATTTTTTTTTTAATTTTTTATGGAGGTGCTTTTATTTTTTTAACTGCTTGGTAGTCACTCACTTTTTGGGGATCATGTCACATGGTGAGAAAGGACACCCACCAAGAGAAATTGTCAGAGACTATTTGCCTTTGGTCATCTTTGGCATACAACTTCCCAGTCAGCCTTCTTTTTGGTGCTAATTGTCATTTAAACAAAAAGTCTACTAGTAATCTCAAGGTGGACAACAAATCATGGTAGGATACTGTAAATGTAGCATTATATTTAATTTTTCTTCCTTTCTTTTTGAAATATTTGGTAGAAGACTGAGAAATTTTGAGAAAACACTGAGGCATTGAAATGAAAAGGGGCAATAAATATCTCTGCACACAGAAGATGTGACTGAAACATTAAGCTTGACTCCTGCCTCTGGTAAGTTATGATGGAGACACTAGGAATGAAGATTTAAAGGGCTGGTGAAAGAACGTACTTTATTTAACTGAATGCAGGGACTGTGGGACCGAGAGAATATTAAATTAAGTGCTTGGAAGCTGATGTGTACAGAGAAGCAGTAGTGTAAGGTAGTCCTCTTACCAGTGGACAAAGGCCAGCAACAAAATAAAAGTTTTCCAACTCTCTGGACTAGGGAAGAGAATCAAATACACTGTAAACCATTAGAAGGTATGAGGGAATATAAAAGAATGGGAGTCATGCAGAAAAGGAAGAAATAAGTGTAACCAAAACCCAAGGGCTAAAGTAGAAATGAAGGGGAAGGTAGAAGTCATACCAATGGAAGGAAGAGCAAAGAGATGCAAAATCACTTAAAAAGTTACGTATGTCAAAAGCAAACCTTAAGTGATCAGGGAAGTAGATCTAATAACAGAAGGGCGTACTGTTCGCTAGTGAGTACAATAGACAATTTGAGCAGATGTCAGAAAAGTTCTGCAATGATTTATTGTCCTAATAACATCGCAAATAACACTATCATACTCACATTTGAATGCATGTACCTTGAATACCTCAGAATGGAGAAATAACTTAGTGTTAAGGCGAACTTCAGAATAATTTGACGAGCATCATTCAGGATTTGTGCAGAAAAATGAACACCAGCATGTCATTGTACACCTCTATGTTTTGTCCAAATCTTGCATGTCACATGCCAGTCTAATCCTCCTTGTCCTACAAATGGTGTAGTAGAAGTGAAAAAGTTGTTTTGAGACAAAATGACGAAGGTAGAATTTTTCTTTTTTGATTCTGGGAAAGAAGTAATTACACAGTTTTGGTATAACAATAGTGTATCAAATTTTTAGCTGCATTGAGGAGATGATGCAGGAAAGACAGTTCTTATTGATGAGATTAGCATTTCACAAATGACTAAAATATATGTGTATATATATGTGGGGAGTATAAGCAATAAACAAGTAAAAAGAAAACAATCAGGGGAACTATTGACTAACTGGAATCAAATAAAAATAGCATAAGATGTAGAGCCAGAAGAGATGGCACAGATTGATATGAAAACAGTGGATGACTGAAAAAGAGGACTGTATTTTTGGTTTTCTTTCTTTTTTTATTTTAACCCTTGACTAATGGAAGATTTTGCTTTGAGCTTCTTGGGACCAAAAATACTACAAAGAGTAGTGCTAATGTTATTTACTATTTAAACAATTAGAACGTATTTCATCCCTCATAACTGTAAATTGCTATTGTTAATCTCTTAGGTACATTCATTAAGACCTTATGCCTGACAATTATTTGTATTAATCTGTGTATGAGCACAAGTGCACATTTTGGTTAGTGCAGTTTGGTACTGTCACCTGGAATATTATCTGAATAACGCATCCTTGGAAAAAAAATTCTTAACAGTCCTGTAATTACTATCTTCTATTCTTTCAGGGCCTTTCAAGTCTGCTGAAAACACTGGTTTTCAGGCAGAGTTGCCGTTTTCAAAGTCTTTGTTTTGGTCCTTTTGCTACAAGGACAACCTTCAAAAACTGACTGCGGGGTTTTTATGTCCTTGAATGTCCTTATCTTGAATGTCAGTATTGCGAATGTACATACCTGCAAGTATTCATATTTAATCTTAAATCAGAGCATTCCACCAATGAAATCTTGAATAAAAAGAAATTTATAAGAAGTGTAGACTTCTGAATATCTTTGCAGAAGAAGGTGTTTCTCTAAGATGTGCTTTCAAGTGGCAAAAAATAAATTGTCATAGTATGTGTTAAATATACTGAAATGTACAAATCTGGTAAAATGATCCATTATAATGGAAAGAAGAATTTCTTCAGCATTCCTCAAGGATAACTCTTCATGGAAGATATATTATCTGACAGTCCTTGTGTCATTTCTGATCGCAGAATAAATTTCACCAACCTGTCCCGGATATTTTTGTTGTTATGGTAGTCATATGCTTGGAGTACTGCAGTCTGCTTGTAGATGTACTCACATTTCATCTTGAATACTCAGTACTTTGAAAATGTTCAAAGGATTATATAGGTGGTTTACTTTGGTTTGGGCCAGTGGCCATGCAGATGAAAAGGACATTAGAATACAGAAGGAAGATCTGACAACATCTTTTACAAATGTTTAGGCATTTAGGGAGAGAGTGTCAAAAGCATCAACTAATTAGCAGGACTAACAGGTCTGTTATAAGTCCTCTTTATCTTTGCTTAAGGAAAAGGTGCATGATGCAGCTTGGCAGAGCTCTCTGAAAGCTTAAAAATACTGTACAAAAGGCTTACATACCATTTGATAATTAAAAGACTAGCACTGACATATGGACTAGAAATAAAAGAAGGGCTTAAGGAGAGTTAATTAGTGAGAGGGTGGTCAATTCATTAAAAAGCAACTCTGGGGTTTTAAATTTTTTCCTCTTCTTTTGGTGTTTCTTTTTCTTTAGAGAAGGCATAAAAAATCTGCACTTTTTAATGTATTACACTTGTCAGGTGATTCAGCAGAGGCTATAATCAAGAATTATAATAATATTTGGTGATCATAAGCCTCTGTGAATGAAACTCAACTGTAACATTGTAATTACCTTTACTACAACAAGCAATTGTGACACATAATTTTAATCTGTAATTCTGTTTTTGACTTCTATATTTTGTGGGGGTTTTAGAAAAGGTCAAGTCGATGAACATTTGAGTAGTCAATTTCTCCTATTTGGATGAATAGGCGTATATGCACACATGAATTTGGAAGACATTGAGGATGATCAGTGATCAAGGTCATGAGCAGGGTAGGTACAGCAACTGGAATATGCTTTTTGGATTCCTCAATAATCTTGGAAGAACTTTAAAAATCAAGAAATGAAAATATTATTTGATTCTGAAATTTTAAGGAAGTGCTGCAATCCTCTTAATTTTCTTTTCTTATTCTTTAGAGAAGCTTTAATATCCTTTCACAGGATTTTTTTTTTTTAATTTTAGTGTTAGTGCTCTTGTGCACTCAAAAGCACAGTGAAAACTTGGCCTTGATTTCAGGACTCAAGGTCATCTTCCATTTATCGACTCACCCTGAGATGGTGTAGAGCCTGGTCTACTGTAGAACCCGAATGCACAGTGTTTGCTTTATGGGTTTTCAGATAGATTATTATGGCATGGCATAATTTATAGGGCCTGAAAAATGCAGAGCATCTGTTCCCCTCAGGACTGGGTTGTCACAAGCAGTATGGAACTACTTTTTTCTTCAGAGGCTTAGCTACATGTAGAGAGTTAATGTTTCTCACTTCGTTTATGTGGGCTTCTGGGTTCTACAGTGCCATATGTGAAATTACTGTTAAAGATTTCATTGAAGAATTGATACAGTGATGGCAGTCACAGTCCATATTACAATCATCCTATCACTCTGTGTACTGTGAAAAAAATCTAAGGCCTATCCATAGCACTTGAAATTAAAACATAACGTTGGTCTTATTTAATGTAATATTTTTCACTATTTTTGAAGAGCCTAAGATAAATGAGTACTATTTCTTTCTCCATACACATTAGGCAAAACCATCTGGTAAGTACTATGTATATAAAGGCCAAAAAGAATCTTTTGCAACAGTGCATGCATACATATACGTGTAATGTCTTTTAAATGAAACAAGAACAAAATTACTTCAGCTAGTCTCCTATCTTATCTGTATATGACCTGAAATGGCTGCTGACCTATGCAAATAGATCTTATGAAATGCCACAGTATTTACATAACTCTATGGAATTCACTTGTTAGAAAATACATTCTTCTGTGTGCATTTTAAATTATGTCAATTTATAGGATTTCTGCAAAAGTTGATGCAAAATAGAGCAAGAGGATATTTCTGTAAATTTTCTGCACCTTTCCATTACTACATAAAGAAATTTTTCCAGTGATATGAAAGTAATTAAATCTTCACTTACCAGGAAGCCCAGATTCTTCTTAAACCTTTACACAGATTAATAGAAAATCTACCAGGCTAGAAAAACAGAAAAAACAAATACTCGTTGACATTAAAGTTGAATCACAAGGCAAAAGAATATACCCGGAACCTTGGTTAGGTTTTGTGCTACTCTTTCATCCAAAAGAAATAAATATCAACATCCTCATGAGGGGAAGCAGAGGGACAAGTACAAAACTTGCCACTCTCATTACTCAAGGAAAAAGGATGAAGTTGGGTCAGGGTAGCTACAGTGGATACCAGGCAAAGGTTCTTCACCCAGAGGGTGGTTGGGCACTGAACAGCTCCCCAAGAAAGTGGTCACAGCACCAAATCTGATAGAGTTCAAGAAGTGTTTGGACAATCCTCTGGGCAGATGGTGTGACTCTTAGGGAGCCAGTGATCCTCATCAGTCCCTTCCAACTCAGCATATTCTGTGATCCCATTATGTATTCCTTCTTTGATTTCTAAATCTTCTTTTTAACCATCATGTCCTTTGTTGTTGACTAATTAATGTGAACATTTCTTCTGTAATGTTACAAATTGGAAAGATTCCTTATAAAATTGAAACCATTTGTTGAAAACTGGATTTAGTACATTTTGATCTGCTTTTGACATTTTTTGTTACTAAACAGCCTAAAAGCATGAGTCTTATTGCTTGGAACTCCTTACACATCACTACTGTATTTTCACTCTTAACAAATGTTCTTGAGGGGAAGAGGTCAGATTAAACTGTTAACAACTTGAAGTTTGTGGTACTTCTCACTCACTGAGAATCCGTACAGCCTCACTAGTCTTTCTGCTGGTAATCCATTCGGATCTTCAAAAATAAGGTACAGTTTTTACGCATAACTTAAATGAATAATTTAAAAAATTCTGAGCATGATGTAATTCTTATTTTTAACCAGTTTGTGGACTTTAACTTTAGCAAGTTAAGGGGCTTAATTTAAGGGGAAAAAAGCATATTGCAGTATTTTAAGCTTTATAAAACTGATCTGAACTATTTGGAAACAGAAATACTGCTCTTACATAACAAAATTTGTTGGTGCAAAATTTGATAAAGTTGTTGATCTATTCAGACTTGCCAATTGAATTTGATGGTATAAAACATTTTTTTCTATCAGCTGCTTCATTAGAAATGTGAGACCACTGTCCACTATGTTTTATCTGGAGGGGAAAAAAAGTCAATATTCTATATTGTGATCTCCAAACATCCAGCATTATTTGTGTGTACTTACTGATCATGGTAATACTTAAAAATGCCATGGGATGGGAAAATGCAATGGGATGGGAGGAAGACTGGGATTCTTCCACAGTGGAAGGCTATAGAAAAACTCCATAAACATCTATTCTTAAGAAAGAACTTGCACAGGTTTGAGAATTAGGAAGCAAAATAATTTCAACATAACATAGGAAGTTCATGTCATGAAATAGAAGTTGTCTCCTAACTACTAAAATGGAAGGAATTACTTCAGTTTGCTTCAGCTTTTGCCATCTGCAGAGAAACTAAAAATTATTGGCATCTGGAAAACTGTAATTATGTTTTGAGAAATATTTTTAAACTTTGAAGGGTACTCTATTTGGCAAACTTAGGGAAACATTTGATTTAATCCTTGAGGCCTTGAGTAATCCATCACTTTTCATGCTAGTTTCATTTACATTAAAGAATTGGAGTGAAAATTGATACAAGCATTTCGATGAGGCCAGTCACTAATTTTTGTTGGAAACATATTTTTAAAAAGACCAGACAATTCTACTGGTAATATCAATTTATTTTATTCCTAGTATGCTGAATCACACAATTCTTTTTACTACAAAAGTTTAGAAGATGCAAAAGTTGCCTTATGTAATGAAACAAAAAAATTAGAACACATTCATATACTCAGGCTGGTAAATACATAGAGAAAATTTAATGTGTAAAAAAAGTTGCATTGATGCAATAAAAGTAATTCTACTCAAATTTGCTGTTTGCATTTCCCCATTGTTTTATATACTTTCACAGACACTTAAAAAAAACAACCAAAAAAAAACCCCAAGACTGTTTTAGAAAACTACTGAACGTCTTCTGTTATATTTTTAACATTTTGAGTTGTAACAATGTCTCTGTTTCTTATAACTTCTCCATATAATCAAGACTCAATTGTGGAAAAAAATTGTAGGGAAGAGAACTTCCATATGTACAAAAAAAAAGGGAAAAAAATCAATCAAATAATGAAAGTGTTTAAAAGAAAAAAAAAATCATCTGGTCATTCTAAATTTTTTTTTTTCTGTTCAAAAATACCATTTTTTTCTGTTTCATTTCTTATTTTACAATAGAGTAATAATTAGGGCATTATATGACCTTTTGCATAAAAGTGGGAGAAAGAATCAAACCATATGAAAGTTCATTTGAGGCTTAAAGAGAGTAAGTCTCCTGTAAAACCAAACCAAAAAAACTAAAATAATCAAAGCTTCCATGAATTCTTGCAAACCATTTGCAACAAGTTCTCTAGTAATAGAAGATCCCACAGTAAGTGTAAGAAGAACACTGAAATAAATATTGAATTTCAAGTGGTTTTAACTTCTGAGAAGAATGTTTTCTCATTAGGAAACTTTTAGGCAGGAAGAAACACACATTTTAAAACATAGCCTAAGTGTTGATAAAGGATTTGGTACAATACTTGGGTTTCGCCAAATTGTATCAGAAAAGTTATGCTTTTCACATCAGCAGACAGACTAACCTTTAAAAAAAAAAAAGAACTATTTGACAACATTTTAAGGGTACCATGTTATCATGGGGTTGTCGGTAGAAGTATATTTCCAAGATTACATAAGTATCTAAAGTGCTTTTAGCTCTACTGTTGTGGTAAAGCTCAGGATACACTTCATGTAGTAGAGAATTCTATGAAGTCCTTGACCACCAAATACTGGAGTACTATGTTCTGCCATTATTCAAACTAAAAATGTGGCTCATGTTGATAGGCTCTGACTTTATTTAGGTCTTGTTAATTTGGTAGTAGGCCCAGAAAGCAGCACTGTGATTTGCTCCTACAGAGAGAACCATGTATCTCTGTCTATCAGTAGGCAGATTTTCCTTGAAAGCCCATGTATTTCAGTGCCTGTCCACTGCCCTGTGTCTCTGTATACCCACTGAAACCAATTAGGAATCCTATTGTGTAAAGCGCCAATACAACCTTGTCAAAATACAAAGGAATATTGAATATGATAGATAAATGAGAAGGTATGCTGTTCAGTTTTAATGTGCACACATTTTAGACACAGAAAGATTAAAGGCCTCATGTAGTTAAGGCTGGGAGTCTGTATCAGTGCTAGTCCTTAGCTTCTCTAGAAATCACCAGGACCAGGACTGGTGTAGGACAACCCTCCTAACCTGTAAATGGCTCCCCAGACTCCAGCCAATATCTAGAGTCTGGCAGTCTTTGACATCAAGTGACAGTGAGTTCTTTGTTTGTTTTCCTAAGTTAATGTGGTATTTGTCGCAGAGAAGACCACTGAACCCATGTTGCCTCCACACACCACTAGGTGCAGCAGAAACAGTGCCACATTGAAGCTAGAGGGGTTTCTCACAGGATTGAAAGTTGCCTCTCTCTGCAAAGCAAAGATACAGTAAGATTTTTCTTTTTATAATTTTATTCAATTCTATTACCTTCAAAGCCATTGAAAATTTTGTGTTTTTAAAATCAGAATCAAGGTGGATTACATGGACTTTTGAGGGATTTTCAGAGCAGAGAAGGCGGTAAATATTTTGTATACAGTATCTGGTATATTTCTAAGTAAATATTTTTGTTCTTGAGACCGAGACTTTTTTTCTTTCTTTCTTTGTTTTTAGACTTTTTTTCCCCATAGTGCACTCATTCCACAGATTACATTCATTTACAAATGTGCTTCTTTAGCACTACTTGAAAATATTACAATATCAACATTAATAAAGGGTAATTTTTTTTTCTTCATGAACAAATCAAGTGAAAAATAGGAGTAATTTCTGAAGATAACCTGTCTGCAGTATTAGGCTTAGGGGAAGTATTCAGTAGCAACTCCAGGAATTACTATTAAAATCATATCCTGCATAATTTTAAAATAGGAATAACCAGTTCCCCCTTTCATCAGAGGTAATTTTTCCCTAACAGTCTGGAGAACCACCAGCTACTTTGACATCACTGGCGTCTTAAATCCTGTTTCTTTTAGCAACTTTTCAGTATATCTAAGCCACGCAGGTATCATTAATCTGACATCAGAGCAAAATGCTCAAACTTCAGTGCATCTTTGGAAAAAAAGATTCTCTTGAGTTCCAGAGAGACATCTGAGATGAAGGTATCTTTTTTATTAGTAGATCAATAATAAAGATAATAATACAGTGCCACTGACTTTTGTAATGTCTAACCTTGAAGTATTAGATTATTGCTCAATAACAGTAAATAATATTTCATCCCTTTGTGATTGCTTCACTAATTTTTCACAATCTACAGCACTGTCTTCTTCAAATACAAATAAATTTTGGAAGCAAAAAGGTAAATAAAAGTGACACAATTATCTAAACTATGACCCACAATAGGCATCAATTACACTCCTAACTGAATACATTACAGAAAAATATAATTACCTTTCCATTATTGTGTGAAAAATGTTCTGGGATTTATCAAAATTAGTTTCCAACCCCTACAGAGGGTAGTTGACTGATTTATCTTTACTTTTTTAGTGAAGCAGCTTTTTTTCTTAATATTGAAGAAAAATACTAAAATAATTTAAAAGATTGGAAAGTGAAATAGATCCATCATGTTGAAATATTACACTGTAAGAAAATTGCAGTAACATGGAGTTAAAAATCACTGAGGAAGCATGGTGGTGAGTTTTGAAATTGAATGTGTCTTGTACTTACATTAATGCCTTTCATCTCATGTAGCTTCCAAAAAGTCAGGTTAGAGATTTGGTTCATTATATACACATGACATTTATTTGAAAAAGATAGAGAAGAAGACATGTTAATCTAAATTTTTCCAAAAACTACCAATAATAATTGAAAGGTTGTTTGGCCTCACCGGATGAAAAGAGCATCAAAGAAGGCAGTTAACACTAGCCCAACTTTCAAGAGAGTTGATATTACCTTAAATTACTCTATTGTTTTTAAAAAAATCAGGAAAAAAGCATGAGTTGTGCCTTCCCTGGAATTGCGAGAAAAGCAATAGCAATAAAAATCCTGCTGGATCAGGACTCCTGTGCATGCAACAATTATGAATTTTTGAAGGCTTGGCTCATTAACTTACTTGTACTTACACAAAACTAATACCTAGTCACAAATATTTTGGTCAACCCAAAAATATGGATTCACTAATTGTTGCAGGAAAACCCTAGATTGCAACCCTGCATAAGCTTCACAGAGAAGTTAGTTCTATTTTACTGTAATGGAATCAGACAACTGCAGAACCGAAGAATCATAGAATCATTAAAATTGGAAAATACTTCCATGGTCATCAAGTCTAACTTTTGACCTAACACAACCATGCCAGCTTATCTGCAGCACTAAACTGCCACATCAGCTCATTTCTTGAACATTTCCAGACCTCCCTGGGCAGTCTGTTCCAATGCCTGAAAAACCTCTTCAGTGAAAAAATTCTTTCTGATGTCCATTCTGAACCTCCCCTGGCTCTTTGTAGACTAACATCCACATGGCTACACCCTCCTTTCAGGTATTTGTAGAGAGTAATAAGGTCATCCCTGAGCCTCCCTTTCTCCAGGCTAAACACCCCAAGCTCCCTCCACCACTCCTCACAGGACTAATGCTCCAGACCTTTCACCAGCTCCATTGCCCTTCTCTGGACACACTCCAGCACCTCAATGTCCTTCTTGGTATGAGGGGCCCATAAATGAGCACAGGGTTTGGGATGTGGCCTCACCACATCCCAAATACACGTCCCAGATGTTCTGAATACATGGGAAAAATCCCTGTTCTGGTCCTACTGGCTGCACTGTGTCGTGGCATGGGTCCACACTGGGTGATAATTAGTATTGACTCCATTATTCCAGAAGGCTGATCAATGGCTTTATTATACTATATTTATTAAGAAACTTATTGCCCTTACAGACAGTCCAATACAGACAGACAAGATTGGTCAATTAATCAAAGCACCATCACCATTGGCCAATCAAGAAACCACCCACTGGTAAACAAATCTCCATAACACATTCCACGTGTGCACAACAACAGGCGCAGCAAGTGAAGATAAGAAATATTTATCATTCTTTTGTCTGATCTTCTCGCAGCCTTCCCCAGGACAATGCCTGGGAAAGTTGTGCCTGCCACCAACAACCAGCACCTCCAGGCCCTTTTCAGCTTGACCACTTTCCAGCCGCTCTGCCTCAAGTCTGTAACGCTGTCTGGGGTTGTTGTGCCCGAGATGTAGGACCCACTACTTCACCTTGTGGAACATCATCCCATTGGCCTTGGGCCATTCATACGTCCTCTTCAGATCCCTCTGCGATTTTGTCTCCCACCCAACTTAGTGTCATCTGCAAATTTACTGAGGGTGCACTCAAGGGTGACCCTTGCCCAGGTCATCAATAAAGTTACTGAACAGGACTGGCCTCAATACTGAACCTTGGAGAACCCCAAGGCTCATAGAATCAAAAATCAAGAATCAGAGAATCAAATCTTACTGAATCGTAGAATCAGAGAATTAAATGGTTTTTGTTGAAAGGAACCTTTAAAGGTCATCTAGTCCAACCCCCCTGCAATTTGAAGGAACATCTTCAACTAGATCAGGTTGCTCAGAGCCCTGTCCAACCTGACCTTGAGTGCATGGGATGGTGCATTCACCACCTCCCAGTGTTTCATCACATTTATTTAAAAATATTTCTTCTTTATACCTAGTCTGAATCTACGCCAGTTTAGTTTAAAGTTGTTACCTTTTGTTCTGTTGATACAGGTTCTAGAAAAAAGTCTGCCCCTTCTTTGTTTCAAGCCTTCTTTATATAGTGACAAGGCATGCTTTTACTCCAGGTCGAACTACTCATCTCTAGAACAGATGTTCTATCCCTTTGATAATTTTTGTGTATCTCCTCTGGACCCACTTCTACTTTTTTCCTGTCTTGAGGATTACAAAACTGGAGAAGGACCATTCACCAGAGCAGAGCAGAGGGGCAGAATCCCCTCCCTGGCCCTGCTGCCCACACTGCTTTGGATGAAGCCCAGGACACGTTTGGCTCTCTGGGCTGGGAGTGCCCATAGCTGGATCATGTCCACCCTGTCACCCACCAGCACTCCCAGTCCTTCTCCCCAGGGCTCCTCTGATCTGTTCATCCCCAGCCTGTGCTGACTGGGGATTGCCCCGACCCAGGTGCAGCATCTTGCACTTGGTCTTATTAAACCTCATGAGATTCCCATGGGCCCACGTCTCAAGTTTGTTTAGATCCCTCTGAGTGGTATCCCATCCCTCAGCCGTGTCAGATGCACTGCTCAGCTTGGTGTCATCAAATACTATAATTAACAATAGGCAAGAGACATTTTAGTTTTAAAGGTCACAAGTTACACTGGTTAGAGCTAAGCTTTTGACCTTTATTCAGGAAGTTTCCATGAGACCTCTAGCTGAACTAGATTGGAGGATAACAAAAAGCAAGAACTAAAAGTAATATTGTTACAGCAAATTGAATCACCAATTTTTTAGAGATTAAAGTTATCAATATATCTTGTGGGAAAAATACACTGGAAATTTCTCGCAGGAAAAATACAGGAAAAATTATGTCTTCAACCCACTGACATACACAAAAGTCTACATGCCTGAGAAACTTCAAAACTATCAAACAGATCCCAAGAGTACACTGATCAGGTGTATTGGTGGAAAAGCTGGTGGAAAAATGTCATTGTGGGTCATGCATGGGCATAATATTATAGCAGAGCAGAAAAATCACTGGCCTTTTAAACAAAACAAATCCAAGCTAACAGCACTTAAATAATACCTCACTTTTAGTAGGTGTAATTTATGACAAATAGACAAAACCAACAAAAATCTTAACAAAATAATCAAATGTAAAAGTAGAAGTAAAATGTGGGGCATATTGAGATGGAATTAAAAGACATAGAAAAAGAACGTTTCCATGGCCAGGAGAATTAGGAAACTTTAAAGTCTTGTAAATATGTCCAGTTAATTGTCATGCTAGTATGCTTAAAAGTAATAATTGAAAAAATTTAAAAGTCCCTCTTGCTTTGTAACTGAAATGACTTTTTAACTGAAAATACTTCGTATCTAAAAAGTGTTATTAATTTCATGGAAGTACTTATTTTTATGCTTGCTTCCCAATGGCACCTACTTTGTCCATCCCAGTCAACACATTTCTTCTTTGTAATATAGAATACAAGCCATGTAAATCTGTTTATTCCTAAAGTCAGTGAGAAGCTTAGTTTCCACTCATCTATTCTTATATCTGAAAATTATTGTTCTAAGACTCACTCTGGACACCTGCTTTAACTCAGTTTTGGTATTTGGATTCTAGAGACTCTACTAGGTAATGATTACACGTAACAATCAAGCAATACACAAAAACCTTCACATGATCACTGGTGTAAAGTAACTCTGAGACCAAGTCTATGTTTGTGAAGTGATTGCTTCATCAATCACAAGGACTGTGATTGATTAAATACCATTTTATTTTTGCTCTACCATGTTACCAAGTATGTAGTATGTAAGTTGCAGAACAGACAGTTAGCTGATAGAGATAGTATGTTTGAGCTTCAAATGCATTTCAGGGTATAGAAAAAGGCAATTTTTGTATTTCTTTTGCCAGAAAAAAAAAATGTTTTAATTCACTGAAAATGCTGAAAATGATGAAACAAGAATGGATGTATTGATATTATTAGTATTTATTAAATTAAATTATTACAATTTCAATTACTTTTTTAAAAAGTGAAATAACTAGGGTATTTTGGTTTGTTTTTCTTTTTTTTTGCCTGAAGGTAATTTCTTGCACAGCAGTATGTATCATATGCATAATAGATCATTAAAGCAGAGGTTACAAAACAGGTTAAAAGAGTTTAACCAGAGAATCACATTGCACTTTTTCTGGAAGAACTCACTCAGAATTGAGATTTTCCTGGAATAGGCAGTTCTTAGCTTCTCTAACATATTTCTGTGAATGTTGTTTGGGAGATTTTTCTAGCACACTAGTACATCCCATTGGTTATAAGGTTGTGATAGATACATCTCATTCTTTTCTTAAGTCTTTGCAGTCATATTATATAAATAATTTTTACTATTGGCTAGATTTCATAGAAAAGAATGAATTTGCATCTTTGGCCTGAAAAAGCACAATTGTTTGAAATTTATATCTATTTCTTGACAATGGCTTGATGTTCAGGTAAAGATGAACACAGAGTATGGATAAAACAGATAAAACAGAAGCCTTGTGGAGCTTGAAGTATTTTAATTCTACCCTTCTTATTACAGCTTAATTTATACTTACAGAAAATGTACGGTACTTCCTGATGGATATATATGGTCTTTCTTAGTGCATAAGCCCATAAAAATTAGGGGAAAAATAGTGGATTATAACTATCATATAGTTTACAGAAAATAGATTTAGTTCAGGAAGGCTTGTGTCCTAAAATGCAAACTTTCACTAAATATTGTCTAATCTGGGCATAAGAAGTCTTTCTGTCTTGTAATAATGAAGAGAATGAATTCTATCAACTGTCTTCTTTCTTTTTTTAATGTCAGATTTAACGGGTTTTTTCCTAATTGCATAATATGCATTGATTTTAATTTTCTGTGAGAATTTTATTATCCACCATAAGGAATATTTCAGTAAAGACCCTGTACTCAAATGTGTTTACCTCTACAGGTACCCTTGTGAAAAATAAGGCCAGCTGCTTGATGAAATGTGTAGACAACACTCTCAGGTCATTAAAATAATGATTGACTTTGCTGCCTGTTTTTGTATCACCCCAATCCCAACCCAGCCATGGACGTGGCTTTTTCTCCTGGTCTCAGACATACTTTGCACCAGTAGCCTTACCAGGCTGTCACTGAGTTGAAGTTCTCCCTAGCCACATTCTCTGACCCTGACCCTGACTTGCAGCCTCAGGGCTTTGGGTCCTTGTCAGTGGAGGGCAGCCTTGAATTGGCTATCAGCTCCTGGCTTCCTTCTCCTGGGGAGCAGCCAGAACTTGCTCCTCAGTAACAGCAGGTTAAGGAAAGAAAAGTATCACTATAATGCTGAGCACCCTGCTATATTATCACTGATGGCAATCAGAAAGCAGATATTGAAGCAATGGTATAGGTTGAAGCAACCGAAAATTTAAGACTTCCTATGCTTGTGTAACTCAACAGGATGAATGTGACTATATTGTTAATTGTTTTGGTCAATGCACTTCTAGCCTTTGCATGAATCTTTGGCAGTATATTTCACTGTGTATTTTTACTGTATATGGGAAGGCAAATCTTCTTGTTTGCTTTGAAGTTGCTCCTACACAGTGTCAATGAATTATTTGTGATCATGTTTTCCTAAAACAAAGTACAGCATAATTATAATTCAGTTTAGCCAAGGAGATCTGTTTTCATATGAGATATTTTTTACAACATTTTTCATCTTAGAAGTACCTATCGCATATATATTTTAGACATGTTTCTTTTCATATCAGATCACTTAAAAGATCCCATTCCATTCATGTTCAGCAGTACCAAGAAAAGAATGACAACCTCAATAGAGAATAGGCAAAATAAGTCCTCTGGGTAATATGGCATTTATCTAGACTATTTAGGGGTTTTTCTCTAGTTTCATCAGACTCTTATTACAAAGAATGAAGGAATGATGAGTAACTAAAATATAATTAGGACTTGCGTGAAAGCGTTGCTAGCTACTGATGGAACAAAAGGTTGCAAAAAACCTGAGAGGGGAGCAAAAATGTTGCTGTGAATTCTTACCAATTCCTTTTTATATGTTTCAATATAGCTTTTAGAAGTACCTGCTTAAAACTATAGTCCTTTTAAAAATGAAAAAAACATATTAACCTCAAAAACAACCCCAAAAAATGTCGTCACTGTATTTGGAAATAAACCACTACATATTTGTTGTAATTGCTACTCTGTGTATTCTGATGGCATCAGAAGAACTTTCTGATCTTGTGAAGCTTGAAAGTTGAGAGATACCTTAAACAAGATTTTACTTAATTTTTCAAAATGGAGAAATAAAGATAAAAGTAAACAGAACCTGTTTTTTTGTATTTCAAAGCCAATCAGTGGCTGCAGTGAAATGACTTGGAACTATCATTTATTCATTTAGGGAATTCTACATTTAGAGGATAATCTTCAGAAACCACATAAAATGTGTGTAAATGTAATATGATTGAGAAAGAGTAACTTTGACCACATGAGTTTATGCAACTGAAGCTGTAGGAAACAATCTTTTTTTATCCAAAAACTCCCTACTGCTGCAAAATAAAGCAGAACAGTTCTAGCATGTAATGCACATCTTATATTTGATAGAGTGCTTCATTATACATATTTTGTACAATAGGTTTCACTAGAAAAATAATACATGAGCTATAAATGAATGATTTGGAAGCAGAAGTAATGAATGTTATGCTTCCCTTTAAAGATGTGTTTGCCTGGGCATAGTTGCCACTAAATTCATTGCTGTCCATTTTATATACTAGAAGATAAATATGTAAGTAAATAAAGAATTGCACTAAATTTTACATTATTTTGTTATACCATTTAAAAACATAAGATTTCCAGATGTTGTAGCTCATTTTAGTAGAATTTGATTGCATCAAAAAATTCTTTAACTTCTATAAATTTCAAGAAAGATCTAGAGATATAAACAGGATAGTATTGTCAATACTTCCTGGCAGTGTTCTGATGGAGTAGAGAAAGATTTAGAACTTGTTATATTTTGTTTCTGCTCCCCTATCACCACCCTAAATTTTCACTTCTTCTGAACATGTGATTGCAAGATTGCACTATGTTAAAGGATATTAATGGGCAATTTTTATTTTTTTCTTCAACTATCTGCTTCAGCTCAGTAGGAGTCTTATTCTTTCAGCTTTTGAGATGGAGGTTCAGTCTCAAGCACTGTCTGAAATGGCAGCTACCTTAGAGGAATGTGTACAATGCACTTTACAGACTTGGATTTGTTGCACTTGGAATGGTTACCCCTGCTCTACCAAGTTATCACTCTGAATGATCATGACATGATCATGACATGAAAAGTATTTCTTTAAGGGGTTAAGGATTCTATAGCTTTTCCATCCTGATACCCGTGTTGAAGTTGCCGCTAACCATTCCAACACAGACACATTCTAGCTATTATCTGGTACTTGTTTAGACTTACAGTGGGAACAAAGAAAGAAAATTTTGGATCTCAGTGCAAATGTTAAAACAGCGAGAATTTTACCACAGATTTAAGTGGCTTTTTTCAAGGGTCTGCTAACTTGCAGGATGAGAACTTGATCTACTAGGTCTGTAGTGGAAGATTTGTATCCCAACTTATTTCTAAAGTTAACTGCTGTCATTTCTGTATCCACAAAGCTGTTAATAGGTGAATGAAAATGAAATTCAGCTAGTTACCAAACTACTCCACATAAAGCCATATTTGTTGTTTTGGAAAGAAATAGGACAGACCTTAAAGAAAGTGATACTATGGGAACTGTAGTGAAACTCATTAGTGAATTAGGCAATACAGAATGTAGAAGCATAGAGATTTTTGGTTTGCTTTTATTTTGTGCTGGTTTAAAACCAGCTGGGAAATTAACTCTAAATAAGCCTCCCCCTTTCCCTTTCACACCCTTCTGATGAGAATGGAATGAAGGCAGAGACTATGGGTTGAGATAACAATTTACTGAAAACAAACAGCAATGGGATGAGAAATGAACAGTAACAGCAACAATATTGATAACGTAGGTGTATGAAAAAATAAGGTGATTTACACACAAAGAGGTGCACAACCACAATGACAATTCCCGGTGACCACTGGGATTAAGACAAGATGGCGGGTATTCCTATAGTTTGGCAGTGATGCAGTCTGTCCCAAGACAAAAGATGGTGAAGGCACCATGTGGCCTCCTGAGGAAAAAATGAGATGGTGGATGATGTCTGCAGCCTGTGTTCCCCCTCCCTGAGCCTGAGACAGCAGAGAGCAATGACAGACAAACCCCTAAAAAGCTGGAATGTCTGTGTTGCACTGCCCAGTCCCCTGGGGGTTGACTCCATGCTGCCCTGCTCCTCTGTTTGTCAGTGTTTGCCCCCTTGGTGCAGTGCCTGTGACTTGCCTGTGTTTTGCAGTGCTTGGCTGGGCTCAGCATGGCTTGGTTTGTTGCTGTTTCATTTCCTGTGGCTGCTTCTGGCACCAGTGCCTGTGGTGCATGCACTCTGCTAAGCTCAGCTGCATTCGCTGCCCGGAGCCACATCCCATGAAGGATGGGAAGAGATGAGCAGCACTGGGTAAAGGGAATAGAGTCCATAATGCTGGTTCTGGAGACTTCCTTGAAGAAGAAGCAGTACAAAATGGCACGCTTTTGGTGTGCATTCATCCTTTTATTCCTCCTGAAACCATGCACCCCTGGAAGGAAGTGCATGGTACGCAGCAGTACCATAGCCATGCTCCACTCCTCCTCTCTGCAAGTAGGATGTACATTATTTCTGATGAAAGAACATAACACATACATAAAAAGAAATAGATTCATCAGCTACAGATTCAGTAGCAGCAGTAGTCTGACATGAGCATCTCTGGTTTAACTTGACAGACCTTTGAGTGGAGGTTTTCTTTCTAGTACCTGCCTAGATTCTCTCCTATGTACAAAGAAAGCTGTCTTTTTGAAAGTTGAGGAAGGTAGAAGTTGGTTGTTTAAGGAAAAAGAATTTGAGTAATAATACATTTCCTTTCACTCCTATACATGGTATATTTAGCTTTTTCTTGACAATATGAGATTGAAAAATATTCTATTTTGTCTTTGGAAAATTTTTTGTGGTTTGAGACAAACATTCTATGGTATTAATTCTTTAATTTTAAATGGTGTCCAGTGTCCTTACTTTGAAGTTGCTGAACAAAAAGTACTAGAAACTTGTGAACACAAATATCATAATCCATTAGAGTTTAATGGAAGCGATGATACATTTTCTTCTTTTTTTCAATGATGGTTCCACAGCCTTTTCAAGTAGAACCAAGTAAGAATGGCATATTTTAATCTCTAAGTCACAACACTTACTAGAAATAAGAGGACCCTTTAATTTACACAGAAGTAGCAAGACAATTATAATCTATCTGTCAAAGGAACGCTACACTCAATACTGCAAATTCAATCCAAGTATATTTTGTGTTGACTAGATTTAAACACAACAGAGCTAAAACCAGAAAAGATAATAACCTACAACTCTAAATACTCCTAACATTAATTTAACTGGGAGCTGCAATGTCAGTTTTGCTAAATTAGGGAAATGCATAAATTATGTATATGTGATTACCTTTTGTTCATGTTGCTTGAAGTGTTTTGTTATATTTGTACAGTGAAATGCATTTATATGGCATGTGCTTATGGAGCGCATATAGATGAGAAATAACTTTCGTATAACTTCTGTATATGTATGTCAGGGTTTTAACAGAGGCCTTTGCAGTGTGTACTTTCATGGAAATGTGTTTCCTTTCTTTACATTTCTGACAATGAGAAAATAGGCGCAAAAATGTTTCAGGCAACTTTATTTTCAAATATTTGTCTGTAGTAATTTCCTGTTTTCTTTCAGTCTATCCAATGAAGAGTGTGATGATTTTTATTTCCAGTAATGTGATCAAAGTTCATAGCAAATAAAATAGTTTAAATATAAGAAAATATATTTCAGAAAAAAAAATTAAGAAATGTGTGTTAAAATATGTTTATATATGAGATATATTTTAATAAGATACAGGTGATGTTTTTATAAAGTTCTTTCCTAATTTTGTATCAGTAGATTTTCAGGATACCAGTACAGGAAATTAGAAGGAAAATTTTATTGTTAATATTTGACTTGATGCAGTCTTTTAAAATGTATTCTCTGCAAGGTAAGAGAAGGTGTCTTCCTGAGGAGAAGATATTATGGGTGAGGACAGTACTGATAATTTAAAAGAAAATTGTAATCTACTGGTTTTGTTTATTAACTGATAATAAGCCACCCAAATTAATGAGTGATAAGTTCCATATTTTTGAAACAGGCTGAGAGATTTGACCTACTATGCTCATACAATCAGCGGGTTGGCTTTTCTTGAGATTGCATAATCTGGAAAGATTGAGCAAATATTTTATACAGATAAGGAAAAACTGAAGAGGAAATAAGAAATAAGCTGAGGATGAGGATGGAGTATGAAACTACCCAACTGTAACCACAAATTTAAGGTTAGGGTAGGGTTTCTTGCGGATTCTTCTATAAGTAGAGATGCAGATCAGAGTTTCTTGCAGATCCTTTCATGATGTGAGATGTGGTGTTCTGGCCTTTGCCTCTCCTGGAACATCTGGATAATTAAATGGAATTTTGAGTCCTGTTGTCTCCCCCTCTCCCCCCTAACTCTACCGGTTACCATCTACTCGCTCTTACTCTGCTCTGTCATCACTTTTACTACTGTTTTTAAGTACTTGCTCTGAGCACACTCAGCAGAAGCCCTACAGCCCCAAGGAGAATGAAGCAACTGCAAGTTGAGTCCATGCCCTGAAATAAAAAGCAGTGATGTAGTCAGAGAGAACACGTGCTTTCTGCTTAAGTAAGCACTCTGACAGGTAGCATTTAAAAAACTCCACAGAAATGAATGGGTTTTAAAAAAATTATTGGCATTCTTGAAGGCCAACTTTTTATAAGACTAGCCCCATTTCCTAAATTTCAATTGAATTCTTGTGGATGACTTAATTAGTAGTATCCAGTAAAACATCCAGTAGAGAAGATAATTACTTGATTGTCAAATGGAATAACAGTGGTTTTCCCTGCAGTGAAATCTCCACCACTGTAATTAGGTTATGTCATACTTTACCCTGAAGGGAATATTAAAAACACAAGACAAGCCAGTTTCATCCACTGTATTTTTTCTATTTATAGTTTAGTGCTAAATTGCTGCCTTCATGATGCAGCAAAGACATCAATAACAAAATACCGATCTTGTGTTGCTCAATTAAGTTTGCTACATGGATATTAATGTAAATATGGATCTTCTAAGAGAATTCTGTTGACTAATCATTTGTAGATTAATAATAAAAGATTAATAATAAAAATATACATATGAAGAGTTTTACAAGAAAAAATAACACAGTAGAAATATATAGAAACGGGAGCAAAAAAAGCAGCAGATCAAGTAAACATATTTGCAAGGATTAAACATATGCTGACACACTGAGTGAATTGTGACTTTTCTTTTTCCTGTTTTTTAATATGTTCTCTCCCAGAACAACAACAAAGCAACAGCAAAAAATGCTACCAAAAACCTTAAAAAATTAAGAAAATTATTGATGAATTTGATATAATATGAAGAATTGCCTATCCCTATGACTCCAATTGCAAAAAAGATACAAAATTATTTGTTTAAATCTTAGTACCTGTCTGATTGTCTTTATTTATATAGATTAAAAAAATTCTCTTCACAGGTTTCCATGTTCCCATTATTCACTGTTTTCCATGTGTATTTGATAAGTATGAAAACCAGTTGTTTTATAACTAATGTAAAATCAGGCCACACTTCGTTTGTCTAGAAAACTATATTGTACTGCTAAGTGGACCACTTAATGGAGAAAAATACCCCAGAAGAAAATTACTTTTTAAAGTCTTAAGTAAAGTATGTTAATCTAAAAATGCTTGATGTTTATGAAATGGCAAAGAAAGTAGTTTCATTTTTCCCTGAAGTAAGAGTTAAAGAGGCTTCTGGTTTAAGATTTGAATTTTCTCTTAAGGAGGTGAGATCTCTTTATATAATAAATTTTAAAAAATCACAAGCACAGATATGGTTAGGAGAAGAAAATGTAATAAGGTACTTCAGCTAGATTTATGTTCTGTTTTGCTTTCTGTTTTGTTTTTTAATGTTTTGTGGAGTTTTTGTAAGTGACACATAAACAAAACCTCTCCCCAGGTTCAGATTGTGTTTTGGTCTTCAATACCAAGCTAAGAATGAATTAATAGGAATATGGAATTTTTTTTGACCATTTGTCCATGTATTGAGGCACTTTAACTTGAAAAAAGAAAACCCACATCTAAAGCATATATTGTTTAAGATCACCATACAAAAAAGAACATCATGATCTTTGAAAAAACAGGAAAATTGAAAATGCATGTGACTAGCTTAGAAGCTGCTTCATCTAACAGGTGAGGTGTTTTAAGAGTGATCAAATAAGGCCAATGACACCTAGAAATGCAGTATAAGGACTTATTTGAAAGCAAATAAGAATGCTGCTCAAAAAAGCAGCATTCCTTTTTTATTTCTTTATATTGGATAATTAGAAAGGCCTAAGAGGATAGACATCCCCATCTTGAATGTATTCTGAAACAGAGGCTAGCTTTCTGGTGCAATATTACAAAAAATTACATGGAATTTCTCATTAACGGACTGACATTAAAAAACTTCTCTGTGCTGAAAATGAGAATCATACTATTATTATTGCTTAAACTTCTCTCAGCGTTGCTGTACTTCTCAGGTCTCTGTCTGTTGAAAAACAGTCCTTGCATGAGTGTCAAGTCCATGGATTGAGAAGTTTTTTGTAGAATTTTATTTCACTAATATAAATGTTTTTATGTAAGTGTCACCTTTCTAAATACCTAAAATCTGTTGAAAAATTGACTTGAGGTTTTTTGTTTGTTTTGGTTTTTGGTGGTTTTGTTTGGTTTTTTTGTTTTTTGGTTTGTTGAGGGTTTTGTTCGTTTGGTTCTTTTGGTTTTTGTTTTGTTTTGGGGTTTTGTTGTTTGTTTGTTGTTGGTTTTTTTGGTTGGTGCTTGGTTGGTTTTTTTTTTCAGTTATGGGGACACAAGTAATTATCTCTTCTTAATTATCATACAATGATAGAATAGTTTGGGTCAAAAGGCACCTTAGAAATCACTTAGTTCCAGCCCCCATGCCATGGGCAGGAACACTTTTCACTAGTTCAGAGTTGTTTCACTGATTGTTCAAAGCCCCATCCAACCTGGCCTTGAACACTTCCAGGGATGGGGCACCCACAGCTTTTGTGCAGAGTTGGTTTAAGTGCCTCACTGCCCTCACAACAAAGAACTTCTTCTTAATATCTGTTCTAAACCTACTGTATTCCAATTTGAATGCATTTACCTTTGTCCTATCACTACATGGCCTTATCAAAAGTCTTACTTAAATTTTTCTGTAGCTCTCTTTAGGCTCTGGCAGGCCAAAAGGCATCTTAGCAGTTTACCAAATGTTGCTGCTATTGAAATTTTTTTGTATATGTTTTTAGAAATTATTAGGACATTTATACTTTTTTTTCCAGTCCTCGTGAGCTAGATAAGAGATTCTTATATATCCCAGGGGCCATTTGATATTAAATTTCAGCACCTCAATTTGTCTTTAGATAATCATCATCTGGCACAGAAATAACTATGACCTCCTCTGTACTACAGTGCAATTGCTTATTGATGGCTTCCGTGAGGAAAACTCCCAAAGGTTTCTCAAATTTGTTTCCAGGTGCCATGTTCATACATAGATTTAATACCTACTAGAATTAAAAATGTAACACATGAAAACATGCTTTAAAATTAGTGTTATTTTCCCTTTTTACACTTTAGTGAAGGAGCATTAATGTTTTGCACTAACTTCTGCCCTAGCAATGAGACCCATTAACCTCCCAAGTGATCAGCACAGGCCTCGCTCACCAATGTGCACCAGCAAGAGCCCAGAGATAGTTCTGAGAAACTTGTGTTTGCTTGTCCATGCAGGCTTCTGTTCGACTGCTGACGCCACAAACGTGGATGACAGATAAGACAAATTGTGAAGGTAGCTTTGCTTTAACTCAGATTTCAGTCTTCAAGGAGCAGGAGAGACAGTATTAGCTTGCTTTGCATAAGTTACTGTGCACCACCCTTATTAAGACATTTTCAGTAACCACCAGCCAAAGCAATGTCAGAGTCATTCACCTGGTAGTATGGGAAGACTGTCTTGCATTATCCAATTTACCAAACACTGTTCACCTACAGGCAGATCCCACACATGATTGAATCTGATTAATCCCTCAAAGAAATTCTTACAATAAAAATAATCCTTCTTTATGTCTGCTATCCTGTGACTGACCCTGTGGTGATGCTCACTGATCAGCTCATATGGAGAAAACATATGCTGAATGTTGTATTTGTTTGTTTGCTTGATGAGGAGCATGTCCTGTTGCAGATTTAAATTTTAGAGGAAAATCTGGCCAGAGTCCAGAAAATACTTCTTTTCTCGTACATGATTTTTCTCAAGAATAGTAGCCTGAAAGCAATAGTAATCTGAAAAGCAATGGTATTATTGAACCTCTGTGGAAACATCCTGTGGAGCTATGGATATGGGAAGATACTCTTGGTCCCTTTGCATATAAATATGATACTATAGGTGAATAATACTAGTATGCTTTTGCATAATTTCAGGCCATGTTTTGTTGCAGTTCATGCCATTTTTTTTCTAAATTTGCAGGCTTCTATTTATATTGATTTAACTTTGTAATGTGAATATTTTATTTTCACAGGTCCTGCAGAAACAAGGCCTTTTTATTTTCTAGATGTGTATTGAAATAGGAATTTGGTTATTTAATTTATTCTCTGTAGTTCCTAATTAGAAAAATGTGCATCTCATCCTTAGGCTGTGGTATGTAGCCTGCCATTCATATGTTGGGAGACTTTAAAAGGATGGGGGGTTTTGTATTTTCCTATCACAACTTTTTTAACTTTATTATTTGATCACTTGCAAACATGATCAATGTTCTGAAGAAATATTTGAAGTTATCAAGTTAACTGGAGAAATTTTGTGTGAAAATAAACCAAAACCAAGTTAATAAGAGAGATCATAAATGTGGTAGCAGGAGCTGATGTTGATTTAGATACTCAGGTTAAGTATGAAACATTTCAAGCTGGTTAAGTATGAAACATTTCAAGCTGTTTGGGGCAAATTTAAAGAGAAGATCAATGAGATAATAGACAAAATGTTTTGCAGCATTCAGAAATAAGAGGAATTAATGATGTCTCAAACATCAGTAAGATACTTTTGGCTCTGCAGCAGCACAAAATCACCACTGAAATGGGACTTTGTGTCCTTTTTTTGCTTCTTTCCCCTGACAAGAAGAATCTACTCTTAACTGAGCTCCTCCATGGATACTCAGGAGCTGTTTCTAAGTCACCTCTAAGGGACTAATTTCCTTTACCCAGTTTTCCTACCCTGCAGAAATCTGGTGTGATATCAGGAATGATGCCAACAACCATCACATATGATCAGTTTTTCTGTTTTTTGCTTGCCTCTGTAGCTTGTTATGTGAACAGCGAGCTACAAATAGTTTTGCAACCTCACCAAACATTGGGAGAAGTTTTATATCTCCTGCAGTTTCTGCGTGCTTCCACACATGCTTGCTTGGGTGTGATGAAGGTGAAAGTGAAGAAAGTAATTATCAAGAATAAAAATGTTTTCATTCTCAGGAGAAATGACCTACCACCACAGGCCAGATGAGTATTTTACAGAGCTGCCTGATGTCTTTCCTGCCATGCTATGGCATAAAAGTCCCCTCAGTTTTTATCTGTACTATTATTTTTGCATTGTATCACCCTTGTTCTTCAAAAAAGACACATGCAAAAATTTCTGTACTCTGAGATGGAGTCTCAGTTGAGTCAGTAGGGGAACAGGCAGGCAGAGCAGAGCATTTTCATGCACCACATTGCTGGATCTGCAGATTGGAAATCTCCTCAGGAAAGGGATTTATAAAGATATGCTTCCTGAGGAAATGAAAAATAATTTATCTCAGCAGAACTTGCTTGCATAATAAATCTCCTATAACAATTTGGTGCCTTAATGGTGGCTGCCCGATGAAAAACTTTTAAGTGTCCTAAATTGTAATTCAATGTACTGTAGGTTGCCATTGTGATATTCACTTGGCAAGGTTCATTTATACCTGTAAACTACAGATCTGACCTGAATATATGGAATAAAGACATTTTTGTCTGTATAGATTAGAAAGACTAAACCAATTCAGACTCAGTAGAAAGATTCAGAAAATAGTCCAGAAGGATTATTAGAGTAATTTAACATTTAGAGAGATCATAAGAAACATCTGTTCAGACAATGAGAATTTAAAGGCATAAATATAATAAGAGCTTTTTGAGGAGCAATAATGTATTCTGCAATGTATTGGCACACATATACAAGGTAGTTATCTGAAAAAGAGCATCTTCATGCTTGAGCAAACTGTGCTGTCCTATCACGTGTAAAGGTTTAACTTCTTTTTAGGCTTCCTATCATTAAAATCAGGGAATTTTTTCATACCATTTTGATGTGCTCCTACCCATTGTTTTCTTTATTCACTGCTCAGACTCTCATTGCTTTAAGTATTTGTTTTTCTGTACTGGCTGGTTGGTATTTCCCACCCATGGACTTTTGTCATGAGCTTGCCTTGCTAATGGCTGTTTTTTTTCCTCAGACCTAGACCTTCCAGCTGGCAGCCACACCCAGGTGCATGTGTATTTTCTCAAAGCTACATAGATAGATCTTTGAGTACTTTAACCTGTGCAAAAGTAAGGGCCTCTCCATTTGCAAATCTTCAGTCTGCCTTTCTTCTGCATCTCTATAACTTTTTAACCAAGCTGTTGTGACTGTATTCCAGACCTCTTGTGCATTTTTCCTCTTACGTTTTTCTTGTGCTGTTTTTCTTGCAGCTGCAAATGCCTACTTTCTTGCTATTGGCTTCTTCACCAAAGTGAATGTGAAGCTCAGCTCCTTGTTGCTTTGCTTATCCTACATAGTGCTTTGTGGAGTTTAGTTAATATTAGAGAAACCCAAAACTTAATGAGTACCAACATGGTAGTAATTTAAATATGCAGTAAGCAGTACCGAGTAATACGTATGCAAGAGAACTTAACAGTCAATCAGCAGATAGTGCAGATGGCTGATGAAGCAAGCCTACTGTAATCCACACTGTCATTATCATAGGCAGTGACAATCTTGTTGAGAGTATCACACTGGAAAACTGTACAGGAGTAGGGGAATCTGTGGTAAAAGTCAACATTCTCATAACCTTCAGCTTTACCACCTGCTACGCTGGAGGGGATGCTCAGGGAAGAGGTTAATCGTGTCAATGTTTTTCTTGACTTCTCATTGGGAAGCTTATCCCTTACACTTTTTTTCTTGTGTTGGTTTTTTTGTTATTTTTTTTGTTTTCCCCAGAAGCTACTTTCACATGTAGAACTTATGTGTGTTATCAGCAATGATGCATCTGAATAAAGACTTGTGTGTGTAGGTCTGTCTAAGCATCTTTCGGGCAACGGACATTCCATTTGTTTCATGCAGAGTTATGGAAAATAGATAAAGACTCTGGACTTACCTCATAACAGGGAAACCTCCTAACAGTTACCCTGTACTTAATCAAAGACTTTTCTGCAATAGGTGAGCAAAGAAAAGCTAGAAGTAGAATGACATGCTTTATTTTTGCTTTCCTTGTGGAGACTACAGTAATCTACAGCAGTACATACCAAGCCTTGTGTAAAGAACATTGCTAGAGCACTTCTCATGACTCAGCACTCTCAGCTCTTGCAGGAATCAAAGCAAACTCTAGCTGATGTTGCTGCCACTGGAACAGTTTGAGAGTCACACTTCCATCTACTCCAATCTGCTTCTGGAAACATTGCAGAGGGTGCAGCAGGCAAACTGTCTTAACAAAGTACCTCAAAAATAAGCCTCCAGCCTGAAATGAGGGACATCCACCTCTAAGTTATGCACAGATATTTTTCAAATTCATGCTGTTAATTGAATAGTTGAATAATTGGACCAAAAAAAAAAAAATATGTTTAATAACATAATGTTTAATAACAGGTAGAAGATGTTTGAATGCAGGTTTTGAATTGCTTTGCTAGTGATTTTGTTAGTCCTAATGACTGAGGATCAAGGTATTAACTGATTGGCTAATAAGACATTAAACTACACTGTAGTATCACATGTGACACACTATGGGTTTGCAATACTCTTTCTGATCTAGAGAAAATTATGATGGCTTTTAAACATATTGGCCGTTATTGGTCAACAATATTATGCACTATCAGTCCTGTCAGGCAAGCTGTTATTCTGCTTATTTATATTTTAGAAATTTTTAGAATAAGGAATCATATGAGAAAAAATTAAGTAAGTTTAGTCAACAACAATAATACATTCTTTATCAGCTAAATGTTTACAAAAAGTACTTAGCAGCCAAATCCTGTAGAAAGACCCATGTGTGCATATGTATTGTAGAAAAAAGGAAAGAAAATGAGAAGCATTCATTAGCATTGCATTAAATAATTGATTGCATAAAATTTTAAAAAATAACATTCAAGGAAAATTGTCATTTCAATGTGTAATTATGTCTGTATACAAATGTATAGGGCAAGTATGCAAAGAAATTGACAGTTTCTAGAAAAAGAAACTATCTCAAAAAGAAGGGTTTTAACAAAAGGAAAAGAACAATGTGAAAGACTTACTCAATATAACAGTTATTTTATCAGAAGAAGCTGACAATTTCTTTAAAAGCATTCTATTCTGAATTAAAAAAGAAAGACCTGTATGGGAAAATTTATTCTCTAAATCATAGGATGGAGATGTATGTAGTAATTTTATTCGCAAATGTAATACCTTCTAACATACCATCTTTTTTCATAAACCACTTCTTTTTTTTCAGATCCACGTGGAGTCCTAATCAGTTCTGTACTTAAAAATTACTGCACTCATGGCAAGCTTTAAGGTTTCAGTGTACCAAATGACACTTCTCCCATCTTTATTCTTTCTCTCTATATCTACTTTGTCTATTTTGATTTTTTTCACACAGTTTGCTTACCCTTGCTGTTTTAGCATATACTGTGAAAAGTTCACCTTTTAAATTTGATCAGACTTCAGATGAAAAATTTTTGCAGTCATTTCTTTGCATGCTAACTAACCAATTTTCAAATTGAAAATATTTGGGAGAACTGTCGCAGACATCTTTCATAAGAAATCCTTTCTTAGGATTTCTGAGAGCTGCAGTTCAGCAGCAAATGTAAACCATGGTTATCTACTGCTATGAAATGCAACAAATCCACCTGTGATTGGGCCATCTTGCATGTTTATAGTTGATAGCCAATGAAAGACTGAGCTCTCGGACAGAGTCGGAGAGAGCTGCCTTTTGTTATTCATTCCTTTCTAGTCTCTAGAGTTAGTAGCCTTCCAAGAGAAACCATCTCTCCCTCCTTTCCCATCTTCCTTTTAATATAATGTAATATATACTTATTATAACATAATAAATCAAACCTTCTGATGAAGTCAACATCTCCGCCTCTCACTCATCCTGAAAACCCCCATGAACACTGTCACAGAGAACTGTTGTTTTGGAGGAGGGAGAGGTGTTTTTTTTTTTCTTTTGACAGTCCCATTCCATCAATTTTACATTTTTAGGTTTACCTTGGTGGGGCCTGGATACATACTTCTGTATCCTTTGTGTAATCTTGCCATTCCAGGCCCTATGGAATTCAGAATTGTTAAGTGTAACCTCTCAGTGACAGTTATAATCCTATAAATTATATGATTGTAGCAGTGCCTGATGAGTGGTTTCTTTTAATGAAACAAGTTATCAAAATCTAGAGCATCAAAATCTGTCTCCCAAAAATCAATACTATTCTTTTTTCTATTATTTAAATCTCCAGAATGAAGTCACTCTGGATACGAGATAGTTGAGGATGAAGTTTCTTCAAGAGAAGTGTGGTCCTGATCTGGTGATCTGAGGACAGAATCTGGTTTCTGATGAAATCAATGAATGAGAAATGCAATCTGTTGTATATGCTCTTCACTATGCAGTTGTTAAATGTGGGTGCAATCTGAAACTCAACATGAGGAAGCACAGGGAACCTTTTCAGCTCATGAAGATTCAAGCTCTATACT